>JAQQSE010000021.1:1200000-1800000 GCA_035772565.1 Antheraea assamensis
GATATTGACAGAATTGTAAAAGACAAATTAATGAAAAAGTAGATAATAAAATAATGATACTTATTATACTTGTATTTTATTTTTATAAATATTGTGCGGCCCCCCAATGTATTGACTCATTTTTGTTGGCCCTGGGTCCCATGTAGTTTGGACAGCCCTGGTTAAAATGATGAATTACGGAAACGAAGTAGCAGGTAACAGTTAATTTAATTAATTCAAACAAATCTAAAACCTTAAATTTTGTACACAAAGTAATATTTATAAAATTTAAAACAAAAATGCATCTTTAAAAATAAACACTAAATAATATACTATACAACAAATATCTAGATCTATATGTTCACTACAGTCATAAAAATTACTTCTAATGATTTGTCAATTGTATGAGAATGAGCATTTTATCATTAATTAATTAAAAGAATTGGAATGTATTATATCTTCAAACATATGGTCACTACATAAATATACCAATCTTATATATATATATGAACTGCTATTCCAAGAGAAAATACAGGCATAATAATGCATGTACATATTTTATTAGCAATTTCAAACACTGAGAAATGTATAGTTTTAGAACAAGTTTGATCTATGAGAATGTAGGCTTAAGTTTTTCAAATTCAATCATTATGTTTTCCATCACGACTAGTAAATAATGTTAGTAGTATATGCTGAGGGCCAGACTTGTGAATGTTATCAATAGTGATAATTACCTTCCTATATTGTGCCAACAGTTTCCCAGTGTTGTCCCACACAGTGCACGTGTTGTATAGCTTGTTGTCACAGCGCTCAGGAATGGTTCCGCCCACGACGCACACACCGGACTCTGCTGCCGCTTGGGATAGAGCTCGGCTCGTCTCACCTGATGGAACCTCTTCCGCATACTGTTCGAAATATTCTAAAACAATGTTGGAATGTAATATATGGTATATTTTGGAACATTTTTGTTTTGTTTTAGGTCATCCATAAATTACGTCACACGTTAAGAGAGAGGAAGCGAACGTCACAAGTATTACTCAATATTATAAAAACTATAAAGTTTAACTCTAACAAACTCTAATTCATCATTATTATTGTAAGATATTACTATAGGTGATATTATGCTCGATGTGCCTACTATAGAATCTATGATGCCAAGAGTTGGATAGTTTTGACATACGTCAAAACGATCTATACTGCTTTTAGGCTTTGAATAGGTTTAAAGACCATGGTCGCAAGATAATAGAGATATTTAGAAATGTGACACACCTTGTGACATAATTGATGGATGACCCCTTTATCGTTTGACTAGCTATGTGCTCAAAAGTGGTTTCCAGTAGCAATTGCCATCCATAGAATCATTTATTTAATCAATGTTGGTGATGTATTTCTACAAATCCTAAATTTGTTCATATAAGAAAATTACGATATTACATGCTCTTAACTTAAACCCATCGATTTAAGCTGTTTATCATGTATCAATAAGCCTTAAAAGTCTTTTATTAAGTGGATACTCAGATGTTTAATTTATGATTTTGTAAAATAAATTAGAAATAAACCTAAGTTCAATAATAAGTAATTTCTCAACTATAATGACATATTCTGAGTGGTACATTGCCTGAAATTATAAACACAACTTCGAATACACTATTATTCTTGATACAAACTTGTTCCATATGGGGAGTTAAAGCATTCCGGTAAAGCTATCAGTTGAGCTCCCTTGTCCTTAGCCCTATGAATCTCTTTCACAGCTTCTGCAATATTCTTTGTCTTGTCAGGTCCAACTGTCATCTGGACCAAGGCAATCTTGAAACCTACAAATTTGAAACTATAGAGTTTTTTTACAGCTTACATTATATAATACTCATCTTTTTTCAAATATTTGTGATACTAGTTTCTTTAACTTCATATCAGACAATAAATATACATCTAATTTAATATACATTTGTGATTTACAAATAGAATATTATGCACCAACAAGATTAATATAAGGTTTAATTTTGACAATTTAAAAAATTAAGTGGTTCTAAATGTATTGTGGGTAATATAATAAATTTGTACTATTCAGTAGGCATAATATTTTTGATGGAGGCAAATATAGTTCCATTTATTTTTCTATTGGTACAAAAACGTTTTGGAAATAATATTAGTAGTTATTTAGAGCGTGAACGCAAAGAATCAAATTGATCTATTGCTTTCTATAGACTTGTTAGTTACTAAAATGGTTATATCCATTCCACTTAAGAAAATTAAACCCATCTATAAGCACTTTGTAAGAGCCAATCATCACTAGTTAATTCTTGGTGACCTTCAATCTGACCCATGCATACTTTTATAATATGACACCGATCATGGCAAGTACTAAATTGTAATTCATTACCTTTGCAATTCCATTGTCTTGCTTATTTTTCCATTTACTTATTTTATTGTTTGTAAGTGACCCAATTGATGTGGATATTGTCTGATGTAGCAAAATAGCCACTGAGTGCTATTAATATGTACCTATTTTTATTTTATTTCACTTTTTTTAGGTGTAGTTTGATATTACTTTCTAATTATGTTACAAGTTATAATAAATTCTAATAAAAAGTAAACATTATACTCTATCTATATTTTCAGAGGATTAAAACAACATCAATATATTACTCCTTACAGTGTTCTATTTATTTATATCTATAAAATAAAGGTGTGTGTGCGATTCACACACAATAGAAGTGAAACTTCAGAAAATCGACAAAAGAATGAGATGAATATATATAACAAGGGTAGGATAACTACAAAGTTTATTTGTTTAAAAATGAAAGTATTTTGATTAATTTTAAAAGATATTTTATTAACATATGTTACATAATTTATTGCTCAAGTTCCATATTTTCAGTTTCAACAAACTAGATATAAAAATACTCACAAACACTGTTAAATAATAACACACCACGCTGACTTCTTACTAAAAAGCTGTAATACGCAGCCACATACAGTGTACAGTAAGTAGTACACATACTTTTCACATATACTAACACACATTAAATGGGCAAATACATGCAAGTATTAAATAGTGTGCAATATACATACACACCAACATTTGCTCTCTCACTCTGGCTCATTATTCCATTTCGAAAATAATATGTATATTTCTATCTCATTCTTTGCCGGCTTCATCCTACACATTTTTGTATTTGTGTCTCTTACCTGTCGTTTTTCCGTTGCATCCGGTTTGAAATCACAATGATTCTAAAGAAGTTTCACTTCAATAAGTACAAACTTTACAGTAATGATTATCTCTTTTAAAAAGTGTGAGAGTTAATAATGTTTGTAAACTAATAAGCCCAGCTATTTTTTTTAGAATATAAAGGTTAGGATACTGTAAATAAGAACTAAATGCTTATATAGGTTAGTACTACTCAGTTTTAATGTTATTACATTCAAACCATGCAATAAATGTAAGCGTAAAACACAGTTGTAATACTATACCCCCTAGATTTAGTATTGGTTTCTTTGAAAACCGCGGATGGACCGCGTCTGTCCAAGTTTCATTCATTTTATTCATTCAGAATATTCAAACTTAGTGTTTTATTTTACCTTTTCTCAGCATTATTGAGATGTTTTCACAAAAAGACTTGGTTTAGCATAAACATAAATGTAAACCACGTTGCAGTTAGATTTCTACAGCATGCCGACACAATGTCATCTGTATCAACAATTATATTGTCTATTATACCAATATAATGTATAATACACAAACTTGATAACAGAATTGATTACAAAAGTGACATCTATTAGATAACCTCATTTGATAACAAGACATTTGACGTCAAATATTGACAGACTGATATCAAATATTTTTTAATTTCTTCCAACTGCCACTGTAGAAGTATTTGCCAATGTTCACGATTCATTTTTCAACATAGACAAATTATATTTAACTTGATACACTGTGTTAATTTCAATATTTAACTTCAGTTTGTTATATTTGTTATTCTTACAAACCAAAAATAAAGTGGTGGAGTTTTGTTATGGTAAAGAAATAAGGATTAATAAAATCTTTATACAAAATTAATTCAAGAGATAACTGTAGAAGAACTGTAAATGCCGTATACGAAAACGGCAAAGCCGATGATTTCTGGTTTTCGTATTAATAACTGGATTACGTACCTACGTGAAAAATGTCGTTATTATAGTTACCCAGGGCTGTGGATGGTAGGATTTCTTCCCACATAAAAAAAGTATATTGTTTTACGTCCTAACGAGGCTTCAGTGAATTGAGATAATACGACGCAATATTACTGTGTTAATTTAAGCTGTCTGTTGCTGTTCAAGTATATTTGTTACCCAGACTACAGGTTAGGAAGAAACGGCCTACAACCAAGTCAGGATAACGTCAATTTGTTTTTAATCACACAAAAACGTTTCCAAAGTCCAAGGGAAAATAAAATATCAACAATTTAATAACGATATTTTTATTTATTAAAATTATAAAAATAATGAAGGGGATGTATTAGATCCGGATAAAAACTAATCTCATGTTCTGCTTACAGTATGCTTTCTTTTAAACATTTATTACAATATACAAAACTAAAGTGAAACATAGTTAAACATATAATATAATATATATTTGAACGTAATGCATATTCATATTGTATGATCGTGACAGAATTTTAGAACTTCTATAGTACCTTGTATTTATTTTGGCATCTCAGGGAGAAAAGTGACGTCAACTAAGAAAAGCTTGGTTCGGTTCTGTAAAAGTTTCTCTCTACAGCGCAATGACTGCGATACATAAGGATAACACTATAAGAAACCAAATACAGCCGATTATCTCGGTCTTCTCCCCGACGCGCTAAGTCAAAAGTCGGGTACCATAGGTGTGTGAATTCTGATTGAACATAGTAGAATAAAATATTTTTAACCACGTCCAGTCTACATACCATTTTTTTATTTAAATATGGTACTCTAATAACATAGTTATGACATTATATTGGACGGAAAATTGTATTCCCTTTCAGTTTCGCGGAACAGTGACATAATTTTCAATATATTGCATAATTCCCAAATACGAAATCATACCTAAAGAAATATAATTCCTTCAATACTTGTTAAGTCTAAGGGTCTCTGGGACTTGTGAAGACCTTTACCTCATAAAAAAAAAAACAAAAAGTAAAAAAGTTATTTACTTTGTGAATAACCAAAAAGGAAAAAAACAAATGTCGTGGAGATTTTTAATTCTCCATGGCATTTTAACATTGTCCAGGTCCCATAACACCATGTAGTACAATTAGGTAATCTTGTACAAGCACTGCCGATTGAAGAAGTTTGTGATTTGACTATAGACAAGTATAGGGAAGTGTTGTTTGTCCCGTCGTTGTCTAAGATTTATTCTTCCGTTGCATACGCGAGCGAGGCGGCGCCGGCTGCTTCATATGGACCGTACGAATATGCAATTTCCGACTATTCGACTGTGTGAACGCTTTTCCACAGACCTCACATTCGAACGGCTTCACTCCCGTGTGACACTGCCGTGCAAAATATCATCGAGATAATAAACTTTATTATTTTCATTCGAAACTAATTAACAACTCCTACGTTTTTAGTTGAGACCTATAACGACCACAGTCGAATACACATGTTTCGCCCTATCCCGAAGAATACTCAGATCGATGTCCACTCCTTTGTAGCTAGCGGAGGAAAGTCGACAACGGTCCGAAAATTCCTTGTGGATAGGCCGAAATACGTGTCATCAATTGTAGGTATTATATGCCTTGCGAAGGAGGCAAAACAAGTTAAATCGATTGTAACCGTTACATGGCTTGTGGAACGGGCGAAACACGTGTCATTGGTTATGGTGAATCACCATAACGTAACGTAACGTGTACCAACTAAAGACTAAAGAGAAAAAAAGATAAAAACTTTACAGCCGTTTAATAGTTCCAAAGAGGACTAACAAAATAAATCAAATTGTACAATATAAATCCATAATTTTATTTTCATACTTGGCTGTTACAAATATACTTGCTTTATTGGATTAAGCCTGTAGCTTGCATTCCAATTTCCACATAAATATAGTGCTATCCACTAATTTGTTTTACTACAAATTTAAAATTTCTATAGCATCATGTACCTTTTGCAGTACGTTTTTTTTAATACTAGATAACTAAGCCTACGCAATAACGCATACTAACCCTAGAATGTCTGTCGAGAGCCCCTTTAAATTTAAATGCTTTAAGGCAAATCGAGCACGGGAAGGGTCGCGCGTCTGAATGTGTCTTCTCGTGTAATTGGAGATATCCTTTATTCCGAAACGCCTTCCCGCAAGTCGAACACTTGAATGCTCGCTCCTCGGAATGTGTACGTTGGTGATATACCAGGAAAGTAATACTCTAAAAATATAATTTACTAATTCACTAAATATATCTATAAAATATAATTACATAACAATACAATACGTAACAATACATTAAAACATATAGATAATATTAGACTTTGAGATGAGCCCTGAGGGACACCTAAAATATTATAACTTGAATACATACATACAATTATACGTAAACGTACGTACCTACATATTACATACGCACATACTATACAAGTAAACATATTTAATAATAGGGCAAACCTTCAAAATTTATTAAGTCGATAACTTTGAAGTTAATAACATTTTTATCACAAAGCATGAGCGGGTATTTTTAAAATAACTCACAATTTAACATCTAGACCTTATACAATAGTTAAGAATTTACTGAAGATATTATTATTCTGTTGTTGATTATCCGTTATTATTGTTCACAATGACAATAGCTTTACCGCAAAATACGAACAAGCAAGCATTATGCAACGTCCAATAGCTACAAAAGAAACTTCACATGGCTTAGACTAAGAGTAACGATACAAACAAAGAATATTATAATTCTTTAAACCGCTGTCCATGACGTTGGTTTAAAGCGCAATTATAGTATTATCACTACAATGATTTTTAACGATTCAATGTTAGAAATTGTGCAGTTAGTAGGAGCTATTTGTTACCGCAACAATATGTCACTTATTCTTTCGTTATTTGTTTTATCTATTTCTCTTTCTATGTCGATCTGGAACTCTTTGTATCAATATTAACAATCATATTTACATGATCATTTTGTTAATTTATAATTAAAAAATACTTTTTGCTTCAAAAATATAAAACTAATATTATTAGATCAACTGCATCAAACGCTTTTGAAAAGTTAATAACAAATTACCTGGAAACATTTGCCGCAGATGTCACAAACGTGATTCTTCTGAACAGGATAGTCCTTATCGGGATGCGCTCGACGGAAATGATTCCAGTATTCTCGCCCATTTGAAATTTCTTCTGAGCACTTCAACCAGATAAGTTAAAAACTGACGAATAAATGAAAGTCCAAATATGATGAGCTAATTTTACTAATATTTTGATACCTCTATCTGACCTACAGTTTAGCTGGCTAAAACTAATATTAATTGTTCTATTAATGGTCAGGTTAGACCAGATGGTACACTACCTAGACGATTTCGTAGTACTACGTTCGTAATTTAAAGCACACAAAAACAACAGACTTGATAGATTATGAATATTGTTATACCCAAATTTGCAATTTCAATACAAGTAAACAAAGAATGAGCCGTAGACCATAAGAACACAATGCAATGGATTTGTAAAAATGCCTCGAACTTCATTGATTCCTTCGAGTAATGGACCTTAGTCTTCTAGAATTTTCAATCCTCCTTTCTTGAACGAGTATAAAATAAATTTTCATCAGATGTAAACGGAATTTAATTAACCTACGTAATAATATATCTCACCCTTACATCCCTTCATTTTATTTCAAAAATACCTTACACAAATTAAAGAGTTATCTATAAATAAATATACAACTCATTTGGGAAATGACAAAGTTATATTCCTTACGTGTTCACATTTGATTGGCCAACTCGTGTCAATAGGTTTGTTGCCATAATATTTGAGGAATTTTCTCGCGTGTTCTCTGCGATGGACCCGCAACTCGTCTGCGCTTTTGAACGATTTACCGCAAACTCGACATCCATTACTGCATTAACATTTTATTTATTCAAACGTCATCTATTTTTAGTTATTAAGAAAGACCTATTAGAATTAAGTCAAAGGAAATATTTAATTTATACATATTTTTTAATAATAAAAACATAATAAAATATGGTAATTCGTCGAAATATCCATGACTCATAAAAAAGGTACGGTTAAGAAGCTGAAGGGACCGGATCGGAGTTCATTACGCTTTTTCTTACATTTTGAATGTATTTCGATATAGATATTTACATTGTATATATTTGTACAATTTCATAAAATTAGTACAATTCATTAGAGATAGAAACAAAAGATCATAACGCTTTTTGCTTACGTGATGGTTTTTATCATACAACTTATACCGCAAATACCGATAAACCATTACGTTCCAGTAATTTTAACTAATAATGCAAACATGACATTACAAAAATTACTCATGAATAACGGATTATGAAGCTCGAAGGACCAAGAAATTGATATTAAATTATATAATACCACATACCTGTGACTGATATGCGTGTGTTTAACAGACTTGACCATGTGCCTCTTGAACGCATCTACGGATATGAACTTAACATCACATTCCTTACAATACAGACTAGCTTCGTTGTCATCATCTGTTTTGATTTCTTCTTGCTGTGTTCAAATTTAGACAGGATTACCAAAAAAACCAAATGATAGCTGTACTGAGGTAATATTTATACTATTGTGATATATGTGCTATTTATTTACGCTATGTTTGATTACAGCATCTAAATAAAAATTCTTTGAAATATACAGCATAGGCTACACTACGTATTGTATACAAATATTGTAAAAGGGAAATCATTGTACAAGTGTTACATTTAGGTATTTTCTATATCAATGTGAGATATCGAAATCTGGGTTACTTACAACCATATCTTTATGCATCCTACTCTTGTGAAGAGTAAGACCGAGTTGACTCACAAAGGAATTACCGCAAACATCGCATATGAACTCTGAGGGGTGCTTGATTCGGACGTGGCTTAAATATGAGGTCCATTTCCTGTAAAATATATACCCCCAATAATACCTACTTTTGTTGAATCTTCCCAAAAAAAAAAAAATGTTCGAATATACTCACGATGAGATTTCACCGCAATACTGGCATTTATAAGTGACCCCTTTATGCCATCTTTGATGACGTTTAGCCTGAGTTCTGAAAATGTGAATCCACGGTGAAGTGATAGCTGGATATAGTAAAATAAATATTTATCTGTGTGTATTAATAATTTAATGCGTTATTTTTACATAATGGAACAAAGAAAATTAGTATAATTTGTTCGTTTCCATAAAGACTCATATTCGAACCTAGGAAATAACTTTAATTATCTATAACAACTCTACTGGGATTCTGATGCCCGAAATTATTCTCACATTGGTCAAGAAGCATGAATATTCTTTATTCTTAGATGGCATAGTACACAAAAAGACTCATGGGACTCGTAATAATGTAGGTAATACGTACATAGATGCTGAAACATAAGAGCATGATTTACAGACGTATTTGATCTCGTGGTTCATGCCGTGTTTGTACAATGAACATTTCGATTTGAATCGAAGTTTACAAATCGGACATTCCATGTCGCCTGCGCTCTGTAATAATCAGAGCAATTGTTAAGTGTCTATTTTATTTCGTAGCAGCTGTTACCCGTGACATCGTTCGAGTGAAATTTAGCAAAACATTTTTTTTCGGAGTGATTTATTACACACTACTTCCTTAGTTCATTATATTTTCGCGGAACTATACATATTTTATTAAAAGTAGGACTGGTTACTTATTATTAAAGTCCCATGAAAATAGGTATAACCGTTTCCTAGATTAGTCGGAACAAAGAAACAAAATGTTTTTTTTTTTGTCATAAACACCGTATACACTTTCATAGTAACATGGTGTTATTTTGATATTATAAACAGACACTTCAACTTTATTTATTTGTATGGATTGTTTATAGATTTGAATATTTGATCATTTTCTTGACAATATGGCTGTAAATGTTGACACGGTATACCTAAAGCGTGCCCACTCTGTAATATTAGGAACAGAGGTACAAGTTCTTGGCAACAGACGTTCAAATCGAGGGTGGTAGACAGGCAGGTTGGTTAAAAAATACCTCTACCACCATACCATGGTTTCATGACAATATTTAGGCTCTCGTTGTTGAGTATCGACTTCGGTTGATCGATTCGGTGTCCGAATATTCTAGATGTTTGCAACACCAAAAGTTTTGATCACCACACATATATACGTAAAGCAGTCTCTGATTAGTTTAGGACGTTTTACAGTTTTACTAGAATTTTTGAAGAGAATGAGACGATAATTCGACACGCTTTCTCGTACCACTATAACGGGTATTACCATGGGTTTATGGTGATCGCTATATTTTCGTATAAATATGCCAAGTCCTACCTATCACTTTCAAAATAACATATAAGATAAACATTTTGTCGATCAGGAATATAGATAACTAGCTGACAGTCGTGACTTCGTCTGTGTCGTTTATTATCTTAAAAATATATTTTATGTTCAGATGGAATAACATAAAAAAATTTGAAAGGAAAAATTTACTTTATTTATAAAATGTGTATGTAATGTTATTTGTTTACTTCCCCTTACCTACGTATACACGTGACACCGCTTGCACCACTTTATACATAGCTAAACGCGTAGTGCTTATAAAAATCGTAGTTTCTTAAAATAATTTCATATTAAACGTAGACATCGTAATATTTTACACGTAAAGACCAGTCTAGAAAGTGAAATTAATATTTTTTTTTTTATAGAAATCTATCTAGTACTTTTCGAGTGATGCGCGTACAATCGCTATATTATTTTATTTATAAAGCTAAATGACTCACCGAATCATGTTTGCTGGCATGATGTTCCCAAGCATGAGTATACACGAAGCCTTTATAGCACAGATTGCATTGATATGGTGCATTCAGGTAGTTCGAGGACTGACGCCTTTTATTTATCTCCTCCAGTTGCTCTTCTATCTAAACCACACTAGTATTATGCTAGATATTATTCGAATCCTTGCGAATGAGCCTGAGCTTTCGGTGAAGCAAAACAGCACGGTGAAACCATAGCATGCTGGTAGAGTTTTTTAAAATCATCAAATTGGAAATCTATCGCCAAGCACCTGTTGGTGTGTTCCGGCAGCTGAACTTGAGAGCTAGGATCTCCAGATTTAGCATGACTACCATCTTAGACCACATCGTCATAACATCAGATGAGATTGTGGTCAGAGTTCAAGGTCAAGTAACTAGAATAGTTTTAAGTATGAAGGTAGACGGATATAGGTGTAGAGGAAGACCGAAGAAGGTTTCGATAATGATACGTGTATAAAGTGTGAATACTGAGATAATGTCTCACAGAGGAGAGTGGAAAAATAAAACATGATGCGCTGACCCTACTTAGATGGGATAAGGGTAAGAAGAAGATGGTGAGTTTCTGGTGAAACCGTACCCTATAAAGTATTTATTTTTAATAACTGAAGGAATTGCCTATATTGTTCAGGGGTAATGAAATTTTCTGCCAATGTATTTTATTCATTCGAAGTTTTTTTTTTTATAGGTAAACGTTTTGACCACAATCTCATCTGATATTAAATGTGGTCTAAGATGGTAAGTCACGCTTAACCTAGGGGGAGACTGGCTCTCAAGTGCAGCTGCCGGAACACACCAACAGGTGCTTGGCGATACATTTTCAACTTGTGGGTGGTAGCTAGCCAGATGGACTTAGAAAAAGCCCTACCACTATGCTATGGTTTCATCACGATGTTTTCCTTCACCGAAAGCTCTGACTCAGTTGCTTGGATTCGAACCAACGTCCATCGACGCTGTGTCCGAATACACTACCAACTGAGCCATCATTGCTTCAAAAAGGTATGTGCTTTCTTATGAAAATAGCGACTATATGATTTCAAAAATTTTACCAATAAAAATAAGGTATATAACAAACACAATATACTATTAAAAGGCCCTAGTGTTTTACTTACAGACAATTTAATAATATTAACATATTCCTCGAGGTCACCGATAAGAGCATCGCTGTCATGAACCTCACTGGTATTAGCAGTTCTGCTCTGATTCTCAATTTTACATTTCTTGGGTCGATCTCTCTTTAATTTTGATGGAACTATTTTTGGTAATTCAATGGAAATGTCTGTTTTGTATTCTTTAGTCTGTAATTACATAAACCAGTGTTAATTATTATTTTGCAATAATGAATATTAGTGTTTAAGTTTACTTTTTAACGAGGCTGTGCAGTATGGGTCTATATAATGTTTTAGGTACTACACTAAAATAAACGAGTAAGCCTTGGACCACACGACTGAAGTAAAACTTTAACGTAGCTCCCTATCGTTCCATCTTCACTAACTTATATCTCCCTCTCAACTTCCGTTCGCCTCGGCCGATCACACTTTTCGTAACGCTCTCGTTTCGCATTCACCAGTTTATTCCCCAAGTGGAGCATGCGTAGACGTTTTATTTCAAAAATTAAAGTGTAACGTGGTTTTGTTTTCAATTTTTCACATTTTTTCTATAATAATGTTTAAATTAATGAAAAAACAAAGTGACCTTAAGAAATATGGGAAATCAATTACCGCCGACATTAGTGTCACCCGAAGCGTACTAGGTGGAGTTTGTGCGTTTGGATTTATACTTGTGGGTGTGCAAAAGAATTATGCCAGCGGTAATTGATTTTGTATATTTCCTGAGTCAATAAAAAAAATATATTATTTAAAATTTCCTGACAAAAAATGTACAAAAAAAAGTGTAAAAGTTGTGATTTTTTCATTTTGCTCTTCTTCAAGCTTCGAATTTTTCTTCAATCCAATATGATTATATTTAACGACAATACAAATATTCGAAAAATCGCAAAAACTTTGTTTTTTTTTTGTAATGATCTCTTAATTTTTCCCACTAGTCTATATATATATACATTTTAACTTTACTCACTTTTGCATCTTTCAAAGAATTCTTAGCAACTTTTTTTTTTACAATTCTATCTTTCTTTTTCACCGTCCTTTTAACTTTTTTCTTTCCATTTTTTACATTTAAAGGTAATAATTCTTCATCTTCACTAGAAAGAAGGGAAAAACCATCAAAGCATTTTTCTTTACTATTGTCTTCAAGCCCATTATCACTTGTAGATAGGTGTAAAGGAAGACTATCAAAAGAATTTTCATCTTTAATATTATTTTCAATTTTCATTTCATCTTCTTTTCTCATCTTTTCATAGACTACAGAAGTTTCCTTCTTAATTTCCAAAACATTTGTTTCATCATAAATATGAGAAATTATATTGTCTTGTGGTATTTCATGTTTAATTAAGTTAGAGGTCAACTGAAAGCTTGGTCTATTTATCTGTTGTATTTCTTGCTTTGTTATCTGTTGAATATGAGTATGCTGTTACAAACAGTTCAAATTGAAATGGAGCTTAGCCTCTAATCATATAATAACAAATTCAATGAATTACTTGAATTAATTAATTATTAAATTGCTCTTGTGTAGAATCATATTTAAAAGATATATTGACTTGTTTCTTTCAGTCATGGCAACCCTGTCCTCTTCAAAGACTATTACTGCTATTTTCTCAAAACAAATTAGTCTTTCCTCTTTTATTCATATTTTATTATAGTTATGAAAGCATATTTTAGGCTTTTAGGAACAACTAATCTGACAAGGAGGATTTGGATGAGAAACGGAGGTAGGCAAATAAATAATGCAGTTGGCAATATATCCATAGACATAAGAGTTCTACACGACGTATTGAGATCAATAAGAAATTAATCCAATGACATAATACGAGTTGTATTTTTAAGAGATAGGATAGATGACAAATTGCAATTATGAATAGCCTTAAAATTAAACAAAATATCATACTGGTAGAGAGTCATATAGGAAATAACTGAAATGAATACGCATAATGCTGCCATCTTCAAGATCACACTCACATATAGGTGAATCTCTAATACTTAACTTGTGCATATTGGTTTGTCAATAGTCTTATTGGTGTTTCAGATAAAGTAATAATGAGAAAATCCACAATTTAATACATTGTGCACACACTAAAGTGATCTGGCTTAGAGATTTGTTTTTACATATATAAACACAATTATTATCCTGATTTGTCTAGATCCTTCAGCAGGCAAATCCTTACACTAATCAAACCATACATTATTACATTTACCTGGATCACATGTATATCAAGAAGATGTTACTTGAATCTGAGTTTAGAGATAACAGATACAGCTAAAGATATTATATGTTTGTATTTATTGTATTGCATTGTGTTTATTGTAGTAATTCATTAAGCTAATTCCATATTAAGATTAGCAGTTAGCCAGCAAATATTGGTGTTGACCCATCATAAACCAAGTTAAATAAATTAAGAATTAACCTTTTGGCATGAATCCAGAATTTTATGTAATATTGCTTGCCCTCTCAAACATTTCTCCCTGAAGTTATAATATTTCTTCACCAGAGCAGCGCATTCAAAACATGCAAATGGTGGTAGATCCAGTACATTCAATGGCTAAAAGGGTGACAATATAAATGAATCAATTTTATAATCAAAAAATTACTCTGATTAAAGCTTCCTTATGTGTCACACTTGACAATGCCGTTGTTTATTGCTTTGTATAAACTCTAGGTTAGCCCCTGTCAGGTTTCTTGGGTGATCCATGAGTTCATTCTGGTACCAAAATTTGCATTGTCATTTACACATAATTGGTAAACAAAAAATTTGATGGTATGCTGTGGCCATGTTTTTTATTGGAACTTCACAGTTGCAACAAGCATTTAACTTCTTATAAAATACACACAATTAACATGTGTTTTTAAGACAAAGAAATAAATTTATTTCTCACACTCTAAGTTTTATATCTTTTAGTATATAATTAGCATAAACATAAAGTTTTTTGAATAGGAATTATTACACATTATCACTGAATATTCCTTATATGGATAATCAGACATATTAGTAGCAAGTATGGTATTTATTTTGTACCTTTCTTGTTTTTAAACAAGCACTGAAATTAATCATTTTATATCTATTTGCAGGTGTTGTATTGTATTGTACAACTAGAACAATCCTACTTTCATATGAAGCTTCAAATTAAACAGTTCTTATTATAATAGTGGAAGTCTTTTGTTATGATATTTAAAGAAAAAATATTTCCACTAACATTTCCAATTATGGATCCATAACAAGTTTCCAAAGGATCTGTCTGTAAGTCATACATTTTTACATCCATAACAAGACATATTCTACAAACTTTTATTACTTCCATATGTATAATTTGATTCACAAAGTAATATATATTATAAAGAGTAACACTTTTACTTCTGAAAGATACTTTATACTATATAGTGGCTATTTTAATGGACCAGAGCACTTTTTGAGTTTAAGCACATATTGCTGTGAGAATACTTATACTGTATAGAGTATTTTCTTTTCTAAATAATATTTACATACAGGTTGTTTGATGTTACTTGTTAGTGTTGCCGGCAACAATATACCAAAATTTCCGAAATACTACATTTCGTGTAAGTATTAAAAAAATTTGCGAACCAAATAATATGTTACACGATGCCAACGCTTTTGGTTAAAACAATTATTTGTTTCTCTTTTCTAATTAAGTGTTGGTTTTGGATTTAAATTTAATTTCTCTACAAATAACTAACTATTTTTATCTCGGAGTCTTTTATATAGAAATTGAACATTGTTTTGCAAGTACGGTGATCCATCCGGTTTTTCTCATATAGCTTTAAATGGTGTATCCTTACTACCTGCTCAAATTTTCGTAATCTCGGTTCATTAATCCAAAACGGCGGCGGCACAGACTAAGACGACAGAAATAGGATAAGTGCAGAGTGGATGAAATTGTGAAAGGTGTCCGAGGTAGCTTATGACCCACGAATTAACTTATAAACTATTATAAGACCAGTCATGATATATGCATCCGAGTACTGGGCTACGAAATAAACAGATGAGAAAAGACTACATGTGGCAGAGATGCAGATATTAAGATGGATGTGTGGTGCAACTAGAATCGGGGAGATTAATAATGAGTAAATCAGATGAAGTTTGAAATAGCATTAGTAATAGAACAGTTGAGAAATTGAGTTTGAAAGTGGAGGGTAAAGGAAGACCGAAAATGGGGTGGAGGGAAGAATACGGAGTTGATATTTGATAAAGGAAAAGGAGGACACGTTGTGCCGACCCTACTTAGGTGGGATAAGGGTAAGAAGATGATGATGATGAATATAATAAAATACCATAATTTCAGCTATAAATATATTGTTTCTGAGACGTTACCACATTACCTTACATATTATCTGCTGCTTTTATAGTAGATACCTAATTGTAAGAATTACGTCATTACACATTTTATCATGACAACTTCGAAATTCGGGTTCGTTGGATGGACAATTTGATAAGCCGACATTATTAAAATCTATACATAAATAAACTAAATATAACTCGGTTTCTTTTCCTTCTCTGTTTATCAACTGATTATTTTTTTGTTTGGTAGCTATTGACGAGATTTAGGGTTGTCAACACAAAATCAAAAATAGTTTTTTTCCATACCATAGACGAGTCGAAGCCCTTATTTTTAAATCTCTATTCGTTCTAATCCACACTGCTTATTTCTACAATATACAATATTTGGACAAGATTCAGTATGGTTTTTAGAAATTAGAAAAAACATGTAAAAGAAATACAGATAAAAATATATATGCGTAAACTTTTTAGTTTTGTAATTCCGACCACTGGGCGATTACTAATTACTACTGGTATGTTTAAAATGTCGAAATGTTTATGCGACTAAGAGGTTTTCTTCCGTTGGAGACGAGAGCGTCGCGGTGCCGGTTGCTTCAGATGAACTGTGCGAATGTGCAGCTTCCTACCGCTGGACTCGGTGAAGGCTTTACCGCAAATCTGGCATTCATACGGCTTCTCTCCCTTGTGACGCTGTCATAACAATATATATCGATTGAAAAACTACTATCTATCATATCTAAGAAGCCTTCTATTTTATACTCGTTTATTGCTATTAATAAGTTCTAAAGATCTAAAATTTTATTAGAAAAAAAAATACAGTCATTGAATAAGAAAAAACAGCGCGTTCAATGCACATGTCAAAAATAACATTTTAGCAAAATATCTTCAACGAAAATATTTAAACGTAAATCTCTAAATAATGTTGCCATACTTTGAATGATTTATAGAAATTAGTCGAAATTAGAAAGTAAAATGACAAGCCACGCTTTAGCTCATACACTTTAATCGCCTTTATTCTATCGCGCTCGTCTACTTCTATCAGTTTATAACATAGGTCTTCGTTCCTCTTCTCTCTCTGGCTAAATATTCCATCCTGTTTGCGTTGAAAACGTTGCATTAAAATTGTAACTTAGAATTTTACTCTATTTACTTTTGAATAAGTTTCATTTCAAAAACATATAACATAACTAAGTGACGATAGCAAATTCGTTCTCATGAAAACGTCTTTAAAATTGCCGTGTCGAACCGGGATTAATTGCGGACTACCTTTTTTTAAATAACATTTTATAACAACTATCTAACCTCTACCACCTTTTTAGCAATCTCAGCTACATTTGTAAAGTTTTATTTCTACTCTTTAGTCTCTAATAATGGCATGTAGCCCAGGTAAACTCTTCAAAATACTCTATATACTATAAAAGGATTATATTTTAGTGAAATGTACTAACTCTATAGTGTTTGCTGAGAGCCCCTTTGCATTTAAACGCTTTAAAGCAGAGCGTGCACGGGTGGGGCCGCGCGTCCGAGTGAGTCTTCTGGTGCAGCTGCAGATTCCCGTTGTTGTGGAATGCTTTCCCGCAAGTCGAGCACTTAAACGCTCGTTCCTCTGAATGCGTACGTTTGTGATAAACTAGGAATGTATTACTCTGGAAAATGGCATCTATATGTTCAATATTCTAATACGTACCAATTATACTGATGTAACATTGGGCCAAGGAATGACCCTTGAGGGACACCTGAGAATGGGTTAAGCTTGAATTACGTATCATTGCATTTAATATCAAAACATTGTCTTATCAAAGTAGTTTCACCAATTTTGACTATTAGAGAAATGTCTAGTTAGATGTAACAGCACCAACAGCTGTATTTACAAAATATTGTAATGTTCTTCGACAGAATCAAAAGCTTTTCTAAAGTCAATAATTTGAAACTATTCTATTGATTCTTATATCATAGTAGTTACAACAAATTATTACCTTGAAACTCTTGCCGCAGATGTCACACACGTGATTCTTTTTAACAGGATAGTCCTTATCGGGGTGCACCCGACGGTAATGATTCCAGTAATCACGACCATTCGATATTTCTTCTGAGCACTTAAACCGAAGATTAATATTTAAAAAAAGCTCTAATTTAGATATCAGCAAGAGGCTGACGTATTACAACGAAGGAATGACGTAAAATGAGACTGAAGCACAACTGTAGAAAATATGTAGCGTATAAAGATAAGTTTACAAGATATACACAATCCTTTCATTGTTAGGGTAAATTATGCATAAAGTAAGCCACATAAATTAGGACACAATATTTAATGCGACGTTCTCACTTGACTCCATTTTATAAAATATGTTTAGAAAATCAAATTAAAATCAAACATACTATATTCAGTTTAGGCCCTGAGAAGGCGCTTATGAACGTCTAAGTTACTACTACAGAAGAAAGTGTCAACGCGTGTGTAACAAGGACAATATATATTATTAATTATACAATCATTAGACTTACATGAGTATCTATGCAAAATAAATGTAGACCTTTGTCGTTTTTTTTTTTAAATCGACTATTTTTTTCAATATACGGTTTGAGGATGTAAATATTGAAAGTAACGGAGAGATTAATAAACACTGGTATCTCTATTCTAACTTAATATCATAGTATTTTGAACTGGAACGAGATACCTTCTTTTAACTTTTCTATTGTATTATGAATACTGAACAATAATACGGTTTACAAATTACATTATTTGAGAAATCAAATACGTAATGTTTCTTACATGTTCACATTTAACCGGCCAAGTAATGTCAGAAGATTTCTTGCCGTAATATTTGGGAACTTTCCTCGCGTGTATTTTGCGATGGTTCGTCAATTCCTCTGGATTTCTAAACGTTTCTCCGCATTCCCGACATCCATTGCTGAAGTGGAATCAAATTTTATCATGTCTGCTATAACTTTTACCATTTCATAGTTTCGTTGTTATTCTCCGAAAAGTAAATAAAGGTAATCAAATAATTCATACGGCTCAACAAACACATTGTGTATATGAACCTATGTAAAAGACCACTAAAGACTGCAAGGAGTATAAAAAGCTAGTTTTTGGCAAATTGAGTTTAACTAAATTCCTTGTGTAAGAAAGATTACAAACGTCGCAAATTTCAAATACATCTTCATGACCAATCAAGCAATCGTTCTACATAAATTCGGAAACAAACTAGTCACCAGTACTAATAGGACCTGCACGTATTTTATTAGCAGACGCAAAAACATTTAAGTCCTGCATTCCTATTGGTTGATTGCGATCGTTCCTAAATTCGTTTTTCCTATTTAAGCTTTACAGCCTTACGTTGCGAAATATTAACTTTAAAGGAATTTCTGTTCGAATAAAACAAAATATCGTATCAATAACTCACGTAACGTTAGTTGTATGCGTGTGTTTAACAGACGTGACCATGTGCCTCTGGAACGCCTCCACAGATTTGAACCTAACATCACATTCCTTACAGTACAGACCAGCTTCGTTATCATCGTTTCCCTCATTATTTTCCTGTTATGAATACATTGAAACTTAATAAACTTGATCTGTATAGGCAGTGAGTACATACTCTTTAATTTTGCCATCTGTCGGAAGATGCATATCGGGAACAAACTCTTCCTTGTGTTAAATGTGTATTGAAAAGACAAAATCCTCTCACTTAAAAATAGCTACAATATAAATACATTAATATACCCCATATATAATTTTTCAAGTTTGTGTACCTTTTAGCATTGCATTGCATTGCAGAGGATTATTCCTTACTGGATTAATTTGTAGGTTAGGAATAACATTTTTTTTAGAATAATCTATACTAACAATATAACCCTCAAAATATTGTTTTTTCGATGTTTGAACGCACTAATTACAAGTATGAATCAAATTTAAAACTATGTTTTTGTATTATATAGCCTATTAATTTATAGCATATTGAGAAATATTACACTACGTCTCCCTTGGAAGAGGATCAATTATTATAAAAGATTTAATACCTCATTCATTCCGTTTTTAATTAGATAAATTATCCGAGTAAAACAGGGTGTAAATGAAGTGAAGTCCACATTTACAATATAAAAATTATAGAATATACAGTTTCGTTTATTAATTTCTTGTCGTAATTCGGTGAAACTGTAGAGGCCTTGCCAGGTCAACAGTATAAGTCAGATCGAAAAAAAAAAAATCTTGTCAATTCCATAATGTCAGCTACTGTCTATTACTTTTTTATTGAACACTGACCACTCGATGATTATTGGTATTGACATGTAGCCGATCCGTTGTGATCCTGACTACCGTCACTAACGTGTCTACATTTACGGGTCATCAGTGCACCAATGAGCGTGTTGCGCGTGCTAGAGCGAGACCTCACCGTGTGAGCGAAATGGGTTATACTAACACGGCACACCATACAATACGATGCAATATAACGTACATGATTCAATTTAACCTTTTTTTCTATTGACAAAAAATTACAATATGACTTATTATTAACACGTAAGCCTTATATAAGTTGGTTGTTAGCAACACTTTTTTTTTGTTAATTTTCAATTTCATAGTATCAGAGTGACTAGAATATATCAAAAAGAAACTTACGTCAGTGTCCTTGTGCATTCTACTCTTGTGCATGTTAAGACCGAGCTTACTAAAGAACGAGTAGCCACATATACCACAAATAAATTCCGATGGATGCTTGATACGGACGTGGCTTAGATACGACGTCCATTTCCTATGAAATACACGATTCTACGTGAATTGCTTGTCTTTTATAGATACTAGTATATACATATAAATAGAATTTCCGGTTGTGTTGTTAGTCCAAGCTAATCTCTGAAACGAGCTGAGCCGATTTCTAAGAAACTTTGACAGACAGTTAGAGGATTAGATATCATTAAAGGTTTTAGATAAAAGCTAAAGAGTAAACACCGGATCACCAAAAAAAGACAGTCCATAATTAATTCCCATAAAACGAACAGTTTTTATGAAATAGTAAAATCAATTTCATAAAGGCGAAGTCGCGAGCAGCAGTTAGTATAGATGGAAATAACGCCTGTATATCAATAATGAATGACATCGTCGGATTATTTCACAACAATTACACTGCTTTCGTTAGTACAGCCGTGTGAAGCCGAATGAAGCCGAAGCGGTTAATATGTCTAAATCAGTTCAGTTTTGCTTTGGTTCTCAACCAATTTTCTGTTTTTTTTTTTTAAATGAAACAATTTTTTCTCGATCGAATTTTTTTCGTCCATCTATCGGCAGTCGCATTACAGCCGACCGCGTAATAGGGATCAAGTGAAAGACGTTCGGTAGAGCAGCCAGGGTTAATATGGCGGCTGTTAAGGAATGTTGACCTGCGATGCTTATGAGTGGCGCAAAAAATATTATAAAAAAAAGGGTCCCTGCGCTAGGTCACATCATATGCGACATTTCTGTTCAGTTTTTGGTTTTGATGCGTTACGACGTCTAACGCGTAAAAGTTAATTTGATATTTTGAATTTGTAATTGTATTTTACAACTGTTCAGTTATTGGTTTTGATGCGTTACGACGTCTAACGCGTAAAAGTTAATTTGATATTTTGAATTTATAATTGTATTTTTACATTATTAAAAGGACTATAATAACTTTGTTGAGTTGAGTGTTTGTGAATGAAAAGGGTGACTACAGCTCCAGCCTTGTAAGTTTCCAATTGTACACTCATTCATACATACAATTAAACTATACATATTTACTACACACAATCCACTGGAAACAACAAGAACGCCTACGCGACACTATAAGGTAAGTGAATTTTGATGCAACTACTTATATAAAGTGTGCTGTGTATCACAGTTTCCACTAGGGTTGGTCTCGACTCCGAATTGTATTATTGAAGGGCCCAGCAGCAATTCGGTTTTCGTGGTTGTGACTTTATCCTACAATTTTTTTGGTAGCAGAGCGTGGTTTTTTCCGTAATCACGTCAAATTTTTTGGGTAGCAAAAGTGGTTATTTCGCGTATTGTTTGTTGCCTAATAACCACTTAGGGTTGCGTTCACTTGCTTAAATATTGTTATTAAACCAGTGGTTCCGCATAAATATAATTTTGTTTGTGTTGTATTGTATTTGTTTGTAATATGTTAGTTTGTTAACGTTAATCAACTTGTTTTTAATAAATATATTTCTACACTAAGCTCTGAATCCGGGTTGGCTTGGCGTGATTTGTATTTTAAATTTGATTTGTGGTTAAATACTTGAATTTGAGTTTTAACGTTATAATTTGATTCTTTTATCTATATTATTGATTTTTGATTTTTTTTTATATTTTTGGAATTTGTATTGAAATATGCCGTCAACACATACCAAGCGGATTAGGACAGAGCTCGTATGGGCGACTTCTGCTGCCGCCTTGGTAGGTAGAGTTGACAGACAGGAGGCGCTCTTAGAGAGGTTTAAGGCCATTGATAAAAGACAGGCGGCAGTAGACGCTGCCTATGAGTCCTTTTTAAACTCGTCGGCGGATAAGGAATTGACTGCCACGGTGGAGGCGGATGTCGGTCAGTTTTACGAATTGGTCGACACCATCACACAGGGTGCGCGTAGTATCCTCAATGAGAGAAAGGAAGCTGGTGGAAATGTGAAGGGGCCAACGCGACCTCCAACGCATCCAGAGTTGTTAGGACGTCTTCCAACTCTAGATTTGCCTAAATTTGATGGAAGTATTGAGGATTACCCTGGGTTCCTTGCGATGTTCATGAGTTTAGTGGATGCCCGGAAGGATTTGGCGGACAGTCAAAAGTTGGCTTACCTTCGGGCTTCTCTCAGTGGAGAGGCCAGGGATGTGATAACACATTTAGACATTACTGATGACAGTTACCGCACTGCCATGGATTTGCTCGCCCGGCGATATCAAAACGTCCGGCGCCTGGCAGATGCTCATGTTATGAGACTTTTAACTTTACCCCGTGTCACCCGAACAGACCGCTTACAAGTTGAAATTTTGAACCCTGTGTTAACCTCATGTAATTCTTTAAAAGGATTAGGCCTGCCTGTAGACCAGTGGTCGTTCTTGCTCCTGCACATAGTCTTGAGCTTACTCCCGCGAGAGCTCAAACTTAGATTTGAACAGATATGTGGTGGCGATGGTGCCACTTATTTACCACCTTTTGAACGCTTACTAAGTTTTTTGGAGGACGAGTGCAGATTGCTTGAAAACTCTGGTGTTGCGAATTCATCTCGAATTCCGGAGCGACCGCAGGAACAGCGGCGAAGAGAGACACGACCTCCTGTGGAACCCCGTCGCCCTCCTATTCGACATGCTGCTTGTGAGGGGGAAATACGTTGTAGTTTCTGTCGTGAGACTGGACATCGAGTCCAGATGTGTCCTCGGTTCTTGGATAGAAACGTTAAAGATCGGCGAGGGATTGCTAATTCGCGGAAATGGTGCTACTCCTGCTTGGGACAGCATTTTCAGAGACAATGTAGGGAATCCCGACCCTGCCCTCACTGTCAGGGTAAGCACCACCCTGTCTTATGCATGAATATGCATGGTGTTCACCGTGTGGAGAATAACATGCATTCCCCCTGCATGGGCGGGGGGACTAACTCCGGTCCGTACAATAAGGATTGCCGCAGGTCCCCAGTAAGTCACCGTCGTTCTTCAGTGAAGACTACACAGCCCCAGAGGAATCATTGTAAGGAAGTCCGCCCCAGGGGCGGGGGTACTACCTCACCGAAGAATCAAGATGGTAGAGGATATTTGGCAGTTCGACGTCCATCAAATTGTTCGCCACCTCTGGCCGAATGGCCGCGTCTAGAGCGCCGCCCTCAACGATTAGGTAATCGTTCAAATTATAGAGAGTACGCTGACCAGCACACATCACCTCAGGCTGAGCATCAGCCTTATTTTGATTGGCAGTGTTAAGTAACAACTGCCCTCTCTCCCACCATAGCCACCTCACCTGAAACCGTTCTTCTGCCGACAGTTTCAGTTAAGGTGTGGGGCCCGAAGGGTAGATTTGCGATTGCTCGCGCCCTTTTGGATTCGGGATCTCAAGGCTGTCTTGTCACCTCTCATTTGGTGGGAAAGTTGGGCCTCCCTTGGAGACCTCACCGTGGCCCGATATATGGTATAGGTGGAGTTCAAGCCACGGCTTTGAAAGGAAAGGTTGAAATTAAGTTTTCACCCTTAAAAGGTGAACCACGTATTGTGGCGGGAGCAGTAATTTTGGATGACATATTAGGCAGACATCCACAAATTACCATACCGGAAACTGTGGTGCGATTGACTTCGCGTTTGGCTCCCGCAGACCCCAAATGGTTTGTTCCCGGAACGGTAGATCTTCTGTTAGGTGCAGATGTGTTGGGCTTGATTTTAACCGGACATCTTCAGATTTTGCAGCCGAATGGCTTAGTAGCCGCACCAACAATATTTGGATTTAGTTTTTTTGGTCCCGTTTTATCGCAGGTTGTCGAAGATCACTCCTTTGAAGTAGGGATATCTCTGAATGATGCAGTCCAGCGCTTCTGGGAGGTGGAAGAGCCTCCTCAAGCAGTTAGAGTTGACCCACTTGCCCAAGAGTGTGAATTATTGTATCAAAACAACATTGGTCGCCGTGTTGATGGTCGATTTGTTACTAGATTGCCTTTTCTAGCGTCACGACCCCTTCTCGGTCAGTCACGATCCTTAGCGGAAAGAAGACTTTTGTCTATGGAGCGGCGCATGCGAAGGGATTCGTCATTTAGAGATAAATATATCGAATTCATGCGTGAATACGAGGACTTGGGACATATGTCCATATCCGATTTTGATTGGCGTACTCACGAACACTACTTCTTGCCCCACCACGCCGTTTTGAAGAACCCCGGCGGTAAAATTCGGGTGGTTTTTGATGGCTCAGCGCCCTCATCGAATGGAGTCTCACTGAACCAGTGTTTACACTCGGGGCCTAAACTTCACCGTGATATATCGGATATCCTCACGCATTTTCGCCGTCATCAAGTTGTATTTGTGGCCGACATACGAATGATGTTCAGGCAAACTATTGTTCATAGGGACGATCGGCGGTATCAATTGGTCTTGTGGCGCGAGCAACCATGTGAACCAATCAAGGTGTACGAACTGAACACGACTACATATGGGTTAAGATCTAGCCCATACATTGCTATACGAACTTTGTTAGAGTTAGCGCAACGTGAGCAATTAAAGTATCCTCGTGCAGCCAATATTTTAGAAAACTCTGTCTTTGTTGACGATATTTGCACCGGAGATTCCAGTATTGAGAATGCACGGATTTTGAGGGATGAATTGATTGCGATACTTAAGTCCGGTGGCTACGAATTGAGGAAATGGTTATCGAATTGTCCTGACTTATTAAGCGACCTTCCAGAGGGACATCAACAGGATCCTCATCTTTTTGAAAACCCGGATACTCCAAATTTGGTTGCAGTTCTTGGTATACAGTACCAACCGTTTCAGGATGTTTTTACTTATCGAGTGAAGTTGGACTGCCCTAAGACTTGGACTAAGCGTCTAGTTTTGTCTACTGTTGCCCGAACCTTCGATCCAAATGGATGGATAACTCCTGTCATCTTTTTGGCTAAATGCTTCTTGCAGAAACTTTGGATAGCAAAAGTCACCTGGGATGAACCTTTGCAGGGAGATTTGTTACGAGAGTGGTCATCTATTGTATCTTCCCTTCCAGAAATCAATCAAATTGCCATGGCGCGATGTTTTCTTCCAACAGGAAAGTGCCGAGTAACCCTTCACGGATTTTGCGATGCTTCTGAGCGGGGGTATGCGGCTGCGGTGTTTTTGCGGACTGACAGCACATCTGGACAGATAAAGGTACATTTGGTTATGGCAAAGAGTAAAGTAGCCCCTATTAGGTCTCGATTGACCATTCCAAAGTTAGAATTGTCAGGAGCGGCTCTTCTTGTACGCCTTCTGAATCATATTAGCTCTGATTTGGGTACCGTCATTGAGATATCTGGCGTTTATGCATGGTCTGATAGCGAAATTGTTCTTTGTTGGCTTCGAGCGTCTATACACAATTTGGAGGTCTTTGTCGCGAATCGAGTTTCACAAATTCAGAACTCTGAAACCCCTTTAATTTGGAGACATGTTCCAGGAGAGCTGAATCCTGCAGACTGCGCTTCACGTGGCTGCATGGCTTCTTCTCTCATAAATAACTCTCTTTGGTGGAATCCACAATGGCTGACACAGCCTGAGTTATCGTGGCCTCAAAATAAGTTTTCTTCTCCCCAGGTTTTACCCGGTTTGCGTATTGGAGTTATGGCGAATTCTCTGACTTATAATTTGGACACTCTTGTTAACAAATATAGCTCATTTGATAAGTTGATTGGAGTTACTGCTTGGATCAGGCGATTCATATATAATTGTAGGAATCCCCAGAATAAAATATTGGATACAGGTATATCATGTAGTGAACGGCAAGAGGCACAAATGTTTTGGATTCGTGTAGTACAAAGAGAGCATTTTGCAGATGTCATTGATATTTTGAAACGAGGTTTAAATTTGAAAGGTTCCGTCGTCCGATTAAGCCCATTTTTGGATGAAGCAGGTCTACTAAGGGTCGGAGGACGGCTTAAGAACTCCGATCTTCCTTGTGACGCTCGTCACCCATTGCTGCTTCCTAAAGGAGGAACTTTTGTTAATTTATTGGTGACCCAACGTCACATTCAGAATGCTCATGCAGGCCTCAACGCTCTTTTGGCCATATTGAACCGTGAATTCTGGATTTTGTCAGCTAGACGCGTTATTCGGAGCATTTTATTTAGATGTATGCAATGTTACAGATTGAAAGCTAAACCAGTTCAGCCTATTATGGGAGATTTACCAACAGACCGCGTCACGGAAACTCGACCATTTGCAGGAGTAGGAACGGATTTTGCTGGTCCATTTGCTATTAAGTCATCGCACTTACGTAATGCGAAATCACTCAAAGCATATTTGTGTGTATTTGTTTGCCTCTCCACCAAAGCGGTCCATTTGGAAATCGTAAGTGCCCTCAGCACAGAAGCATTTGTGGCAGCGTTAGGTAGATTTGTTTCCCGTCGTGGTCTACCTTCGCTGATTCGATCTGATTGCGGAACAAATTATAAAGGAGCAGATCGTCATCTAAAGGAAATTGATCAATTCTTAACAAATAATAAAATTGCTATAAACCACACTTTGTCGAAGATGGGGATAACTTGGAAGTTTGATCCTCCAGCTTGTCCTCATTGGGGTGGAATATTTGAAGCAGTTGTTAAGATTGCAAAAACGCATCTCCGTCGCGTTATTGGTGAATCCATTTTGACCTTTGAGGAGCTGGCTAGTGTATTTTGTAAAATTGAGGCCGTCCTAAATTCCCGTCCTCTTTGTCCACTCTCATCCGATCCAAATGACTTGGAGGTCTTAACTCCAGGACATTTCTTAATAGGTCAACCACTTAACGCTCTGCCCGAGTACCCCTTCAGGGACGTGAAGTTGTCACGTTTGACTCGGTTTCAACTATTACAACAGATGACTCAAAGTTTTTGGCACCGTTGGTCTCTTGAGTATCTACATACTTTGCAGCAGCGCGTTAAATGGACGGACAAAACGAACCCTCCCAAGGTGGGGGATCTTGTTTTAATCAAAGACCCTAATTTGTTGCCGTTGCATTGGCGTCGAGGGCGTATTATAAAATTGATTTTTGGATCGGATGGAGTTCCAAGAGTGGCCGAAGTTATGGTTGGTGATTCGGTTGTGCACCGAGCAATTGCTACATTAGCTCGCTTGCCAATTTATTAGCGTACATAATCCTTATGTCCGGGACGGGGGTTTGTTAAGGAATGTTGACCTGCGATGCTTATGAGTGGCGCAAAAAATATTATAAAAAAAAGGGTCCCTGCGCTAGGTCACATCATATGCGACATTTCTGTTCAGTTTTTGGTTTTGATGCGTTACGACGTCTAACGCGTAAAAGTTAATTTGATATTTTGAATTTGTAATTGTATTTTACAACTGTTCAGTTATTGGTTTTGATGCGTTACGACGTCTAACGCGTAAAAGTTAATTTGATATTTTGAATTTATAATTGTATTTTTACATTATTAAAAGGACTATAATAACTTTGTTGAGTTGAGTGTTTGTGAATGAAAAGGGTGACTACAGCTCCAGCCTTGTAAGTTTCCAATTGTACACTCATTCATACATACAATTAAACTATACATATTTACTACACACAATCCACTGGAAACAACAAGAACGCCTACGCGACACTATAAGGTAAGTGAATTTTGATGCAACTACTTATATAAAGTGTGCTGTGTATCACAGTTTCCACTAGGGTTGGTCTCGACTCCGAATTGTATTATTGAAGGGCCCAGCAGCAATTCGGTTTTCGTGGTTGTGACTTTATCCTACAGCGGCGCTTATGGCGCAACTCAAAATACTTGACAACGATAGTAATAATCTACAGGATTGGTAACCAAAAAACAAATTAAATATATATATATATATATATACATAAGAGACATACACACTCACGTCAAAATGTCATCGCAGTACTGACATTTATATATAACTCCTTTATGCCATCTTTCGTGTCGTTTAGCCTGAACTCTGAAAATAAAAATATTATTTAAGTATACACCAGAATGCACGTGCAATCACTACCAAGATGCCAAACGCTGTATCAAAATTATGTGCAGTGCATAACTAACTATAGGAGGGTCCGAGTGACGACGAAATTTGTATTATATACCTACGAGCCTTCGCACGTGATCTCACTCGAGGTAATTTAGAATCGATCTATCTTTCGGGAACAGTACGGTTTTTTGGAATGAAATATACTCTATGCTCCTTTCTGTATTACTGGCAAGCGTGAGAGCGTAATAAGCAAACAAACTCACTTTCGCATTTATAAGTATATATTAATTAGTAGTTTATAGTAAGGATCAACCACAATTTAGTTTTAGCAAAGTAAGATAGCTTTGTCTGTGTATCATTAATATTACAAACGTCTTACGAGAAAGGAGATACAGAAGAATGCAGATTTTATATTACATACAGCTCTTACGAAATAAGTAATTAAAAGGTCGGACGGACGTTTATTTTATCAAACGTCTTGAGAAACAAATTAATCGCTTATTAATTATCTTTTCTGAATAATAAGGAATAATTAAAAAATAAATCATCCGATCAATAATCGATTAAAACTACTCGTTTCTATCAACGCCTTATAAAGGCGAAATTTTCGTTTTGGAAGAATACATTGGTGTAAATAAAATCACATAAAGAATGCCTAGATAGCTATATTGTGCTTTATTTAAAAAAAAAGAAAAGCAATTTCTATAAAAATAACTATAAGTAAGAAATAAGAAACACCCTTTAGGGAATTTATTTTTCAGCGCCTTACAAAGGCGAAATATTCGCTAGGAAAATATATATTCAAATTTTAAATTTACAAGATGATTACTAACGACATTTATATTCTTCCATATATTAAGAAAAAAGAAAAATTTATAAATATAAATTATTACAATTCAATAAACATGAAACACCTCCAGCGATTTATGTCTGCAAAGCCTTACAAAGGCGAAAATTTCGGTCGGTGTAAGAATACATTCAGATTTTAATACTATAAAATCATTGCAATCATCTATAAGAACTTCAATAACAAAAAAAACAACAATTATTAAGCTACATAATATCATAAGCGTTCAATAACGTTTCTTTTCAATTATTATATTGCCAAAATAAAATAACTTAACAAATTAGGTATGCCACGAAATTTCGCTAACAATAGAGGGATCACTAAAACCGTTCCTGGTTATATTCGTATCGTATTTACAAGTCATTTTTTTTTTTTTATAAAAAAAAAATGTTTGCCACTTAAAATGATTATTTATTTAGTCGCGAAAATAAATATTTTTTACAAAAATAGGATATATTAAAGAACGCAAGGGAAGGCTGTGCGTTGTATAGAGACATATTATGTAGTATTATGGTGCAAGTTAATGGTAATAAATCAATAATACATACGTAGACGTTGAAACATAAGAACAGGATTTACAAATGTATTTCTTTTCGTGATTAGTGGCGTGCCTGTTCAGCACATATTTCGATTTGAAACGTATCTTGCAGATGGAGCATTCCATATCGCCCGCGCTCTGTAATCGTGTACATATCACTTACTACTGACGGGAAAGATGCAACGGCTCTCATGACGATAAAATGGATCATATGTGTAACGATAAGGTTGTTTTAAGCGACATCTTTCGGCGAATTATACAGACTAAATTGCTAGAACTAAATGTTTGATATTTTTATGTTGTCTGCAAACTCTGTTGTTAATAATTAAAGTAACTTAATTTATAAGTACCGAAATCTATAAATAGATAGGTAGACACAAAATAGCTAAGTACATCTTCCTCCTTTGTTTCTCAAACGATTTTATTTGTATTTTTTTGTTTAGTATATATTAAAGAGCTTTCGTTATCAAGAAAAAGTATAGGTAATTTTATTCCCCTAGTATTAAAGCATGGTTGAATTTCAATCACTAAGCATGTTGAGCTATTCGTAAAAAAAAAATAATTACAAAAAAGCGACATATTTTGATTTTTTTACGGCCTAAACCAAACCGAGTTAATTTAGTAAATTTTAAATCCTACATCGCCCTAAATTTTTTCATCCATCTCTCGCTTGTCGCATTACTGCCGGCCGCGGAGTAGAGGTAAAGTGCAAGGCGAGCGGTAGAGCAGTCAAGGACAATATGGTGGTGCGCATGTCTCAATTCCAAGATATTTTATGATTTATATAAATATTGTGCTCAGTATTTAAAATGCTACGATTCGAAAAAAAATTTGACTTGCATCGTGGTTTCATAAAACCCACACATTTTTTTTGTTTCCGTAAGCCCATTTTGATGAAATGAAATCTTATATGTTGCCCCAGACTACTCTCAAAACCCCTATGAATAACACAAACGGAAAAATAACTTGATAAGGTAATTTCTGTTTAACATGAATTTACCATCATGCTATGTTACCTAGGTGCAAGTTTATGCTTGCAATATTAAAGTCATTTAAATATAACAGTTTCTCGTATTGCACTCTTGACAATATATCTCACCGGATCGTGTTTGCTGAGGTGGTGTTTCCAAGCATGCGTGTCGATGAATCCTTTGTAGCAAAGTTTGCATTGATAAGGAGCATTCAAGTAGTTCGAGGATTTTTGCCTTTTATTTATTTCTTCTATTTGCTCTTCTATCTAAATTTAAACATTTATCTAAAGATATTTTCATAGCCATGGTCAAAAGTTTCTATACAATTTCATAAAAAAAAAAAAAGATTATGGCATAGTTAGTATTACGGTAAACTAAACAACTAATATATCTTATATATATATAGACATATAAGACCAGATTATTACAATTAATATCCAAAATTGACAACTATGTTCGTCACAACAAGACAGATTGACTTGGTGCAAAAATGCAAAAAAACACAACCGAAGGGAAAAGGCACGGAAATAAAGAGAGAAAATTTCAAAAAATTTAGTGAGAGTGACAACAGTTTCTTGAAATACAAAATAATCTATCTCCCAGAGAATTAAAGACAGATATAACACTGTAAAAATAAAGTGATGCAAATTATTACTTACAGATAATTTAACAATAGTCACATAATCCTCGAGTTCACCGACAAGAATGTCACTGGTGCTTCTCTGCTTCTTACTGACTGATTTCCTAGAACAACTCTTCTTCACTTTTGAGAAAGTATTTTTATTTATTCCCGCAGGAATCTCTGTTTCATTATCCTCAGGAATCTCTGTTATATTACCCTCAGGAATCTCTGTTTCATTACCTGCAGACTGTATTATACAATCATTATTGTTTAAAATACTTATTTATGATTTTTATCCCTGCACATTCATTTAACTAACAGGCAAATATTTCCCAATTAATCTTTGGTGATGTGAATCATTTTACAACATACCAAAAAAAATACTGTATTTAATTTTTTGCATTAGAAATCATGTATAAAATTTAGTTCTTCTGCTGTACATGCTGCCTACATTATATATTTTATAAGATTTTTTTTTTTATTAATATTGCAATTACAATGCTTAATTTTAATTATTGTAAAAGAATCGCATATTGTTATTAGGTTTAGTTATGACATGTTATGGTTGTTTTGTACGTGGTAGAGCTACACTGAAGCTATTACTGATTTCAGCATGAATGGGTCGGCTCGCCTGGGGTAGTACCATCCTCTCACAGAAAACCGATGTGAAGTAACAGTAGTTGCACTGTTGCGTTTCGTTCGGTTAGTGAGAGTGCCGGAAGCCCACATATTTAAAAGGCCGGCAACGCACTTGCGACTCCCCTGGTGTCGCTAGTGTCTATGGACGGCGGTGATCACTTACCATCAGGTGACCCACCTGTTCGTTTGCCCCCTATAATATACAAAAAAAAAAGAAATGAGAAATGTTTAATATGGGCCCAATATGTGTTGATAATGTAAATAAAAAAATTGATACAAAAATTTTGCTTTTCATAAATCCATTACGAATGTACCTGGCAAACTGATATCCCTTAAAATACTACTAATTTCATACAAAGCAGTAAATAAGAATTTAACAGCCATCACTCTGATTTTGTACAATTAATTAATATGAAAATTTGTATTCACTACACTACACTATTCCATTTAATTTTACTCACTTTAGTATTGGTCAAAGGACCAGCAGAACTTTTTTTCTTTTCAATTTTTACTTTGTTTTTCTCATTCTCCTGGTTTCCTTTACCTTTCTTCACTTTATTCCTTGTTTGCAATGATAATGGTTCATCATTATCTGTTGAAAGTTGTGAAAGATCATCAAGACACTCTTCTTTGGAACTGTCTTCACTTGTAGTCATCATGCACAATGAGACATCATCACAACATTCTTCTTCTTTTACACTTTCTTTGATATTACACTTATGGTTATCATTCAGAGCAGGTTCCTTCTTAATTTCACAAGAATCATTTTCATCATAAACTACATTAATTACATTATCTTCACTTATTGTATGTATAGTTAAATTAGGAGATGATTGAAAGTTTGAACAATTTATTTGTTGTATTTCTTGTTTCGTTATCTATGACAAAGAGTTTTATATTATATGTGATGTTTTTAATTCGGGATCCAATTGGCATTTCTAAAGCAAAATTACTTCTTAAAGAATTTACCTTTTCACTTGTGCGTAAAATTCCATATAATGCTGCCTGACTTCTTAAACAACTATCTCTGAAGTAATAATATTTCTTTACAAGTGAAGCACACAGAAAACAAGCAAACGGTGGCAGTTCTATTGAACTCATTTGCTGAAAAGATTATTTTTAAAAGTCATTAGTATTACCTAGAGAAATATATAATAAGTCATATTCTTAATACAACCATGTTTGGCAATCAAACTTGCGATACTCGACTGAATACTAGAGCTTTGCTGTTATGTCACTACAAAGCCCGTCACATATAATAGTGGCAAATAATGTTCCCAAAATATAGCTCCATATTCCCATTATATTTTAATAATACAAGCATAGCTTCGTATCATGAGTTATATCTACGTGCGTGTTGGTTTATAATCATTTACTTTAAGACTGAATGTTACTTATTTAATCTAGTTAATTGATCACAAAATCATACTTTAACACATAAAATAGGAAACTAGATAACTATATCAACAGGATTAAGGTGTTAATATTATTACGTATATTTATTTCATTAGTTCAAATGCGGTATACAGTCATGAATAACAAAATAATAAAATTAAGCTATTTTATTTATAAAAAAATTATAAAACTTACGGTTCCCATTACAGATTCAAAATAAGTTTCTAAAGGCTGTGTTCGCAGGTCACACATGTTTGCGTCTGTGACAAGACATATTCTACACACTTCTAATACTTCCATTATTTTTAGTATTTGTTTCCGAAATAATTACTATTTATGTGTTGAACTTGTCATTTGTCAATTTTATTATGAAACTTCAAATTTTGGGAATTGAAGTGTTGCCACAACAAATCTAGAAGAATTGTAAATTATGTTTCTGTGTGCATCACCCTAAAAGTACTTCATTCATTTTTTTTAATTTTATCTTTCATTTATACACATTTCCTATACCTATTTGTTTAAACATGTGTGAACTGCTGGCTTCTCAATATAATTAAAGAAAAACTTTCAACTTTTAATTTACATTTATTTTTGTCGCAAGATAGTGTTGCTTTGAAATCAATAAATAGTTTGTAAATTGAACTAACAAATAAAATACTTCACAGGTTGTATTAGTCATAAAAAAATATAGTTTAATAAAATTTTGATAGCCTATAAAAATATAACAATTCGATTGGTAGTTTTCACTAGCCACAACCTATGAATGTGCGGCCCGCAGTTATGTCTCACATGAAGTATTTATACCAAATTGAAATACTCGTCTTTAAACTATAAAACCTACAGTTCTATTACTGTAATAACATTATTTTATAAAGATGATGATATAACTTTAGAAGTTTAATATATTTATGCTTATCCAGAAAAAACTGAAAACATGAAATAAAGTAGTCTCAAACTCATGACTATCACATTCGTTTTATGAGTAATAAAGGGAATAATTATACATTTAAAGGTTCTGAAATGATGCACTTCGAGTTTAACAGTGTAAAATTACGTTTTCTGTTGGAGGTTAATTAAGAATGGTGACTTCACTATTGAATAAAAATAAACCAAAAAAGAAAAGTTATTTTTGTAGAAAATGAGAATCATTATTACTTGAATGAAATCACAGAAAACATCTAATAATGTATAACTAATCTACGGATATCAAACGATACAAATCATTTTGCTTTTGTAGGTGTATAAATAATAAAACAAAGTATGTTTTTTATTAACTTTATTAATATATTCTCCGCTGTTTCTGTATAAATAATTTAATACACATCTATTGTTGTGGCAAGATTTTACTCAATCACTTTTTTCTTCAGTTCTACATTCACATTTTGAATGGCCGTGTTCCGTAAATTTGAGTTAAAAAGTTGGTAAGTCCAAAGGCAAGAGACCTATCACCGACACACGACCGGTTTTATAAAGGAGTAAACCAAGTAAACTAGAGACGCTTAAACGAATACACTAAAAAGTAAAAAAAAAAAGAATGATGTTTTAACTGTAAAAACACTTAAAGTTTTTTTTAACATCTTTGGATTCCTTTAAATTTGTTAAGGCTACAGGATACATGTCCTTTAGACTCATTAAACATTGCCCTAAGAAGTTGGTGCCATCTTTGTCAAAACTGTTCGGGGAGTTTTTATTACAATTGAAATTACAAGTTTATAGTTATTATTTATAATGTAATAATTCATTTATATATACTTCACTAGGGTACAACAGTCAATTACAAAACCATATACATGAAAGGCCACCAATATCATTTAACAAAGAACCAAGTAACCCAAAGTTTATGAACAAAAATATACAAACCACCGTATCACAGAATTTAATTGCATCAAAAATCTTGTTAATAGGTAGAATCGAAGCAAAATTACCAACTTAAAAACTTGATTTACGGAACTGAAACGACTTAAATTAGGCACACGAGTGAAAAATGTGAGACTAACAACACTATGCCTTTAATACAAAACAATTTTAACTATGAGTTGTTTTTCCTTTGCAGACGCGATCGTCGGGGCACAGGTTGTTTCAGATGAACCGAACGAATGTGTAATTTCTGATTACTGGAGTCATTGAACGCCTTCCCACAAACCTGGCATACATATGGCTTCTCACCAGTGTGGCACTGTCATATAAAAAATATTTATTTCAAGTTTACATTGTCATACCATTGTATACTATGCTTTTCAAATGAGAAGATAATCGCATCAGCGCCAACTTCTCTCACTAATTGTCAAATTTATACAGCCACCAATAAAAACTGCCAATAATTATGATAGTTAAAATATGACAACTTAACATACTAACCCTAAGGTGTTTGTTTAGTGCTCCTTTGCATTTAAACGCTTTAAAGCAGAGCGTGCACGGGTGGGGCCGCGCGTCCGAGTGAGTCTTCTGGTGCAGCTGCAGATTCCCGTTATTGTGGAATGCTTTCCCGCAAGTCGAGCACTTAAACGCTCGTTCCTCCGAATGCGTACGTTTGTGATAAACTAGGAATGTATTACTCTGGAAAATGCCATTTATATGTTCAATATATTAATACGTACCAATAATACTGATGTAAAATTGTACCAAGAAATGACCCTTAAGGGACACCGAAGATTGCGTTAAAATCGGATTGTGGACATGTGTTGTTTTGTCTTTATAATTGTATAAGCCTAGACTATATTTATAAAACGGTATTTTGAAATTCCCAACAATAGTCGTAATTTTATAAACATAAAAAAAACCCACATTGATGTTATCAAAAGCTATAGAAAAATCCATAGTGAAAATATCCATCAATTATTAATATCATAAACTTAGTACTAAACTACCTTGAAACCCTTGCCACAGATGTCGCAGACGTGGTTCTTCTGAACAGGGTACTTTTTATCGGGGTGCACTCGACGGAAATGTGTCCAGTAGTCCCACGCGTTAGAGATTTCCTCTGAACACTTAAATAAGAAGTAACACAACTAATAGAGTTAAGTAAACAAAAGTTGTTAAATCATAAAGGCTGGTGTGAATCCAAAAACATTAGAAATTAATCGAGAATCTTTAATTATACAAATATATACAAATAAAAGTGTGTATGTGTGTGCTTATGATGACATGAAAGTAATGAAAATGTCTTTATAAAAAGTACAACAAATAGACAACATCACGCGGTAATAATCCCAGGCGGTCTCCCATCCAAGTATCCAGTTGCGTTGCTTAACTTCGGTAATCAACACTTAAAATTCTGGTAAACAGTGTTTACCCCCACCACTTTGCGTAACACAAAAAGGTTGCGTATCGGAATTTGAAAGCCATCCCCTAAGATGTTTCACTTCGATAATGGCGATTTGACAATTATATTTTTATTTAAATTCTCCTTGTTCGTTCGTACAAGAGAGATTTTTTTTTCATTTTATTATTGGCAACGAATCTTGAATATTATTACTGCCATTGTCGAATAACAATACAAGTGTCTTGTGATAATTTCAATGTTCTGTGACAAGATGGTGGCGCCCTTGTTAGAACTTTCCATAGAGTTTTTATGGCACATCAGAATTCATGTTCCGTGGTATTATGTACTTCAGTTGTGCACAACAACCGAACTATATTACGTAAAACATCGCCAATACTGAATAATGAGTAAAATATAAAATCCACTACTATGCAGTCTAAAATACCAACAAAAACTCCAATTATAGAGTTATTTATATTGTAAGCGTGTGCGTGTGCGTGTGTGTGCGTGTGTGTGTGTGCGTGCGTGTGTGTGCGTGGTTTGTGTGTGTGTGCGTGCGTGCAATATGTGTGTGCGTTTGCGCACATATGTATGTGTGTGTGCGCCCATGTGTATGTGTGTATGCGTGCGTGTGAAATGAATGCAATTATGTTTACATGTTCACATTGAATTGGCCACGAAGTATCGTTAGGTTTGCTGCGATAATTCTTGGGAAGTTTCCTCGCGTGCACCTTCCGATGGATCCTCAACTCTTCCGTGTTTTTAAATGTTTCACCGCAAACTCGACATCCGTTACTGGAATAAAATTTAATAATGCAATTTCTTTACGAGTTGCATCATTAATTAATTTTTTTTTTCATTTATTTTATTTTAATATAAAAGATGATCTTACAACTAACTAAAGAACAACGGTAGAAATAATAATATAAATAAGGCCATTTAAAAGTTCACACAGATATGAGAGATTTTAATTGCTGTGACCTTATGAATCTATTAGACGCTTGGTACTGTACTGTATAATTGGTAATCAAATTGTTACTTATACTTGGATTTACTCTGTTTAGGTTTCATCTAAATGACATCAATAGGATATTTTATGTATTTTTCCTATTGGTATATAAAATTATGGAGTTACTATGAAGAGAATTTAGTATATCTATCTCGCTTATTTTTTTGTACATTTATGTGAGTAGTGACGTCAGAAGTTTGCATTCAGTCTGAGTTTAATAGGACACGTATGTTAGATGATGGTAGCTAAATATTTACTTGCTCATGAAACGAAACGACTAAAATAAAATAAAAATGCATTAATATTTAAGGCGAACGTGACAGATACTGTAATGTATTTTATTTTTTAACTATATAAATGAAATAACAAAGGTCAGCGGTTGTGTCTGCGCACAAACACAACTTGACAGATTTAAAACATTTTTTTTTTTAATTTTACTTCTTAAACCTTTCAAATCTTAAAACCGTTCGTATCTAAAAAAGATTATCAGAATATCTATATTTAATATAAAGTTATACAAGTTTTAAGAAACCACGATTTTTATAAACACTACGCTTTCAAGGATGTGTGTCTTTTCCTGTAGTGATGAAGTGGGGTAAGCGATATGGCGCGCATGTTTTTTGATAAAAGATATGACTAATTTAATTAACGACACAGACGAATGTGTGACTATCAGCTACTCCAATGCAATGGATTACCCGAGAATGTGCAAATGAACAATTTCAATATTGTTTCTTAGATGCTAATTTCTTTAGCAAAATATAGTAAACAAGAGGCATACTTGTGAGTAACGTGCTTGTGTTTAACAGAAATGACCAGATGTTTCTTGAACGCTTCGATCGATATGAACTTTACGTCGCACTCCTTACAGTACAGGTCAGCTTCTTCTTTACAATCTCCTGCTTCGATTTTATCCTGTTCCAAACAAATCGATACATAAATAACTTAACACCATGAGAATGTACTCTTTAATGTTGTCAAAATAACTTAACCATTAGTTTAGACCATGACAATGTGCGGGATGCTGAAAGTCGTAAAAAAAAATTCTATAGGATTTATTACTATATTCTATAATGACTTACTTTATAATCACTTGAGAACCAGGACCTCTAGGTATATTGTGTTTACATCTTAGACCACATCGTCATTTGGCATCAGGTGAGATTACGATATAAAAACACAGGATGAGTCCTAAAGACACACGATAGAAGTGAAACTGTTGTATTACAGAAAAACATCTTCATTACAGAATACAACAAAATGCCAACGTGACGCAGTGTTCCTAGGCAGTCTCACGTCTGAGCACTGTCCGCGCCCGACGAACCGGTGTTTTCAACAATGTACCCGACACAGTGTTTGCCCGCATCGCTTTCCATTACACAAAAAGGTTGCGGATCAAAATTTTAAGGCCCGACCTAAGAAGTTTTATTAAAAAAAATATATAGACTATCTTACAGGCACGTCTTTATGCATCCTGCTCTTGTGCATGGTGAGACCGAGCCTGCTGAGGAATGAACATCCGCACGCGTCGCATATGAACTCCGATGGGTGCTTGATGCGGACGTGGCTTAAATATGACGTCCATTTCCTGCAAAATATATTACAGGAAATTCCCCTATAATAATTATACAAACAAACAACATTGAAATGTCTGAAACAAAATAAAAGAACATCGTTTTACTAAACAGAATGCAAAAAAAAAGTGTTTATTTGTTTCGGCAAATCTCCGAAACGGTTGGACCTATTTTGACGAGCCTTCTATTGACAGATAGATGATTTTTTGAGGAGTAAATCAAGCAACTTTTATTTTAGAAAAAATGATCACTATTTCAGGCAAATATAATAAACTAAAGAAGCAGTGTCCAAACGCTTTGCGCGCCCAACGAGCACATTTATGCTAAATTGTACACGGACGAAGCAGCGGGTATCCGCTAGTGCAAAATAAGTTTAACAAAGTAAATACTATTAATTTAATTAGAAAAAATATATACAAATTAAATAATAAAAGATAGGTGCAAATAGTATAGGATAGTATATGTTGTGTATGAGAAAAACACTCACGTGGAAACTTCCCCACAATACTGACACTCGTATGTGACCCCTTTATGCCAATTCTCATGTCGTCTAGCTTGAAATCTGAAAATAAAGCGTTCAAAACTTTAATGTTGGCGAAATGAGACTAACTGGCTTGCAAGCTCGTCAAGATCTAGCATCCATTATCAGAATAATATAACACACACCTACAGTTTATCGAGTCCTAAAAAATGCATGTCACGAAGAACTGAAGAGTTTTGTTAAACAAAAATGTTGCTGTGAAAATGTGTAATTGTTCCAACATGACAGCTGTATGGAATGACCTAGCTCTGTAATTTGAAGTCAAGTCAAAGGACACTGTGTTTGAAACGCTAACACAGTGCTAAAATCGTATCCTAGCTAAATCTTATATAAATAAAAATCAATTGTTAAATGTATGTATGTGTGTTTATATATGTCATAAGAACTGAAAACAGAAGTGAAAACTAAAAACAATGGAATAATTGTTTTTTTTTTAATTCGTTAAATCAATTATAGTCTGATTTATTTAAATTTTATAACTAGTTAATTGAAATTATTAACATTAGTCTGGTTTTCACATGTATTGTCTTTCGGAGCAATAGTTATGTACATTTTTATACAGTTTATTAAATAAATTAAACATACGATGGAGTGCACAAGCTAAATACAAAATATAACATGTACACGGACCGTTATAACGGTCTACGGTAGTATACTACGCGTCGCTAGTCTGCCGCAGGCGCAATATGTCATGCGCATGTCGAGATTATCGGTGACGAGAACCCGTTACTTTTACCGCTACCAAAAATCGCTCAACGCGACTATATAAGTTTTCACTTCAATAATAAAGAATACGGGTTGAGAAACAAAGGAGGAAGATGTACTTAACTGATCTTCTGATGTTTTTTTATTGTTTCTAATAAAATCCTTACTAATATTAAAAATGCGAATGTTTGTTGCGCTTTCATCCCTTAAATACATACTCATTATGAAATTTGGGTACACGTTGTCAGTGGTACAGGAAAGGACATGAATAACTTTCATCCAGATGTATGTAAGGTACTGGTACCGAGGGATATAACAAATTTACATTAATGCGGTTCGAAACCGCGGGCATAAGCGAGTTCTGTAAAAAACCACCCAATAAAATAAAATATCGGTAATACGTACTTGGACGTGGAGACATAAGAGCAAGATTTACAAATGTACTTCATCTCGTGGCTAACAGAGTGCTTGTGGAGCAAATATCGCGTTTTGAACCGAAATTTGCAGATTGGACATTCTAAATCACCTGCGCTCTGTAATAAGGGAGGCGATTGCGTACTTTAGTATACTTATATAATTATATATATTTTAGTATTATAATTTTCTATTTAGATGTATGTGGGATATTCTGGGTTCCACCCTCTTTCAAGAGCGAGGATATCCACTCTTAAAGCTTTAGAAGGAACACGATGCTAATTATCACAAAATAGTCCCAAATCATACGAAACGATGCACTTTTATAACAGAAATAAAACTAACTTCGACGTAAATTAAATGAGACATAAGCTGGTTTTACATGACACGCTCTTTCGCGCGAGATTAGAGTACGCAAGGTAGAACACGGGAGAGCGCGTAAGTACATCGATTCACAAGTGATTGTTACTTTTTGTCTTTACACGCGCAATCTGGTGGTGGTAGGGCTTTTTCTAAGTCCGTCTGGCTAGCTACCACCCTCAAGTTGAAAATCTGTTGCCAAGTACATGTTGGTGTGTTCCGGCAGCTGCACTTGAGCGCCAGTCTCCCCCTAGGTTAAGCGTGACTTACCATCTTAGACCACATCATCATTTAATATCAGATAAGATTGTGGTCAAAGCGTTTATCTATAAAGTATTAAAAAAAAATCTTTCCTGCGCGAAAACGTTTTCCCGCGGAAAAGAACGTGTCGGGTAAAGGCAGCTTGTAATAAATTTAGCTAGTTCATTTTACGTGATTTCTATACACGTCGGTTTTACATGAGTTTTGCAAATAATGCCTTCCGGTCTCTAACGTTTGAGTCAATTATATTTAATGCTTCTAATGTTCTAATTTATAATATAAACGAGAAATTAGTCAAAATATGACGAGAAGGGTCATGTAAGTTAGAAAAATCCTGCCATCTCAGGGTTATATCGTGTGCTGCGTAAACACTTAGAATTACATGAAAATAATGCATGATATTATTATTATGAAGACACAAGCGTAGACGAATCCCCAGACGGCTACTAGTTTCACATTCATACGTAATTATTTTTTTTACCACAATGGCGGCAAACAAACATGAGAGCCGCCTGATGGTAAGTCGTTACCGCAGCTTATGGCCGCTTGCAACACCGGAGGTACAACAAGCGCATTGCAAATCGCATTTAAATTCAATGTAAAAACTAAAGCTTATATCTGCTTATAGCTGCAACATTATGTGAACAATTACTGTCATTTTATAGACCAAATGATAAAACTATTTGTATTAAAAACATTTACATAAATCAATGCCTGCCTTCTATCTGTCCATTAAACAAATAACCTGTAAACTTACCGGGTCATGTTTGTTGACATGATGTTTCCAAGCCTTTGTGTCTATGAAACCTTTATAGCAAAGATCACATTTGAACGCCGCCCTGAGGTAGTTTGAAGATTGCTGTCTTTTGTTTATTTCCTCCATTTGATCTTCTACCTAAACCGTGTAACCATCATATTCGGTTATTAAAGATGACTCTACGGAGAACAACCCTTACTTAACATTTAATATTCTATTTACTTAGTCTTCTCGTTTTTAAATACATATGTTACATAAAACTCGAAACCTATCCGATCCGGCACATCACTCAATAAGCATAGGATAGATTTAAATCATCTAACTTGTTAGACACTTGGCTTACATCATAAAATTATCAAGATATCCTAATTGAATACAAAGTTATTCAAGTTTTAAATAGTTATGATTTTGCTTTTTGTTTTGATATTGCTTTCAATGTTCTATATGCATTTACACAGTACATAAAAAATATTTTTACTTTCTAGGATGTATCCTACAAGCAACGCAGACATAGTCGCGGGTGTCAGCTAGTTAACAATAAAAATAAACAAAGGACGTTATGAGGTTAACAAAGAGATTTACTGAATAATACTTACAGATAATTTAACAACAGTAACAAACTCCTCAAGGTCACCTGCAGTAGATCCTTCGCTTTTAGTATTGCTCCTCGCTTTCTTAACATAAGAATTTCTGGGTCGATATCTCTTCGGCTTTGGAGGAACTATTTCTGTTAATTCTATAGGAATCTCTGTTATGTTACTTGCACTCTGAATTAGATAAATGTTGCATATTTAGCAAACTGTTTTATGATGTCCATGTCTACACATTTTTTCAAATAATTACTCATGATTGTTTCATCTAAAGGAATATAATCTATAGAGAACTCTCATTGTTTTTCTTGAAATTGGCAGTGTCTAAACTTTTAATTCAGCACATTTGGTTTGTCTTTTTATATCTTTAACTGTGCAAAAGCCTTTTAACACAGCAAAGAGTGTATGTGTAAGACCAGTTATTGTAGTAATGAAGACTTTTACATATAATTATCCGTTGCTAGTCCCAAGGACTATTAGCATGAATATTGGCAAATACAACTTTAAAACTGGAATGCAGCAATGTGAGTTTACACTATGACTTTGTGGCTATAGTAGATATAGATCTTACTTCCACATGCAAGCAATGTATAGGATATAGTGCACTTAAATCCTAACCATATACCTAAATTAACCTTAGATGGGTTAAAAACAAAATCTATATTTGATTGATAAATGTGTTAGAACCAACTACAAATTTGTTAAAATTAACAGAATATATTGAATAAAAGATCCATTAATTAACTATTTTCAAATTTCAACTGAAACAGTGTGAAAATATGCAGCAACTATCAAATGGATTCAGTAATTTGTTCCAAATTATAGAGTATCTGAATTTTATACATTTTCCCACTAACAACAAGGACCACATATATAGTTTAGAAAATTGACACAAAAGCAAAATATAAAGTATAATATGATTCATGAAATTATCTTTCAACTTTACTCACTTCGCTATTCTGCAAAGGATCAACCATATCCTTTTTCTTCACTCCCTTTTTCTTTTTCTCTTTAGCTTTCTTTTCTTTATCAATAGTTTCCAAAGATAATAATTCATCATTATCATCAGAAAGTATAGCAATATCATCAAAACACTCTACTTTAGTACTATCCTCAAATTCATCTTCACTTGTAGATTGGTGTAATGATTCATTGATGAGACAATCTTCTTTTTTAACACTGCCTTCTATTTTTATTTTGTGCTTATCATCTTCTGTGGTAAGTTCCTTTTTAATTATAAAATCACTGTCTTCATGATAAACAATACTGTTTTGTGGTACTTTATGGACAGTTAAATTTGATGATAATTGAAAGCTTTGCCTGTTTATTTCTTGTATATTTTTTATTGTTATCTGTGAAAAGTAATTTTATATTTCTCATGGATTATATTTAAATCATCTTTTCTTTTTTTTAACTAACTACGCTGTTGACCTGGTCAGAACTCTACAGTTTCACCGGACTACTAAGAGGAGCACTTAAGGCACTCACCAAATTTTATATGGCTTAAATCATCTTCATTCAAAGTGGCTATTTCTAAACTTACATTGTTTGAACTAAAAAAATATTCAATAATTCCTTATGCTTGTTCTTTTAAAATATATTTACTACCAATGATTCAATTCACCTTAATAACACTTGATGTCCTGATTACTTAAGTCATTATGTACTTACTTACATTCATTGCCAATGGTTATGGTACCTACTGTCATAAACTTTTTGAACTAAATTTTGAAAGGGAAAGATATTTAAATGCACCGGCTACAACAAATAAATTAGTGCATCAAGTTAATCATGATACTAGGATAAAATAAAATAAATGTACAAAGAATTTACCTCTCCATGTGACTGCAGAATCCTATATAATGTTGCTTGGCCTTTTAAACATTTATCTCTGAATCGATAATACTTCTTCACCAGAGCAGCACATTCAAAGCATGCAAATGCTGGTAGCTCTGTTGCATTCAGAGGCTTAAAAGATTACAATAGAGATTTTTAGTTTTTAACATTCCTATACTTGCGTGTTATAATCTATGCAATTATCACCAAGTTAATCTTATGATACATTCCTTTTCTAGTAAGCACAGAATATATTTGTTGAAATAGAGTTTACATAAAACAAATATCTATACAGGGTAAGAGAACTCAGAACATGATATTTAATTAACCTTATAATGCAAGAAATTTTGTCAATATAATTGTTTTTACAGTAGCAAACAACCTACCTGACCTTAAGTGATCACCGCAGTATAAAGTTGTATAAATAACCTTAAATAGAACCTGAGATCAGTTATTATATGGCTAATCTTAAAGGTCAAGTTGAAATCACTCAAGTGCCGGTACATTTTTACAACTGCATCTTATCCTATGCTCTCTTTCATATAAGATTTGAAAGAAATTTCTATAACAACATTAATTAAATGGGTTTAAAATATTTTTTTTACTGTGTTTATTATCAACAATCACTTACAGTTAATCGTAATTTTTAAATTAAAAATGTAGATTATATTTTGAATGTGATAAAATAAGGTATGTTACTTACGTTTCCGACTATTAGTTCAAAATAAGTTTCCAAAGGTTGTATTCTCAAATCGTACATATTTACGTCCATAATGAGACATATTCTACATGCTTTTAGTACCTCCATTATATTATAAAAATATTTTGTTCTTTTTGTTTTAAAGGCTGTATAACAAACGTAGAAAACACAACAAACATTTTACAACGACACTCTAACCTGGTATCTTCGTACTTGACATCTGACTGCATAAAATCTTATATAAATGTAAGAAAAACCTTTAGAACTATAACAAAAACAAAAACTATAAGAAAAATTATTTTGACGCTTAAATGACGGCCCTTTGTTTGACAATTGCCAATGTATACAAATTATGAAATGACGTCTGAATGATATACTAGTCTGTGTTTGTGGTCTGTGTAATATACGCCTTTTCCTTAGGAGGAAACGAACAGGAAAAAACTTTTCATGGTTATTTTAGTTATATCCTAACGGCTGCAAAATTGCTTATTAACCTTGTGAATTATAAAATGAATAAATATCTATTTAGAAATCAAAATAAATATAATTATACAAATGTATTACATACAGTCTCATCAATAGCGATGATATTACATTGAATAATTTGATTTTGTAATTTAACTCTAAATCACAAAGTACGTGAAACTATCTAAAATTATTTTCATTTATATAAAGTACATGGTCTTATCTCACTGAAGACAGGACTAGAACGAAGAAAAGAGATTTATCTCGTTGTTACGTGGTCTTGTCCTAAATATTCATCATGAAACCGAAAGAGTTTTGTTCAAGGCTTACTTTAAAAATAAAGTCAATACGTTTTTATATAAAAAGTGTAATTAATTTTCGGTACCTCGGCTCATTAATCCAAAATGACGGTGGAATAGACAAGGACGTGAGGAATAGGATAAATGCAGGGTGGATGAATTGGCGAAAAGTGTCTGGGGTGATTTGTGACCCACGAATGCCGTTGAAACTCAAGGGGAAGGTGCATAAAACTAGAAATAAGACCAGCCGTGTTATATGGATCCGAGTGCTGAGCTACGAAAGAGACGGATGAGAAAATTTACATGTGGCAGAAATGAGAATGTTAAGATGGATGTGTGGTGTAACAAGGATGGATAAGATTAAGAATGAGTATATCAGAGGAAGTTTGAAAATAACACCAGTGACAAAGAAGTTGAGGAGTAGTAGGTCAGCATGGTACGGGCATATTATGAGAAGAGATGAAAGTCATGTAACAAGAAAAGTTTTGAGTTTGAAAGTGGACGGATATAGGAGTAGAGGAAGACCGATAAAGGTGTGGATGGATTGTGTGAAAAATGATAAGTGTATAAAAGGTGTGAATACTGAGATGACATCTGACAGAGGAGAGTGGAAAAGGAAAACATGTTGTGCCGACCCTACTTAGGTGGGATAAGGGTAAGATGATGATGATGATGATGATAAAAAGTGTAATTAATACATCATAATTTTTTTTTTGAGAGTCGTGTTAAAATAATTTAAAACGATTTAAACAGTGTTTTATTTATTTAAAATTACAATAAAACGTTAAACCTGCATTAAGCATACCATAATTAATACATTCTATATACATAATTATACAAACTTATAAAACGTGTAACACACTCAATTCCTCGAGAGAAATATTTATACATATTATTTTTTTATAAGAGTTTATGAATGCAAAATAATTCGTATTTCCATGGAATATGCGTCCTCTCTAGCCTTAATTATTTATTGAGTTAGCCGGCACATCTCATAAGCTCCATAATCAACCCGAGACCAGTCGAACATTTAATAAAGGACCAAAATTAATGTTAGGTAAAAAAGTTTCCACTCATACGTAACTTGAAGTACTCAAAAGTTCGCGAATTTTAACGTGAATATTTTAATTTTTTTTAATTATTCTACAACCTATGTGATGTAGTTGTGATGTTTATATAACCGTAAACAGGTTGTAAGTAACAAATCCGAAAACTGTTTCGTTGATATTCAATACATCGCACACATCACACAATAATTATGGACAGAATTTTTTGATATGTTTATTTCTTACGACAATCCTAATCTAAAAAAGTAATAATCACAGCATTACCACCTTAGTAATGTTTGAAGTGGGCAAACGGTGTGGCGCGCATGCGCAGGAAAAGAAGTCTATTTTAGCTTTCAATTAATTTTTTTTTTGTATTTCTTCCTGTGTACACAAAGTAAATTAAGTAGGTTAATAAATGATGGAAACAAAGTCGCAGGTATCAGCTAGTTTATTAAATAAAGTTGTAAAAGTGATGATCAGGTTTCGTGATGTTTTAAGTGGACATAGTGATGTGTTCGTAGACTAGTATAGGGTAGTTTTGTGTGTCCGTAGTCTAAGCTTTGTTGTTGCGGTGTACGCGAGTGCGAGGCGGCGCCGGTTGCTTCATGTGTACGGTGGCGATGTGGAGCTTCCGACCATTAGACTGGCTGAACCCCTTCCCGCAGACCTGACATACATACGGCTTCACTCCCGTGTGACACTGACATACAAAAAAACGGTAAAGTTAAATCTCACTCATTCACTCTTTTTATTTAATCCCAATTTATTACTTTTCTGTATGATTTTACAAACATTTCCCTTCATATAAACCTTGTCGTGACAATCACAGACACAAAGAAAAAAAAATCCAAATTGGTGCAGCCGTTCTCAAAATGATGCGCTTACATACAATGGGCAATGGATTTTTATTTATATAAGTATTTGGAACGAAATACACTCCTTGTATACAAAATTCCTTTGGAACGCGTTAAGCATAAATACAAAATTAGACTTATGAAGTTATTTTCTTTATAATATGTAAGTTCTTTGGCTTATCATTTGAAATATACTTTTGTTGTACAAGATGTTATAAAAATCGGTCAACCGCTTCTAACACTTGAGACACACAAACAAACAAGAACATTTTTTTACATTGCATATTCATCAATCATGAGATTTACTATAAAAAATAATTATATTAGATTTATTAATATAGATAAAGTTGATTAAACAATTCTATACTAACTCGAAAATGCCTGTCGAGAGCCCCTTTGCATTTAAAAGCCTTGTAGCAAACCGTGCAGGGGTACGGCCGCACGTCCGAGTGAATCCTCTCGTGGTTGTGCAGGTTTATTGTATTGCGGAACGCTTTCCCACAAGTCGCACACTTGTGTGCTCGCTCCTCGGAATGCGTACTTTTATGATAAACCATGTAAGAACTGTTCTGGGAATATCAAATTCAGAAATATCATTCACTGATTCATTAACGGCGTCCAAATTTGATCGGACCTAAATGTAAACCCTGAGGGACACCTTTTTTTTTTTTTTTTTTTTTTTTTTTTTTTACGTGGGGAAAATCCGTAACGGATACCCACCCCGTCGGGCAGCGGGGGGTGGGTTATGTCCGAGTTCCACGGACTAAAAACCCCACGGTGCCTCACACACCTATTGGGCCGGGGAGCAGGAACTGCCAATGGCATTACTTCTGCTCCCCGGCAGGTGTCGGCCCCTCAAAAGGGGCCTCGTCTGCGGTCTGAGGGGTCAAAATGGCAGACCCCTCAGGGGGGGGAGGGTGTTAAGCCCCCCCCGACGAACTGTGGGAGTCGCTCGGCACAAGCGCCTCCACCACGCGGGCCTGTGCAGTTTAACTCTGCTCAGGGCGACGGACGTGCCCGCCCGTCCCGTCGCCCACAGGCCCTTTTTACGGCGGCATGAGGTCGTCGCCGACCCGTCGCCGCCGTGTTCGTCGACCGCGGGAGGGGAGCCTGGTGGTCTGCTCCCTCTCCCTCTCCGCCGCCTCCTTCGCGAGCATGACTCGCTCGCAGTACGAGGCGACGGAGATCCACCCGGCCTCGCTCTCGACCATCTTGACGATGACGGTCGACAGCGAGAGGTCCGGGCCTATGGCCGCGACGAGCTCGCGACGTGGCTCGTTCCAGGCGGCACACTCCTCAAGAGTGTGCTGCGCACGATCTTCTGCGCAGCCACAATGATGGCACCCTGGCGTTGGCTCCCGGCCGATACGACACAGGTAGCTGCCGAAGCAGCCGTGCCCCGACAGCACCTGTGTCAGCCGGAAGCTCAGGGTGCCATGCCGCCTGGTGAGCCATTCAGCCAAAACCGGCCGAATGGCTCCTATGGTAGCCACGCCCGAGCTCGGTCGCTCAAGTCGTCGTTCCCATTCCTCGATGACTAGGACCTGGTGGAGCTGGGACCGGAGCACCTCGATTTGCCGAGGTGCGAGTCTCCGGCCCCGCTCCAGCGCCTCCACGCGTCGTTGATACAGAGACGCGTGGGCTCTCGCTTCCAGGTCCCAGGGTGGGGATCCGGCTAGAAGGGAGGCCGCCTCGAAGGAGATCGTGCGGTACCCGCGGATGGCCCTGACGGCCATCGCGCGCTGCGGTCTTCGCAGCTGGGCGCTGCCAACGGCCGTCAGGCCACACGCCCATGCGGGTGCCCCGTATAGGGCCATGGACCGCACGACCCCCAGGTACAACTTCCGGCAGGCGGAGTTGGGCCCCCCCAAGTTGGGAAGCAGACGGGCTAACGCGCCCGCCGCTCCCATTAAACGGGGGGCTAGCTGCCGGAAGTGTCCCTCGAACTTCCATCGACTGTCGAGGAGGAGGCCGAGATACCTCATACTCGACCCGACAGCGATGGACTCGCCTCCCACGACGATCTGGGACCCTGCGGGTGGCGCATTCCGAGGCCCGTGAAAAAACAGGGCCTCGGTTTTACTAAGCGCCACCTCTAGTCCCAGACGCCGGATCCTACCGACGACCTGAGCGACTCCTGCAGTTGACAGGATCGCGGCCGCGCGGTGCGTCTTTCCCCGGGATAACACTAAAGTGTCGTCAGCATAACAAACTATGCTGACGCCCCGGAGGAGCACACCGCGCAACACCCAATTGTATCCGATGTTCCACAGGAGGGGGCCCAGGACAGACCCCTGCGGAACACCGGATACCACGTCTCGCCGACTCAACCTCCCTCCCTGACCCGGGAAGGTGACGTACCTCTCGCAGAGGTACGCCCCGACTACGCGGCGGAGGTAGCGAGGCACTCCATGATACCGGAGTGCCTCTTCGATACAGGCCCAGGGCAAGGTGTTGAAAGCGTTGACGATGTCGAGTGACACCGCCAAAATCACCTCGCCCCGGGCAAATGCTTCCTCCGCCTGGATTTTCACTGACATCACCGCATCAACGGTGGAGCGCCCCTGGCGGAAACCGAACTGGTTATCCGCCAGGTCCGGCCCTACTCCTGTTAAGTGCCGGACGAGGCGGCCTGCGATTATTCGCTCGCAGAGCTTTGCCGCCTCGTCCAACAGCACTATGGGCCGGTAGGCGGACGGACTGTCCGCCGGGCGCCCCTCCTTCTTCAGCAGGACTAAACGGCCGGTTTTCCAAATGGTCGGAAACCGGCCCTGCTGAAGCGATGCGGTGACGATCCGCAGTAGTCGGGGCTCGAGGGCCTCGTAAGCCAGGACCCAGATTCGGCCAGGTATGCCGTCGGGTCCTGGGGCGGTGTTTTTCGCCTGAAGGCGTTTCACCGCCACCCTCGACTCTTCCCGGGTCACCTCGGGGACCACGTCGTCCTCGCCGCAGCCCGCCGCGTTGGGCGTGGGCGGAGCCATCGTGGGAGGCATATGCTCTGTCCTTGAAGGGAACAGAGCAGCCAGAATCTCGTGGAGGAGATCTGGCTCGAGACTCTGGGTTACCGGGGGGCCGCCCTGGCGTAGTTTACCGCGTACTACGCGGTAAGGGCGCCCCCACGGATCCCGACTGAGCGTCTCGAGCATCTCCTCCCGAGCAAGGGCCTTTCCTTGCTCTATGGCTCTACGGAGCGCCAATCTGGCTGCTCTGTACCCCTCGTAGAGCTCGGCCTCCCTTGCGGACGTGACCTGCGAGCGGCCCCGCCTGCGTCGCTGACGGGTGTACTGGCGACGGACCGCCGTGCACGCTACGCGCAACTGCGCGATTTCGGCGGTCCACCAGTACACCTGACGCTTGGCGGGGATCGGCCCCCTAATCCGGGGCATCGCCGCATCGCAGATTTTCGTCACGTCCGCTCGGAGTGACTCCGCCTCCAGGTCGACGTCGGCAGGCCTGTCCGGTAACTCTCCTGTCACCCAGGCCTGCACGACGACGGCCTCCTGAAGCGCCTCGATGTTTAAGCGCTTCAGGGCCCAACGCGGTCCTTCCGCCACGGGGGTCCTACGGGCTGGTCCGTCCGAGGTCTGGGTGGAGACGTCGAACCGTATGTAACGATGGTCCGACAACGTCTCCACCCCCTCAAGGACTCTCCAGCCCCGAACACGGCGTGCTAGAGCAGGGCTAGCGAACGTTAGGTCCACTATCGACCCGCCCTGCTGTCGCACGCACGTGTTAACGGACCCCCTGTTCAGGAGGAGTAGGCCCGATGTTATGGCCCACTCCTCCAGCACCCTACCCCTGACGTTCGTGGCCGGGGAACCCCAAGCCGTAGACTTGGCATTGAAGTCCCCGAGCACTAGGACGGGGTGAGGGTGGCTGCGACCTACGACGCTTTGCAGGTCCCCGAGGAATCCCTCAAAGTCGGCGAGACTCATACTTGGGGGTGCGTACACCCCCACTACCACTACGCCGCTGTGATGTGCCGCTACGTATCTCCTCCCCCTCAAGATGTTAGAGAGGGGGGGGGAGCCTGCGGCGGCCTGGGAAATTAAGGCCACCGAGCCGTCAAGGTCACCCGCCCAGAAAGGTCACCCGCCCAGAAACCTAAAACCACTTTCATAGTTTGGGTTGCGGTTTTCGGCAGGATCTTAGTTTGCCATGTAGTAGCCTTTATATTTTATTCAGAATCTTGTGTTATTTGACTCTACATTTTGTAATATCAGTTGAATTTTATGTATTATAGTTGAGTTATTGCGCACAAGTGAAGTGGACGGGAAAATATACCATGTAGCATAAATTCAGAGATGCCATTAAAACTATGGAAAGGGGACCACCATTCTTGTTAGAACATTGAAATGATCACAAGACACTTGTAAAATTATTTAATAACCAAGAAGATTGGTTACCAAGATAAAAAAATAATAATAGACATTTATATACTTTGAGTTATATCTATTGTTTATTATTCTTTTGTTTATCAGTGCTTATTATATTTACTTACAATTATCATTATAAAAGCAATCGTCATAGCTGTTTTGACACAAATAAGATAATATGTAGATCAACACTATCGAAAGCCTTTGAAAAGTCAATATTAAATTACCTTGAAACTCTTTCCACAGATGTCACAAACGTTATCCTTTTGAATAGGATAGTCTTTATCGGGATGCGCTCGTCGGAAATGGTTCCAGTAATCACGAGCATTCGAGATTTCTTCAGAACACTTAAATAAAAAAAAATCGTATATAACTGGAAAAGGGTCCCAATTACTTATTATCACACAAAATTAGGCGAAACAGAGTAGACCAAATGAAGAAGCAGTGATAGAAATACAAAGTACATAATATACGAATGTAACCATTTCTTAAAGTCTAAAAAAAATATATAAGGGGTTCAGCATTGACTTTTAACTGTAAACTAAGTTAATTTGTCTGTATATTTGCAGACAATTATATATTTTTATATTCCTGAATTCTTGTTTGGAAAATAATATTAAAATCATTCCTACTTGTTCACATTTAAGTGGCCACGTTGTGTCGGTTGGTTTCTTGCCATAAAATTTGGGAAGTTTTCTCGCGTGCACTTTGCGATGAATCCTTAATTCTTTCGAATTTTTGAATATTTCACCGCACAATCGACATCCTTTACTACAACAAAGTTATATATATATATCTAAGATTTTAGGTAGACTCGTTAATTTTCTTCGATTGAATTCTTAAATTGCAGTTAAAAAAGATGAGCCAAAATCAAACATTTGAATGAACAATACAGTTTTATTAGTAATAGTAATGTGTGAGGCAAATGTTATATTACTATTTAATATACCTGTTATTCCAATATAGAATACACCAATTAATGTAACATAATACAAATAGAATAATATCAACAAAGCAACAGTTACTCTTAAGATAATAAATAACCACAGAATTTCAGCTCGAAGGACCAAAATTAAATTCACATTTTGTAAGGAAATACATACTTGTTATTAGTTGTTTGTGTGTGTTTAATGGAAGTGACCATATGCCTCTGGAACGCCTCCATCGATATGAATTTAACATTACATTCTTTACAGTACAGATCAGGTCCATTACCACTATCTGGTTCGATTTCATCCTGCTATGAAGAAATCGACACCAAATTAGTTTGATCCATTCATGTAGTGAAAATTAACTACTGAGAACGGGATTGCGTCCGTAGATACATTGGTCTCTGTCTAATTATACATCTCATTTCGCTACGTCAAGAACCAACGCGTTCCGTACATTTACCTGTCTCATATTAAACGTGTCGAATCAATGGATCCCATAAATTATATGTATCAATCTTTGTCTTGTGCAATGCTTGTTTCATTTTAATTTAGTAATTTATAGGATAATTTGAGGATAAATTAACATATGGATGATGTACTAGTAGTAAGGACAAATTTATAAGAAATGTTGCGCCAAATTGTTAGGACGGCACGGCTCATCAGTGGCGAGTTACAACTTGTGCGTGATGGTTACGTTGAGAAATACAAGAAGAATAGCGCCCTAGTTGGAGTTTAATTAATCACCACAAACTCAAAAATTATCATGCAAACTGTACAGGAAATATAGCATATGCTTGCTGGCTCAAAGTAATTAGAGACCGGGACATAATTATTTGTGTATGTAGTTAGATATTAAGTTCATCCTCACCAAGTATTGTATACTGTACGAAAAATTTAGTACTTCAGAATATTAAGTGTCGTTAAATGAAAAGAATCTATTTAGTCAAATAATTTGTGATATAAACTTGACAATACTTGTGTAATATCAAAGAAAGTTTGACATCATTATGACTGTTAGTTTTGTATTGAATATTTATTTAAAAAGTAAATTTGTTGTACAGGCATTTTTTTTACTTTTTTTTATCAAAATCCTATTTTTACCTTGACGATTTTAACCGTTTATACAGTATACGCAGTGATAAATATCAGATGGCAGGATTTTTCCAAGTTACCGGATAGTTATAGTTATATTATAGCCAAGTTAAAAAATACATTTGTATATATGCGTTTTTGTGATTAGCCATATTACTTTAAAGTCCCATCAAATTTCGTTGTTTTTTCGTAGTTCCTTCCATCCATCCTCATAGACTTTCCCATATATAATACTAGTTTTAGCTCACGTTAAAGTAGAATTACCCTATCCCCTGAGTACAGTACTTTTTTCTAAATGAAAGGTTCTTTTTCAAGGCGTGAAAGAGTAACAAACAAACAAACTCACTAGTGCATTTCTTCTTCTTCTTCTTGTTTTGGCACCGCAGAAGCATTTGCCAGTGTCAATGTTTTGTTTCAAGTAAGTGTCTTGTGATAATTATAATGTTCTAACAAGATGGTGGTTTCCTTGTTAGAACTTTCCATGGAGTTTTGGTGGCATCTCAGAATGCATGCTCCGTGGTATTATTTCCCATCCACTTCACTTGTGCATAATAACCGAACTATATTACGTAAAACACCACCAATATTACAAAATATAGAGTCTTATAACACAAGATTATGAATAAAATATAAAAACCACTACATGACAGACTAAGATCCCGCCAAAAACTCCCACTTGTGCATTTATAATTAGTTAAATATAATAATTAGTTACGTATAATAATAAGTAAGTTTGTTTGTCTGTTATGCTTAAAATTTGCAAAAAAAAAATGGCAGAGCTACAGAAAACGCACTGCTCCCGAGAGATAAATAAAATCTACATTAAAGCGAGCAAAACCGCGGGTAAAAGCTAGTGTAGAATACAAAGAAAAATAAAACTTACAGCAACGTCTTTATGCATCCTAGTCTTGTGAGTGTTCAGACCGAGCTTACTCACAAAGGAGTAACCGCACAAGTTACAAATAAATTCCGAGGGGTGCTTGATGCGGACGTGACTTAAATGTGACGTCCATTTCCTATAAAACATACTGTCGTACAGAAACTATATTATATATATATAAATATTTCTACACTACATTATAAAAAATACTGTAGACCGTTAGTAAAAATAAATGACAAGTGAGAATTACGGAAGTGAGAATTTACGGTCTTATTACAAAAACAAAAATGGAAACGCGTTTAACACGAGTTTTAATAAACAGTGTCCAACATTTTAAACTCATGTTTAAAATACTTCATTACAAAAGAGTGTCTAAGCGGTCTCTAACTAATTATTTGGTTTTTGTTTTTTTTTATGCAACTCTGAATAGCGTTCATTCAATTCAATCTCATCGTTTAAAAACGTTCCAATTTATGAATAATGTTTTTGTTTAGATCTTCATTAAGAATATTTATTTATTTTAAGAGAAATTAGTTACAATTATAGTGAAATTTGGTTTAAAGACAACGATGCAATTATTAAAATAAGCAATATATAAGTTTAAAATATTACCCTAAATTGCGTAAAGTGGAACAACAGTATAATCTCAGAATAAATACATTGTGAAATGTCAATAATGTCAAATTGTAGGTTGTCATTTACTTGTGATTATCAGTGGAACATATATTTTTTAATTGTCACAAACTATCATCTTCCCTATATGATATCCTTGCTGCTAATATTCCCCGTCCTACTAATACATATTAATACATTGCTTACATATGTTTATTCTGCTTTTATTGAAACATTTACTGCTTTCATTTATCGTAATAATATAAAACTGTATATATTATCTCTGTGGTACCCACATCTCAAAATTGCTCTTCTGTGATTCTTCTGTGTCGTGCCATTTTGGATTTTAATCTACTTTATACTGGATATTTGGCAATTAAGTTTAAACCGTGTATTTGTCACGCTTGACACTGGCGAAATTGCCTACTTAGGCAGATGCCATACAAATTACTTGTGAATCTTTAAAATTGTCTAATTTATCTACATCTTCCAAATTCATTACACCACGAGATCCATAATTTATTACACAACGTCTTTTGCCGGCAAACAGAAATGAAATAAATCACAACCACAAAATGAAAACCTTTTTTTTTTTTTTTTCGAACTGACTGCACTGTCAACCCGGCAAGGCCTCCACAGTTTCACCAGACCACCAAAATGAAAACCGTGAACTTAGACAAGTATTAGTATAGAATGTTTAAATTTAAATAGTGTCTATTTCTAAACAAAGGTAAGACACTCTTTTGTGATCAGATTTTTTTGAAACAAGCGTTCGACACGTATTTAACTTCTTTGTAATAACATGGATACAGTCCAAAGTTCTAACGTTAAATTCCAATTTTCTTGTCAGCTTAAGTTACCAACTTTGTAAGGTTTTCGCAATTTATAAAGAAACACATGTGATATTTCTTACCCATAATACAAACAGCTTAACCGATTTAAGAATTATAGTAAGTTTTGAACAAAGAATTTTCGTTGGGATATTGTACATAAAATATATTTATTACTTTCAATTAAAATGTCTTCCATTTGACCTCATCAGGAATTAACATTCCGATAATTGTTTAAACAAATGTCGTTTACAGGCCAAACTTAATAGTAGTATTTAATATAGAGTTGATATATAAACATTTAAAGGTAAAAATCTATTGAAAAATACGTAAAAAATATTTACAGTGTTAATTAAGCACAATGATGAAGCGATGATAGGTTAGGTCAGCGTGTTTGGACTCCGCGTCGGTCGACGTAGGTTCGGTTGGGGTCTAAGCGGGACTGGGGGGGACCCGCAGGGGGTGGACTCACAGGCGCAATACAGCTTCTTCCGTGGAGCCTTAGCTTGCCACCCCAAGACCGTAGTGCGTGGTGAAGAGCCACATCTTACCCGAGGTGACCCTGTTTTCGCGGAACACTACGGATCTAGGCCGGAGAGCCGATAAATACTCCTGAGTGCGGCGTGTGAGCATCGCACTCAGTACCGGGCTAGGGCGGATGAGGGTTCACTTGAACCCCAACGGCCTAGTACCGGATAGCGGCTGTCGGGGCCTCGGTCCCGGCAGGCGTACTGCGAACTGGAGGAGGAGTACGAAGAAGAATGAAAGCTGCAAAATCCAAAAAAGTACTACCCCAGGAGGGTACCGCTGTCACCGACAGCGGAGAATCCCTCCACGGGCTTGTCCCGGGCTGCCCCACGTTCTCTGGGGGGGCAAAGTTTTGCAGAAGACGACGACCAGAACCAGAGCAGCAACTCAGGTAGCCGAGCCTGCACAGGCCGCGACGATCTCGACCACGCGTTCGAGGGCGAGGAAACAGGCGGCGGAGAAGGAGGAGAAAGCATCGCCGCAGGAGACCGCACCAGGCGGCAACGACGAAAGTCCTGCTGGGCCAATCGCCGAAGAGGTAACAGGAGAGGTGGCCACAGCAGATGCTGCTGCGACGGAGCAGCAACGGGACCCATCCCCCGCAGACTCGGTGCCGGAAGCGGGAGTGACGGGCCACTGCACACCTGTGGCCAAAACGAAGCAGGGACGCCCGCCGATAACGGGGTAATACATGGCCAACAAGCTTCGCATGGAGAAGGAGGAAGCTCGTGCCAAGGCGGAGCAGACGATAGAGGTGCTGGCGTCTAAGGCGCGACGGGAGCGCACCGCCAGGAAGGCGGCACCGCCTCCAAAAACGAGGGACCTTCTGACGCAGGATCTGTGGAAGAGGGTGGAGAAGGACGTTGAGGTCGTCCTGTGTGTTGGCAGGAAGTCAGGCCATCTGCAGGGCAGCTGCATTCGGGCCCTCAACAACGCCGGCGCGTCCATATGGACGCGATGAACGAGTTGTGTGGTCGCGATCCCGCGGAGGAGGACGACAGGCTCTACATAGCCTACTCAATGATGAGGGAGGAGAACGCCAAGCTCCAGGCGCAGATGGACGATCTGCAGGAGCTGGCGGCTGTGAAGGCGGAGATAAAGAAGTCTCGCGCCTTGTCCCAGTGACTGCTTACGCAAGCGGAAATCCCGGAGGGAGGAGCCCGAGCCCCTTCCGCAACGACGACGACAGGTCCGGATCCGGGAACCCGAGCCTCCCAACCTCGAAGGTAAGTTCGAGGAGTTGGCGCAATCACTGTCCACTCAGATTGAGAGGATGGTGAACGCGCGCCTTGAGGCACCTCCTCCTGCTCCTGCTCTCCCAGCCGGGAAAGCGGGCAGGAGGAAAAAGAAGGCGAAGTCTTTGGCGGCGAAGGAAGCGCAAGCGGCTAGGAAGCCGGCGCTCCCCGTAACCGGGCCATCGACAAGAGAGGCTAGGAGGGCTAAACCGAAACGCAACAAACGTAGGCGTTCACCCGAACGGAAGGCATTTAAGCCTGGGAAAGTCGCTCCCAAGTTGACTGTCACAAGATCGTCGAAATTATAATCATAGTTGAAAATCTGTTACCAAGTACCTATAGGTATGTTCCGGCAGCTGCACGTAATAATCAGTCCTCAATTACATTTACTCCGTGTTATTAAAAAAAACTTAAATACGCGTCGAACACTTATTTAGAGTGTCTTACCCTAGTTTCAATATAGACACTATTTAAATTTAAACTTTGTATAACAACTTGTCTAATTTGACAGTTCTTCTATTGTTGTGATTTATTGTATTTCTATTTGCTGGTTGGTTTCGTAGTAAATTATGGATTTCGTGGATATAATTAAATAAGATTTAAATAAATAACATAATTTTGCATTATCTATGAGAAAACTACTCACGATGAAACTTCACCACAATACTGACACTCGTATGTGACACCTTTATGCCAACTCTCGTGTCGTCGAGCTTGATTACTGAAAACGATAAGGCGAAGACATATAAATTAACAATTTAATTTTTCTATTTTTACATTACAATAGTATTTATGAGCACTACAATTCGTGGTTGTAGGGACCCACACATGCATATTTATAAAGTGCACGTTATGGATATGTAGGTGTCAAGTGTCACTCATCATTTCCCCTTACAACAATAAGGTTCGACAGTCCGTGTGTAACCACGTAGACGAATGTACGTAAACAATATGTAGAACTAATCGTTCCAAAAATACTAAGATATAATAAAATAGTGTATTATTGTAAAGAGAAAATATAAACAATGTGAAATGAAAAGAACTTTTATTAAACAACCCAACAGAGTACATACCTAAAGTGGTCATACAATACATACTAAACAGAATTCTGGTCCTATTTGATGTTAATTACAGATCAATTGGTATACTCAACGACCAAATGCGGCGATAACAAAGTTAGTACAAGATTATTTTAAAATCTATAATTTCGTCAAAACTGGACGACACCCACTTTCATTAGGAAATAAGTATACACATAGTTTAAAATCGTAAATATAACATAGTAAGCATCTATATCTACGTGTCCTTTGCACCTTACGTAAATTACAACTTTAACTTATAGTTAGCCCAAAGCCCAGTCAAGGGTCAAGAAAATAAATAAGGAGGGAAAAACTCTTAACCTGACCAATATTTCTGATCTCATGTCTGAGGAATCACGCAAAAACTCTCAACCCGGCCAACGTCTCTGCCCTCATGCCCGAGGAATCTCGAAAAAACCCTTAACCTGGCTAATTCCGTAAAAATTCTCAACCTGGCCAACGTCTCTGACCTCATATCAGAAGAATTTCATATGACAAATAACCATTTTACAAATTTCAGTGAAACCGCAAAAGAAGTGGATAATGAAACAAGTACCTAATACGTACGTGCATCTGGAGACGTAGGGGCACTTCTTACACACATACTTGGTGGAGTGTCGCGCGGCGTGGGTGCGCAGGGGACGATCTGTTTTAAACCGAAACTTGCAAATCGGACATTCTACATCCCCTGCTTTCTGTCATCACAACAATATTATCCTTATTAACAAGCTGTCATGGGCGACTTCGCAGACATGAGACATATTTTACCGAGCCTACCTATGTCCTAAAAAAGTGTCCCCTACCCTACATAATTCTTCTAAACCAGTGTTATATTTTAATCGGAAGACTACATTCAAATTGATGCAGTAGTTTTCAACGCACGCATTGGAACATGAAAAATTGTTTAATATGTAACGAATGTAATATAATATAATATACAGTATAGAATTTTGTAATAAGAAAAATTCTAAGACACGTGGGATAATACACAGCTGCCATCAGAACGCTCAATATGAGATCGAGCAATTCCGTATATTACTACTTACAAGCATATTCTTAGACTTAATCTCTTTAATTATTTGTACTGAGGCGACTTGCTCTCCGCCTATTTTAAAATATAATAATAAATTCAGAAAAACTATGATTTTTAAGTCAAATAGTAATTCAAGTTAAAGAGTCATCAACAGTAAGATTTCAAATACAATGGGGTTTCAAAAGTAGCCCATCTCCAACTTTATCAAAAAGTTCCAGTAGTGACCTTAGGATTCTAGAATTTCCCACCCTCTTTATTGAATGTTACATAAAGCGCGCTGCGGTGTGTCTGACAAGACACTACAAATCACGCAGCAACCATGATCGGGCGATCTATTTTGATTCCATGCACTCACCCCGACCCTTTTCCCAGCATCTCAAACATAGATTAGATCTTCTGGGGTAAAGCAAATTGTAAGATTCGTCATTCCTTAAACCTTTAGTACTCAAAACAAATTAAAAAAGCATATTTTTTTAGGTAACGCCCAAGTGTATAAAAAGCAAAACTAAGAAAATCTGATAGAAACATATCCAGTAGCATTTGCGCGATGTGCCTACAATTGTAGTACTTTATAATTTTATTTATGTGTATATAAGAAGAATATAATTTTCATACTTAAGGATAAATGTTGACTGTAACAGTATAGGCAAAGTAGTTTACTGTTGGAGCACAATCTTGCTCGCTGTTAAGTGATAATATGGTACTAAAACAGGAAATCATTTATATCCTTACCGGATCATGCTTGCTGAGGTGATGTTTCCAGGCTTGAGTATTCAGGAATCCTTTGTAGCACAGTTTGCATTGATACGGCGCATTTAGATAATTCGAGGATTGTTGTCTTTTATTTATCTCCTCCATTTGCTCTTCTATCTAAACCATGATACAATTGTACACATACAATTTAAAGGCAACTTGGTGTACCTGTTTATAATTATCAGGACTAGGTTTGTAGGTAAGAAAATGTTTGAAAAATTGAAAACTGGAGGGTAAAGTATCTCCATATAAGTAAAGACACTAACAATATTCATAAATTGAGTTGATTACTATAAAGGAAAGATTTGCTCTAATTTTCCTTGTTAGTGCAATGCTGTAGTAATCAGTTATGCATAAGTAATAATGATGTATGCAAATTGCACTTATATATATTTATTACAATTTTATTACCCTATTGTATTTTTAGAGTTCTATTAAAAATTTCAAAGTTTTCATTTTCCTATTACGCCCTTCAAATTTTTATTAATGTTCATATGTAATATGTAAAAACAGAATGCAAATAAATCATAATGATATATGACTATATATAAATAAACACTTACAGACAACTTCACAACAGTCACACACTCCTCCAAATCACCAATGTCAACATCGGAGTTAATTTTTCTTCTCAGTTTCTTAGATTTTACAGACAGATTTTTCTTTGATTTGTGAGGTATTATTTTGGTTAATTCTATGGGAACCTCTTGTACATAACTTCTAACCTGCATTAGAAAAACATTTGAATTTTAGAACACTGACTTATTACTTTCGCTTCAACACTCTTATTCAAATAATATGGTGTTAATTAATAATCTTCTATACAAACCTCGCCAATCTTTTTCTGAATATAGCTGTGCAGAACACAAATTTAGATATAAATACGTATTATATTATATGTAAGACATCTTAAGGATAAATAAACTCCAATTTTAGATTCCTATGATAATATTTTAACTTTGTTTTTTTATTAAACTCTTGACGATTTTATACGCAAGTCAGAACTTAGGTTATATTAAAATAGCGGTCAAAAAGATTGACATAGACTGCACATACATGGAGCGAAAATACAATTCTTTTGAGGCTTAAAACACGTCAATACTAATGAACGTATCGTCATAGGACTATGACCATTTGATGACGAATATTTCGTAAATGGTTCCAAAGAAGCGGGCGGGAACTGCTAGTCACTTATAAATCGGGATAACCTAATTATAATGAATTTAAGCTTGATTTCAACGTGAGGCAGAAGAAACAAAAGTCTCTTGGCAAATGAAGCTCTGTATAAGTAGGTTAACTAAATCTGACATAAAATACATAGACATATTATATTCATATTACATTTGTGTCTTGTCTATGAATAAAGTCAAACTGCATACCTACACAATATGGAAAATATCATCGACTCATTCACATACATGACAGCCTAGGAGCATTGTGTTTGGAAAATACGGCAAGTTCTTAAAATTTTTGGATCAGTTAGTTAGTAAATCAACGCGTTATATAGTAATTCGTTATTCTGAGACTAGAATAACATTTTGTAGATATGATGACTGAGTGATAGTGTGTTCGGACACGGCATAAATTAACATAGGTTCAAATCGATGCAATGAGCTGGAGAATTTAAGTAAGAGTAAACAAAATGATATGATCATATCATGTGGTCCAAAATGGTAAACACACAAATCTTAGAGGGATTGCCTCTAAAGGGAACACCCATAAGTGCTTGGTGACAGATATACAACTTGAGGATTGTAGCTTGCCAAGACTGCTTAAAAAAGCACTACCACCATACTAAGGCTGTAGTCTAGTGCAGCTGTAAAGGTCCGTCAGGCTAATAAAGTAGTCAGTACGAAAAAAAAAAACCATGTTACGCTTTTATCACAATAATTGACTTCACCAAGAGCTCCAAGCTCATTTGCAAGGATTGAAACCTACGTTAATTGAGTGTGGTATCGGTACACACTAAACACTGGGCGATCACCACTTCAGTACAATTATAATGCACTTCGACAAAACTGTTGTATTCTACTACTCAGCAAGATTAAATAACATTTGAAGGTAAGCATACCACAGTCCAACAACAATAAAGTCCACCAAAAAAACCCATTTCTCCCATTTCTATCATCTTGGCCAGTTTTAGTAAAATAAAACTCTCATTTACAAAATTAGAAAAACCACCAACTTCAAAAATAATACAAGCTCTTACCCCAAACCATACCATAATGAAATTAATACATAGTACAATGTATATGATTGCACTTATCTACGTTACTCACTTTAACATCTTTCAATGGATCAACAGTATCTTCTTTATTCTCTTCCTTGCTTTTCTTTTTCTCCTTCTCTGTAACTTTTTTCACTTTATCACGCTTCTGTAATGATAATAATTCATCATCGTCACTGGAAAGTAGTGGGAAATTATCAATTGACTCTTCGTCAGTACTATCTTCAATTTCATCATCATCATCATCTGAACAGAGGAGTAATGAAAGTTTATCAAAACAGATTTCTTCTTTAACACAATCTTCTATTTTGAACTTGTGCTTATCATCATCTGCAGCAGGTTCCTTCTTGATTAACAAAGTAGAATCATCATTACATACATAGTGAAGTATGTTGTCCTCTATAATTTCATGGATGGTTAAGTTAGAAGCCAGTGGAAAGTTAGACCTGTTTATTTTTTCGATTTCTTGTCTTGTTATCTGAAAAGATAAATATTATGTTAGAAGTCTGATTAAAACATTCTACAAATACAAAGTTTCAACATATATATAACTAACAGGTAATGCGTTAACCGTACAATGGAACCAATAAGTACAGTTTTTCAAAACACACTAATACGAAGCTGCTCAACCCTATGCCCACCCACAAGCCACTATGTAACCCCCACAAGTAAGTCAGTAGCCTTTATTATTGCACAAGTATTAAAAATAACTAAAATGGTTAAACTCAGTGCTCTGTTAAAAATATCTGAATCCTGTGTTTGACAGATAGATAAAAAAGTTAAACAGCTTTTCAATAATACATGCATAGAGTGGAAATTTCATAAAACCATGAAGCAGTTCACATGATGTTAAACAGATAATGCTGCGAAAAACTATGTGTTACCATCTTTAATGGGGCTACGGATTTAATCGTAATATGTTTTCATTCTTCAGGACATTTTGAAGAAATGAATCATTTCCAACTACACACCCCTTCGGATCATAACTGAGTAGCATGTACAATGCCGTTTTGTGGCAGAAGTAGATGTGATTGATAGTCATGCTTTAGATAAATCTTAGCACTTCCAAATCATTTAAAGTTACCTATAACTAAGTCAAACGCTATAAAATGCTGTACCACTAAGCAAAAGGAACATATGAAAATTTAACCTTTCCACTTGATTGTAGAATCCCGTATAATGTTGATTGCCCTTTTAAGCATCTGTCTCTGAAGTAATAATACTTCTTAACCAGGGCAGTGCATTCAAAACATACAAATGGCGGTAATTCCATTGCATTTAGTGGCTGAAAAGATTACAACAAATCTCTTTAATTTTCAATTAATACAGTTCTCTCCACTATTTTTGTTCACTTTGAATGTATTCAGATTATGATGTGTACATACACAGAACACAAATATAAGTACAAATATATATTATATTATATGTATAACCATCCAAGAAAATTTAAGGATTAATATTAAAACCAATTTTAAATTCCTATATTAATATTTTAACTTTGTTTTGTACTAAGCATTTGACTGTATTATAAGAAAGCCTACACTTAACCCCTGGACTGTCCCAAAAACAATACAGGATTAAGTTCAATAGAAACAAATGTAGACCTCATGAGGCACAGGTCAAGAGACTGTTGGCAGCATAAGCTTAAAAAAATACCTAAGTCATTACAAAACATTGAAAAATGACAAATAATGTATTGTAAAATTATCATTCTTATGTAAAATTGTACGAACTTTTTCTTACTAAGCCATGATATTTCCTATGTACAATATTGTGAAAATAACATAATCCACCATTATGAGATTGGAGTCTTAAAAAAATCAGCCGAGAGATTAAGAAGGGCATATCCAGACTGGCCAAAAACATTGATAGGGGCTGTGCTTTCTAATATTTCCCAAAGGTATAAGAATTATGTAGTGACTTTCAAATTAGCTCACTATTGTTTATATCTTTCAAATCACTTATTTTGTTTATTACTCGGCAAAATAACTGCATAGCATCTGACATAAAGTACTAGTCCAGGAATATCGGTCATTTTATGTCGTATGTGGTGAACATATACAAAATTATGTGTATTGTTATTTTAATATTCTATTATGACTCTAGTACTACTCTATTATTTTTAAATTCAGTTTTAAAATTTACATTTCATAATATTGATCCTGTATTTTTTGTATAAGTAAATATGTATTAACATCAACTGACTGTTATAAATAAAAATCTATATTGGTTTTAATTGAAACTTCTTATTCCGTAAAGCGTATAAAAAATATACTTACGTTTCCGACTAATGTTTCAAAATATGTTTGCAAAGGGTGTGTTTCCAAGTCATGCATGTTTACATCCATAATAAGACATATTCTACACACTTTTACTAACTCCATAATTATATTTATGTAATAAATTTATAAAACATTATTTCGTGATGTAAAAACAAAACATAACCTCGCGGCCATTGATATCACAGTAGGGTCCATAAATCGGGACATTTTGACAGCAATATGCTACGTATTTAAAAAGATCCAGAAATGTTATAAAGTATCTTATTTCATATGCTTTTTAATCTAGTAGGATAGTCAACCCATAGTATTTCTAATGTGAAATATAGATGTCGCTTTTATCCTATGTTTCATATGAAGTTTGTTAGATGTCACTGTAACCAAAATTTTGAGCTTTATCATTACCAATTAACGAAGAAAAGATCTGTTGGTAATAATTTTACTTGTGTCTAATCCTGGGTTTTTAAAAATAATGGAAAGAATACCTAGTGCAGCAAAAGTTTTAACGTTTTTACAGTTCCGAGAACATAAGAAACGAGAAAAGAGTCGCAGCAAGTGCCACAAAAGGTCCAGAACTGGCAAAACAAATAAAACTTGTAATTACAGGAGTGCAAAAAACAGGGCTTATTGTAATCGCTACAATATGGGATTAGGGCACAAATAATAGACATGCATTAACAATATTAATACAAGAGGCACATGGTGTTTTTTTACGACAAGGTGTAGAGCCAAAACAAAAGGTATTCATCGTCAACGGCGCAGAGATTGTACCATTATATGACCCACCACATTTATTAAAATGTGTACGTAATAATTTATTAACAAAAGATTTAAAATGTAATATATCAACACAGTAAATGGAAAAACCAAATGGGGACATGTAGAACTGTTCCTAAAAGAAAACCTTGGATACAAAAATGTAAGATTGATACCAAAGCTCACAGAAAAACGCGTGATGTAAAATATAATCCCCAAGATGAAAGTTAAATATGTTTGTCAAATTTTCAGCAAAACAGTAGCCAGTAACATAGGTTACCTTGCAGATAATTTATAATTCTTAGTTAAAATATATATAGATAGCTGTTACGTATCCGTCGTAACAGACATGGTTTGTTTTCTTTTATTTTTATATTCCTTTTATTTGTATGCCTCCGGTACGTACTGTGACAACACCGGAGCATTATCTGTTCTTGGATTTAAACGAATATGTGGTTGGCGGGCCTTGCCTCACGATCATTGGTTCCCACGAACGAGCCCCGCCACGTCGTGCTGCTATTGGCATAAAACCTGCAACGGCCATAGTAGCAAAGCATAGTAGTATGCGAAACACTCAACTAGAATCCCGGCGGTTTATCGAACTTCGACATAAAATCTTGTGAGAAAATTATATCATATTTATAACTAAAATGTAAATAATAGCATCAATTAATGGTGAAAGAAAACATCCTGAAGAAACCGGATTATTTTAAAATCGTCAATTTCTCCATTTCCTTTTAACATAAAATGTAAGAAAATCTACGGGGTCGTTGGCAAACCAACTATTTATTTTACGGTTTTTATTATTTATTTTAAAGTCATAATTTTAACACGTGATCGTTTATAAAAATAAATTGTTTGAATTACCATCCTTTCTTTTTCAGACAAAAATATTCTTCCCCTAGAGTGTAAGAAAACAGCAGAATTACTCCTTTTTTTGTTGATAACTTATTCGATTCGTTAAATGGGAGTTTTAGGAAAAAGGAAAGGTATGAGAAACCACTTTTGGGTCCAGTAACACCAAATTCTACACACAATAAATGGTGGAATAAAGTAAAATATATATATAAAAAGTATAAAGTTTATCAATAGACTGAGGAAAATGGAATCAGTACCAACATTAAACAATTGGCTGTGTACACTGGTTAGAATTCAACATTTATTAAAAAACTTAGATAAAAAATATTCTATAAAATCTGTTTGGATAAGGCACCTAAATCAGGATCGCATAGAAAACTTCTTTGGAACTATAAAAAAACCACGGGTGCCGCAATAATAATCACACACCTCAAAATTTCGAATCGGCATATGCTTCCGCATTAATAAATAATCTATCTAGTGTTCATGCTTCTGGAGCAAATTGAGAAAAAGATTTTTGCCTATCGTTGTACACTCTAGTCATTACTAAAGATTATAAAGACATTCAGACGTGCGATCTTTCAGAAATACCGGCAAAATATTTTACTCCCTTAAATGAAAAAGTGTTGCCTAACGTAATTGGGCCCCTAATATATGTAGTCGGATATTTTGTCCGAGGGATTAAAAAAAAAATATTTAAAAGCTGCATACAGTACGGAAGTGATATAATCAATAAAAATGAAATTGAATATATTAAATATTAAGAATATACAAGTGGAAGGTGGCTCTGTAGTCCAAGCGAAGCCATGATAGAGAGTACATGTTGGCGCATGTTACATACACGCTTTAATTTCCGAACGTACCAAAAACCAATCCCTTCCTACTTCCACTTTCACCTTTGCCTCCATCGTTAACGCGGACGCACATATATCCTTCAACGCATCTTAAAAAATCAAATCCCAGTCAGTATAATATATATTGTGTATAGAAAATATCACAATCGCCTCGAGTGAAGTGTACCTACTTGAAAAATAAAAGACGCAACATCCAGACCGGTAAGCCCACATCCCTTCACACCTACTAATCTAGAACCAGCACCTACACCACGCATAAGTACATGAAATCTACAAGATATTTTTGATTGTTATAAATATCTAAATATGTATATTGCTTGTTATTTTCATATTACGTAAATGACTACTAAAGATTTTTACAATGTTTTATATTTAGAGTACTTCTTATGATTGATCGAGATACTGTCAATCTTAAATGATCAATCATAAGCAAGTGTTATAAATGTCTAAATATATCAATTATTATTTTCATGTTGGTTAAATAATTGCTAATGATTATAATAAAGTTCTATATTTAAAGTACTTCTTATGATTGGTCGAGATACTGTCAATCTACAACGACCAATCATAAGCAAGTAAATTGGTGGGGATGAAATCACAATAGCGCGCATTCAGAGGTATGTCAGGCATTCGTTATTCAAGATCGAGAGCAAACACATGGGATATATCGCCTTTAGGCTGTTGTAAGTAAAACGGTACTGTCATAAAACTGATAGTTAATACTGCGTAAAGTGTTTTTGTATTTAAAGTCCCTGCTACTGGTTGATGAACTAACATGGTTCACATGATGTAGTATTAAAAAAAAAACATTTGTTGATTAATAATATTAAATGTTTTGTGAAAACTGTTATCCACATGCTAATCGATTTCATAAAATTTAAACGCCATAAAGAAAATTTGATTAACTTTATTTAAACTTTGTCCAGTAGATTTTTTATCCATAATTATTGTAAAAATTTAAATAAGATTCTTAGTGGAAAAGGAAACTGTGATAATTATGAAGATTTATTCCAAACGAAAGCAAAAAAAAAAAAACATTTTCATAAATGTATAAAACGTAAAAAATAAAGTAACATTATTCTTACAATACAAAGTCACTACAATTATAATTATGAATAAAAAACGTTCTTACTTTGCATTTTAATAATATTGTTACTTCAGCTTTTACATATATGCAAAAGTAATTTTAGTTTCTACCAACGGTTGAATGTCAATTTACTAGCTAAATATTTGACATTCATATTAAATTTTAGGTTATATTTCATGTATTGTCACGTTTTTGTTTACGTTTGTAAATTACATGTGTGCATGAAAGAAATAAATAAACGTAAAAAAGAAATGTGGTTTTATTTTTCGTTTATTTCACATATAAATACGTATCTTTTAGTTTCAAGTGTAAACCTGTGTAGCTACTACAATAATATAGTACTATATATACCTATCAGCTAAACGTATCTATACTACTAGTTCTAACTGTGACAGTCGGGTGTCGATAAATAAACGTTGCCATTTTTGATCTTTAAGATAGGTTTCTATTACCTATATTATACAGTACTCTGTGTAATTATAAAGTACTCTGTGAACACTATCAACAATTAACATTTTCATTATTTCATAACAGCCGGTCACTAACATAGCTTGAAATAACAGAACAGTCAGTAAAAAATGAAACAAGTATCTTTGTCTTTTGTATAATATTGTCATAAGCTAAAACGAGATACACATGTTATTTATTTGAAATAAACCAAAATTATAGTAAGTCGTTTCATAAGAAGAAATCCACTTTGAAAAGTGAATTCTTAATTGGATCGTGTTATCTGTCATTTGATTGATTAACATATCTCGCTCACACCCATTTGATAGACTGTTATTAAAACGAGAAGTATCTAGTAGGGAAGACCGAGGAGAGTTGTAACAGAGGGCAGTTGTAACAAAGTCGATTTCTTAGAATCTATGACCGTTGACGATATGGTAACATAACGCAATTATTATATTTTTAACGCGCTATTTGATATAGTTCGCGCCAACGACCTACGACGAGTGGTTGTGTGTATACGACACCAGCATGAAAAAATAATCATAAGTAAGTTTTTGATCAATATTTGAATAACCTATTATTCTAAAGTTAATGTGTCATTCTTACAAATATACATTACCTATTCAAGCTCCATAGCATGATATTAAATTTTAGCATTCGATTCAGTTTTTGAAATTAAAGGTATTATTCTGACCAAACTACGAGTTTTTTGCACCTAGGAGATTTGAAACAAAGTGTTTCAACTCTCCTAAGTGCAAAAAAATGTATTATTAGTTTGTTACTAAAATATTGTATAGTGTGTTTTTTTATCAATTATGTATTTTATTGTTTCAGAATGCCGAATAAATATTTACAAAAAACAAATAGGGTTGACTAGCTTAGAAATGTACGAACTGGCTTATGAGGAGGTGACATTAACAGGTCAGAGTCTTCGAGCTGCTGCGTCTTCATATAATTTAAATTATGTTCCATTGTATAGATTTGTTAAAAATAAAAAGGATTTCCTAGCTGATCTGACAGATAAGCCTCCATTTATCGGATATCCTAGTCAGACAGTCTGTTCGAAAGTTGAGGAGAACATATTGTGTAAGTATTTGTTAACATGTGTAGCATCTAATTAGGGGTTGACAACAAGAGAAACAAGAAAGATGGATAACATGTTAGCAAAGGAGCATAATTAGAAATTGATGAAGATGCTATTGCTTGTGTTGCTTGAGCATTTTCTCAACAGCAAGTCAAATTAGATGTGGGTTCAGTGTGTTGAATGCAAAAGATGGTCCCATAGAGCTTGTACTGGAGGCGAACTACAATATATGTGCCATAATTGCTTCTCAGACTAGGTCATTTTCTACTGTTCCTTATTATTTTTGAATAACAATATCTAATAAATAATAAAGATTTGTAAAAGTTTCTTTTATTTACCGAGAGTAATGTTTATAACCAATTTAATCCCCAAACACATAGCTGTTACAACTTACCTCAGCTTCTGTTACAACTTACCTCGGCCATAAGAGAGTTGTAACGCGGGGAGTTGCTTCAGTTTTCGTCGTTTTTCACATAAGCCTTGGTTATTTTGATTGTTTTTACAGTTAATTCTTAAAGTGTATAGCATTGGTCTTGGTGAGGTATAAAGTTCATTCAAATACAACTATTTTTGGCTGAAATATGTTAGGTAATGCAAAAATCGTTACAACCCTAATCGGTCTCCCCTATTATAACCCGAAAAATTGAAATTTTAATCTCACAAGAACATATTATCATCCTTGAAAAGTGAGAAGTGTTTCTAGTCGTATTATGAGTTATCTGTTACATATTTTGTGTTCGGAAACACTGCAGGACTAATGTTAGTATGATTATTTTATTGTCTTATATTATTTTAGAATGTCAAGTGTTGCTTCCTTAAGTAGGTATAAATAGATCAAACAATTTGCATATTTTATACAAGTTAAGCCTGGCTACGCTTCACTGTGACTTTCTCCGATTTTAATTTGTATTAACGTTTAAGTTAATATCTTAATACGTAATTACAAATATTTGACATATCCGAACTCGACAACGGAAGCCATGACAATGAAATTGACACATAATTTGCAAAAAGGGCGGGAGTAACCACATTTGGTGGTCAACCTTTTTTTTGTTTATATAATTTGTGGCGTAATATTATAGTTATTTATATTTTCTCTTATCTTTTCTCTTTTTCAAACTTTTTATCAATCTACTATATAAAAATAAGTTGGGTTTTCCTTCCTGACGCTATAACTCCAGAACGGACGAACCGATTTCCACGGTTTTGCATTCGTTGGAAAGGTCTCGGGCTCCGTGAGGTTTATAACAAAGAAAATTCAGGAAAAATTTCAACAGAAAAGCGGAAAATCATTTTTCACATACAGCGCCATCTCTGATACATAGCATGTACTACAAACCAATATTTTAAGTAGATGGCGCCGGTGCGTGATACATTGTTTGACAGCTACTCATTGTTCTCTGCTCAGTTAATTTCAGGTGACAAACCGGTATTGTGTTCACTGTGAAATTGTGAAAAAAAAGAAAAAAAATAAGTTATTCGTTTCCTAACATTTCAGTTGGAAACCATCAAATCAATCACGTGTATTGTGCAAATTTTTATTCAATTTCAACAGTAGGCATTTGTCTTTAAGGTGGTAAGTTGAACTGTGTAAATTATGTGGATCGTGCATTCAAATTTAACCTCAAGGTTAAAGTCACCACTCTGTCCATAGTCCAAAATGCCTAGAGGACAACGTGCGAACATCGGCCGCCGCACAAGACATGCAAGCCAGCAACAAGTGTATTCACAGAACTTAAGCGAAGAAAGACAAAATATAATAAGAGAAAATGCCCGATCGAGACAACGCGTGAGCACACGAAGATCATTGGCATCATACAATCCCTTGGCATTCCAATATGCTCCCACTGCGAACTACAGTAATGATGAAAATTTAGATATTGGACCAATGACGACTATATGCCGATATTGCAATGCGTTAAAGTTCAAAAGAGAAACGGCTGAATTGTGCTGCGCAAAAGGAAAAGTCAAACTGGATCCATTACTTACACCACCACAGCCACTGAAACCATTGTTTGATGGAAGTGATCCCGATTCCAGCCATTTTCTTCAACACATCCTTGAATACAATAACTGCTTTCGCATGACTTCCTTTGGAGCTAATATCATTCGAGAAGGCGGCTTCATGCCGACTTGCAAGGTAAAAGATACAACACACATAACCAATCACTCACACCAACACAATGAATTGCAACACATAACAACTACATATACACCACACAATACACCATCACACGATCAGAAGTTACACCGTATTCTTCAACAAATGATTGTTTGCAATTACAGATACAAGGACAAATATATCATTTGCATGGTTCAATGGTGCCAACACCATATGAACCGCATCAATTTCTGCAAATATATTTCATTTCGTCGATGGTGGATCAGCTGAATGTGCGGTACAATATACAAGGAACACAACAGTTCAAGAGACGAATTATTGAACAGTTGCAAGCATTTTTTCACGCTAATAATGCTGTGGTTAATATGTTCAAAACAGTATTGGAACGAATGCCATCGGATACCCACAAATTTGTCATAAGAGCGGTTTGTACCCCAACAGGTGAACATGTGCGAAGATTCAATGCACCCACCGTTAATGATGTTGCTGCAATTATTGTTGGCGATCCAACTAAATCGCGAGACATTGTCGTTCAGCAAAGCAATATCATGCATCGTGTAAACGAGTCACATCGTTTGTACGATGCGTTACAATATCCAATCATTTATTAGCAAGGGCAAGACTGATACGACATCACGTTGAAGATGGTCGATCCAATTACAGGTACAATATTCATACACTAATTATTGCTATTATTGGTTTCCATTAACAATTCATTTAATTTTGCATTTTCAGGCGTATCAACGAATAAAAATCTAAGCGCAATGAATTACTATGCGTATCGTATGATGATTCGTACACATGAGGAGAATGTCATTCTGAAGTGCCGTCGGCTATTCCAGCAATTCGCTGTCGACATGTATGTCAAAGTCGAGACCGAACATTTAGCGTTCATCCGATTCAATCAGGCAAAGCTACGATCTGAGGACTATATACACTTGCGTGATGCTATTCATTCAAATGGTGATGTTCAGAATATTGGACGTCTGACGATTCTCCCATCATCTTATATCGGAAGCCCACGCCACATGCACGAATACGCTCATGACGCTATGACGTACGTGCGAAATTATGGAACTCCGTATTTATTTATTACGTTCACATGCAATCCGAAGTGGACGGAAATTGAACGTGAGTTGGAACCGTGCCAAAAACCGCAAGATCGCCATGACATAATCGCCAGAGTATTTCAGAAAAAACTCAAGGTTATGATGGATGTGCTTACTAAGTATCGAGTTTTTGGTGACACACGTTGTTATATGTACTCGGTGGAATGGCAGAAGCGTGGACTACCGCATGCTCATATCCTAATTTGGTTGCTGAACAAATTACATTCAAATGAAGTGGATGACATCATATCAGCTGAAATTCCTGATCCAGTCACTGATCCCCATCTACACGACATTGTGACGACACAGATGGTGCATGGACCGTGCGGTGCATTAAATCCATTATCGCCTTGCATGGCTGATGGAAAGTGCACAAAGCGATATCCGCGACCGTTAGTTGCTGAAATAGCCACAGGGAACGATGGATATCCAGTTTATCGTCGGCGTTCAAAAGAAGATAATGGTCGAACTATCAAAGTTAAAGTTCAAAATCAAGAGATTGAGATTGGAAATGAATTCATTGTACCATATTGCCCACTGCTATCACGAATTTTCGAAACACATGCAAACGTTGAGAGTTGTCATTCGGCCAAATCAATCAAATATTTGTGCAAGTACGTCACAAAAGGCAGCGACATGGCTGTGTTTGGTATTGCGTCGAAAAATGCGAATGACGAAATCAGCAACTTCCAAATGGGCAGATACGTCAGTACTAATGAAGCACTGTGGCGATTATTGTCATTTTAAATTCATAAAAGATATCCCACAGTTGTACATTTAGCAGTGCATTTGGGAAATGGTCAAAGAGTTTACTTCACTGAGGCTAATGCGGCACAACGAGCTGAGAGACCACCATCGACAACATAGACTAGCTTCTTTGCAATGTGTGAAGCAGATCCATTCGCAGCGACGCTGATGTACGTTGAAATGCCCAAGTATTACACTTGTACACATTATCAACTCTTTTGTATGCAGATGTAAGCTCAGTAGATGCTGCAAATAAAAAACGTTTACTCAATTCCTTACAACCCTTAAAGAATGTAAGCAATTTGTAATTAAAACAGTCGTTGGATTCTGAAAATATCTACTCAGTTAAAAGTCTTGTTTCTATCAAGGCACCCGAGGTGGATAAATTACCAGACACAATCTCTTCTACATATGGTATACTAGTAATTCAGTAAATAATAGTTCACGCCAATATTACAAAGACTCAGACCCTGGACCTTATGTTGTACATGTAGAATTAAAAGCAAATGATCCAAAGGCGGGATTAACATAGCATCCCTTAAAATTTGGCTACTTTCTTAAAAAAATAACATGCGGGATGATTTAGAAGATGGAATTAAGATAATCGGCAGAAATCGGTTGGAGTAACTTTTAAGTCTGCTATAGCAGCTAACTTGTTTTTAAAAAACCCAGTAATGATTAATAGAATCTACAAAATTTCAGTTCCAACATTTAATATATTTAGAATGGAGTCACGAAAATATTTAAGGATTCCTGAGGGATTCGGAATCATAATACGATCTCGTAGGATCAGTAGAGAGGTAAGTAATCAAAAGGGTTCAGCGTGGGTACTCACCCAGACTGTATTCTTAACATTTGATGCCCAGGCATTACCATCTCGAGTTTTTTGCTTCTACTCATCATTAGCTATCGAACAATATATTTATCCCACAATACAGTGTTTTAGTTGTTGTCGTTTTGGCCATACTAGATTACAATGCCGGAGCCAACCCCGATGTTATATATGTGATGAAAATTATGATGGTGCTTCATGTAATAGTGACTGTAACTATAAATGTATAAATTGTTCAGGGTCTCATAAGGCTTCTGATAACTCATGCCCTGAATTTATCCGACAGAAAGACATCAAGCATTACATGTCAACTCATTCAATGTCTTACCAGGAGAGACCGAAAATATTCCCTCCTGCCAAAAAGACATTTGCTGAGGCATTATCATCTACTGCAACTAATGAAAAGCCGCTTCCATATTCATCATTTGAACATCCACAAAAAAATACAAATTCTTATAAAAATACCATTTTATTGAAACAAAAAACACATGCTCCTTTATCTAAGAGTTATGGTTTAAAAGCTTATAATGATATAATTAAAAATTATGAAATTCCTCCCACAAGTCATGGTTGCGGTTTGAATAATAGTAAAGAGTCTTCTGATGAAAGTGTAGATTTGAACATTTATGGAATCTATTTCTTCTCCAGTTATTATTTTAGGTGACTTTAATGCGCATCACTCTTTGTGGGGCGCTCCCAATGATGATTGGTTACCGGACTTGTTAATTTATTTGATGATTTAAACTTATGTATTTTTAATGACAGTTCAATAACTCGTCGTGGTATTCCAGGGCAAGCTTTTAATTATCTAGATATTTCTCTTTGTTCTTTATCACTCTCTTCTCTTTTAATGTGGAGGTATCTGAAGTTATCATATGGTAGCGATCATTTTCCAATAATTATTTCGAAACCTTCCACAGCTTCCCGCTTAACTTCTCTACCACCTTTACTGAAATATAAACTGGCAAACGGTGATTGGGAATTATTTCGTTAATTTCTGGACAATAAAATCAAATTACAACCTGAAGTTTGCTCACACAATTTAGGACAATCATATGACAATTTCATTCAGTGTTTGACATTAGCAGCCGATGAAGTATTGTTTTTTTTTTTTTTTTAATTTATTAAGGCCACTGGATACAAGTCCTTTAAGCCTATCTTAATATTACAACTATACTAAATAAATTATATTAATCCAACAGTATTTATAACAAATTTATATATGGGTTTAAAAAATGATGGATCTGCTAAAAGTAATTGTAATTCAGTCGGCACCTCAATGTTATTAGAAACACTTTCAAGTTCTATTGCTAAAATAAGACGCTCCATTTTAAATTTTTGACAGTGCATAATAATATGTTGAAGGTCTGCAGTTTCATTACAAAAGTCGCATTTATCTTCTGATATAATTTTAAGTCTTGAAAGATGCGCAGAAGTTCTACAGTGCCCAAATCGCATTCTATTAATCAAGGTAATGAATTTCCTTTCCGCTTCTTTGACTTTATAAAACCAGGGTCTATGGGGCGGGGTATTCTGAATTCTGGCATACCATTTACCTTTTTCCTGTGTAACCATCTTCCAATATTCTTGCCACATTATTTTAACCTTGTCAGTTAACATCTGAAGGAAATCAGGAAAAGCGACTTTCATTTGAATAGAGTGATCTTCATTCCACATTCCTCGGGCCGCTCTGTCTACTATTTCATTTCCAATTATACCAGAATGTGAAGGTACCCATTTAAACGTAATACATTTGCCTCTTTGACGTAGCTTAAATAATATTTGTTTTATAGAATATATGATATAGTTAAAGTTGTATCTTATAGTGTTATTTTCTAATGTTAACAATACACTTTTACTATCAGTAACAATTAAAAATTTGGATTTATTGACATTTTTTATATACAAGAGAGCTCTATAAATTGCATATGATTCAGCTGTAAAAATACTACACTTGAGTGTCTAATTTGAAACATGAGGTCTCTTGGACTTGTGGATCATAATAAGCTGAAGTTACATTATCTGACACTTTTGAACCATCTGTATATAATGTATAAATATTTGACAGCCTATTAATATATTCTAAGAAATCAAAGAAGTTCTCAACTTTTTCAAAATCAATGACTATATTGTTATTAAAATTACATTCATATCCAATTTTATAAATAGGTAAAGGGTTGGAAACATGGAGATTTCTACATATATTTTTAATGTTTAACACAATTTTTAGTATTTCTGGTGAATGTTCAGATATAAGATCCTGAACATCTATGTCAGCATTATTTGTAAAAGTTACCGGAAGGTCATGTTTAGGTAATATCCTATCCAATACAAATGTATTGTCATTGGCCAATAGTTTGATACAAAATTTTTGAGCAATCTGAAACCGTCTTATTTTCAAAGGCATTATACATGTTTCAGACTGCATTGCAATTACTGGAGTAGAGCACATTGCACCAGTTATAATTCTTAATGCTTTATTTTGAATCACATCCAACTTCTTAAGGAATCTACTATTCGCACACATGTAAGCTAAAGAGCTATAGTCAAAGTGGCTTCTGACTATACTCTTGTAAAGGAGAGACAAGACCTTAGGGTCAGATCCCCAATGAACTCCAGCTAAAGATCGTAAAAGATTAAGTCCTTTGCTAGCATTTCTAATTATATTATTAATATGTGACTCAAATGTTAATTTAGTGTCCAAACAAACCCCAAGAAATTTCTTTTCTTGTAACCAGATTACTGTACTATTATTATATAAAATAGAAGGGATTTCATACAAATTAAGCATTCTTTTTGAAAATAACATTGCACCACTCTTACCAACACTTATATCTAATTTTAAACTACTATAAAAGCTATGTATTTGGGACAACCCATTGTTTAAGCATGTAATTGCTTTATTGACATCTTTATTTATACTATATACAACAATGTCATCAGCAAATAACAGGCACCTGACCGAGGGCTCTGTCAAATACCTGTTGATTTGTGATGAATATATGTTATATAGCAGGGGAGATATTGTCGCTCCCTGCATTGTACCTTTATACACCTGCCTAGGTCCATGTAAAATGTTATTATATTTGACATACATTAATCTGTCATATAGAAATGTAAATATCCATTTGCAAACTTTTCCAGGTATACCAACATCACTGAGAATAGACACTAGAATAGAGGGATCTACATTATCAAAAGCACCACTCACATCAAGAAATGCACAAACAGTATATGAATGACTATGGAAGGAATTCTTAATATCAGAGATGAGAGACATATAATTTTCTGAAGTGCTTTTACCTCTACGAAAACCAAACTGTTGCACAGGTAAAATGTTAAATTTTTCAATATAAAATTCTAACCTTAATTTTAGCATACATTCGAAAAGTTTTCCAATACAAGATGACAGAGAGATTGGCCTATAAGAGTTGTAGTCATGTTCTGGTTTTCCTGGTTTTAAAATTGGAATAACACACTGTGTTTTCCAGGTATCAGGTATCCTTTCGTATTCCCACAACACATTGAATATTTTTAAAAGTATATTATGAGCATTAGGATGAAGATTTTGAATTAATTTATAGGAAATGCCATCAAGACCAGGTGTTGTATTCTTTCTTGATTTCAAAGTTACTTTAAATTCATTAATTGTAAAAGGTTCAGAGAGGAAACAACCTTCAATGCTGCCAGCTGAATCAAAATAGGTGTTTAACCTTATTATGTCAATTTCTTTTTCAGGTGGAGATTTGGGAGCATATTTATCTAAAAAAGAAGGAATCCATTCATCATTTTTAGGAGGTTTTTTATGCACTACTCTTTTAAATCTTTTAATGTAATTCCATATCATGCTAACAGGTGTATATCTATTAAATGCCTCACACAACAATCTCCAACTAGTTTTCTTTTTTACACTAAGTAATTTCTTTTTAACAGCATCAACCTTTTTATACTCTATATAGTTAGCTATTGTAGGGATCTCTCTATAGTTTCTCAAAGCATCTCTACTATTTTTAACAGCAATGGCACACTGCTCATCCCACCAGGGTACTGGCTTTTTAATTTTATACGAAGTGTTATTAGAGATTTTTGGAATACATGCCAATTTAAGGTTATTCAGAATATCACAGAAGCTGTTATAAATATGAAATATATTTTCTGATTCAAAACATAAATTATCAAATGCCGTTTCACTTAATGAAAAGTATTTGGACCAGTCTGCTTTACTGTAAATAAAGTGCTCAGAGGGGGCACCTACTTCATACTTTTGTACAGAAGTTTGAATTTCAATAATAGTGGGATAATGATAACTACCCATTGGGTCATCATGCACTTTCCAGTCACATAAAGGTGCTAATTCAGGACTAACACAAGATATATCTATCGCAGATGGACTATTACGGACAGAACCAACAGTTGTTGGGGATCCAGTATTTAAGATGCAAAGATCAGCCTCATCTATTAAATTATAAATGTCATTACCTCTAGAGTTACAAGTAATACAACCAAAAGCAACATGGTGCGCATTTAAATCACCTGAAAGCAGGATAGGCTTCGGCAGGCTGCTAATAATATATTTTAACTTTCTACATTTAAAACGACCTCCTCTAGGAGGACTATAGATACACAAAAGAGATATCTCACCAATGTTAGTTTTCAAAACTATAGCAGCTGATTGTAAATAGTCATAATAAGGTGTATGATAAATGTTATATTTTAATGTGTTTTTTATTAAAATGGAAACACCACCATGGCCATCTGGCCCATTTTGAGAAACTATATTATAGCCTGGTACACTGAAATTACTTCTCTCTCTCAACCAAGTTTCATTTAACATACATATATCTATATTGTGTTCAGACATAAAATTTATAAGCAAAGGTTTCTTATTATTAACACTCTGAATATTATACTGCGCTATTGTTAATTTATGTTCAGGAACTTCCAAAGTATTATTAACCATATAGATATTAAATTAAATTATGTAAAAAAAATTCTTTAATTTTTTTTATGGTAATTGATTCTTTACTGGATGAGTTAGCTAATGAAACTAGGGATTTTACTATGGCATTAATAATTATATCATTATTGATGATTTGATCCAAGTCAATATTTTTCTTACCATCATCATGTTTGTCAGATGTATTTTTATCACTAGAAATGTTTTTACTATTTTCAACAAATTTATGTACAAATTTAGATTTTAAAGCAGGAAATTCCTCAACTTTATTAACCCTTACTACAGAGGCAAATGAATGGTGTTGATTTAATACTTTTTTCTGTTTATCTTCTATTTTTTTCTTTTTTATAGGGCAATCTCTGGATATGGCAAGGTGACCCCCACCACAATTTATACAACAAATAATTTCAGAGTTGCAATCCCTGTATAGGTGTTCTCCCGCACACGAGGAACACATCTGGGTCCCTCGACACACTTTAGCGGAGTGGTTAAATTTAAAACACTTATAACACTGTATCAAGGGTGGAACATAAGTGTGAACTTCATATCGGAACATATTGAGGTAGACATACTTTGGAAGTACAGATGTGGAGAATGTTAGGGCCACTGTTGAAAGTGGTACAAGTTTCCTGTCAGCATCTTTTTTTTGAAATCGTTTAACAGAGATAATTTCAGTATCACTTGTAATATTTTTATAAATGTCCTCGTTCGATATGTCAGTGGGGACAAATCGGATTACACCCACCTTTTCCACTAAGTGGGCGGGGATGAAAGATCTCAACTTATTTTTGTTGAGAAAAACATCTAATTTTAAAAAATTATTCGCAGCCGAAGCTTTCTTAAATGTAACACCAATTTTATAAGCATTAACTCTATAAATGCTGGTAAAGCCTTTAACGTTGTCATTAAATAATTGAGTGATTTTCAAAGGGTTCTTGTTACCCAATTTTTCCTTCTCTTTGGATTCGACATAGACAGTGAATTCATTTGATGTATTGTTTTCAAGAAACAATCTTGTATAATTAGTTTTAAAATATACTTTGTACTTATCTTCACTTTTCATTCCGACCACTTCAGTACGAACCCTTTTACGATCAGAATGTCGTGACGACTCGTCGTCTTCCCCATCACTTTGAGTCCCCATGTTTGGGGAACCCTAAATATATAGCATTAACCGAAACCACAGGAGATTTTAACAGTTAAGCAATAAAAGGACAGAAAGTTTTTAGACACACTTTAAAAAGCGCGCGCTTCGTTCGACTTCCCGCCAAAAAGTCAATGAAGTATTGTCTTATAAAAATGTTGCTAGCAGTCACATTTCGTCTCCACCTTGGAGGGATAACGAATGTACTTAGGCTATCAAGCGAAATCTGGTTGAAAAAGATTGTAATTTGATGCTTGATTTAAATTCTTTTCCACGATACAAAAATACTGTAGTGGCAACTAAAAGAGATTTAAAAAAGAAGAAGCGGGATGGGTGGCGGCATTTTTGTTTGTCAATATCACTCGATTCACCTTCTTCTTTAGTTTGGAGTATTATCCGTCGTTTTAGGTCATCAACAAAAAATAATAATTGTACTTCCTTTTCGCTTGACTGGGTTGATTCCTTTTTAAATGGACTGGCCCCTAAAATGCTCCTAACTTTGATCAAATGCCTTACATTTTTGATTATAGTAATGATTTAGAATCCTTAAATGCTCCTTTTTCAATTCAAGAGTTGAAGTTGGTGTTGCATCCAGTTTCTGATTTTTCACCAGGGATTGATGGCATTCCAAAGTCTTATATTGTCAATGCAAAACCTTTAACTTTATCTTTTATTTTAAATATTATAGTCGAAACTGGTTGCATTCCGATTTCCTCGAAGCAACAAACTATAAATCCCATTCTTAAGTCTAACAAGGATCCTTTAGATCTTAAATCTTTTAGGCTTGTAAGCTTTATCATAAGTTCTTTCAAAATTGACGGAACATCTCATTGAAAATAGATTAGAATAGTTCTTAGCGCATTATAATTTATTAAGTTCCTCTCAATTTGGGTTTAGGAAAGAACGCAGTGTTTTTGAGAGTCATTCCATTTTCCCACAGATATTCAAATTGCCTTAACCAGAAATGAATCACTGGTGGCTGCATTTCTTGGTACTGAAGCTGCGTACGATAATTTTGACTTGGATATATTAAAAAGCAAATTGAAGAATCTTAATTTTCCTTTAAAAGTTATAGATTTCATTTTTAATCTTTTTTGTGGTAGATCTATTATACTAAGGACTCTTGGTGTAGACAATGAAAGTAAATAACTCTGGAAAGGTGTTCCTCAAGGATCAGTTCTTAGCCCTATATTGTATGATGTTTACACAAACAACTTAGCCTCTATAGTTTTAGCCCATTGTTGTGTCCTTCAGTATGCTGATTATTTACTAATATATTCCTCCAATAATTCACTTGGGGTAGTAACCAGTATAGTAGAACAGTCATTGCACAGAGTATCACAATGGTTCTCTGAACATTATCTTTCACTTTCTGTCTCTAAAAATAAAATACTTCTTTTTTCTCGTAGAAAAAGAAATCCTCACATCAGCGTTTCTTTAAATCAATCTGTGTTACCTGTATGTAATAAAGCTTTTTTTTCTTTGTAGAAGATTTGATAACAAATGTAGTGGCATTCCGCATATTGATTACATAGTCGGTAAATGTGAACGAAATATTAACATCCTAAGAGCGCTTTCTGGGGTATGGTGGTGTGCTCAACCATTTTTTTTTTAATTATTATACAATGCATCAATAAGAAGTCTGCTAGTAATTTGTCCAGTTAATAAATCTGCAATACATAAACTTAACCTAATTCAATCCAAGAGTCTACGTATTGTCATTGGAGCTATGAAAAGCACTCGCGTGAATGCACTAGAAATAGAATCTACCGATCCACCGCTTCATATTAGTAGGGAATATTTATCAAATCGATTGCTAAATAAATCTTTACAATTTGGTGGTGTAAAATCATTTTCACATTATTGACTTTCAAATGAAACAGGTTTGGGGTAAATCGATTGAATGGTTTCAAAGTATATTTCGAACATGGGTAGAAACATAGTACAGATATATTAATAAGATCTGTAGCGTTTCTTGACGAAACATTTTTTGTACGTCCGCAACCCCGAAAAGGGACGCCACAAAAGAGGCGTCGCTTGGGGAGAGACAAAGGACAACTACCTGAACGATCTCCGTTAGGAGAACCATATTTAGATATTTATTCATTCTGTGTGCGCGACTGAGTAAACTACATTGTATATAACTCACGTGATAATATATTACTCTGTGTGTGTTTATAACGATTAACTTGTGCAGTCATAATAAACTTTATACATTATATATTTAAACGGTGTTTTCAATCGAAACCCCAAACTGGTGACCCCGACGACTGCGCTACCTGGAAGCTAATCACCACGACATTGTTGGGTGATAGTGTTTTGGCGATATAAAAGTTTTTCACCATCGCAACTTTAGTACATCAAGTGGTGTGAATCTGCTTCGGCTTGTTCTGAAGGTCCATAGAAGCAGCTACACCGGGACACACACAAGATTTTTTTTCACGTCTAACAAACTTATACACTGTACCTGGTATTTTAATTTTATTAATTATTAACAACATATTTCTAAGTATTACTAACTCTGTGATCCATGTTTTAATTAATCATTGTGTTGACAATTTATTACATGTCTCAAATGTTGCATCGCACTTAATTGGTAATATTTTTGTTAAATCAGCTGTACAATTACATAATCATATATAGTGTTACAAAATTTAATGGTCTAGTATTAAGGGGTCTATGTGGTTCACCTTACTTTTTATATATTTTTGTACATTACTGTGGTATTAAGGAATTCCTGCATACATTTTAACCTATTGTTCTCATTTTGTTGCGTTTATTATCATTGTTCTAACTATCATTAGATTTATGGTTCATGGTTGTGAGACTAATTCCATTAGTATAAAATTTTACTAATACTGATTTATTTTATAGTATAAATTTTGTAATTTAACAATATCATTTTTTTTGGTGTTCTGTATGTATTAGCGTGTTTTGTCTTATTGGAATTTTTTGTAACTAATATAATCTAATTAGTTTTAGCAAACTTTACAACCTGCTATTCTATTCTGGTTTGTCCAGTTAGACAAATGGAGACCAATAAGAATTTAATAGAGGAGAATACTTTGTTGCATCAGCAAAATGCAGCTTTACTTGCGGAAATACAAAAATGCAAAAGTCAAAATCCTGAATACACAAACACACCCCCTGCTGACTCAGTTCCTATTCCTCAATCTCCTTCGGTATGCAAGGTGGCGGTCAAACTCCCACCATTCTGGGCTGACCGTCCTGCTATATGGTTTGCACAGGTGGAGGCACAATTCTCTATATCAGGTATATCTGCTGATTTGACCAAATTTAATTATGTTGTTGCTCAACCGGATACTCGTGTAATAGGTGAAGTCGAAGATATCATTCTTCGACCTCCACTGGAGGATAAATATATTAAACTTAAGTATGAGCTCATTCGCAGATTGTCCACATCTGAGGAGCAACGAGTCCGGCAACTCGTCAGTGATGAAGAGTTAGGTGACCGTCGTCCCTCGCAGTTTTTACGTCATCTGAAATCACTTGCAGGGAATGCTCTTACAGATGTAAATTTGCTCCGTCAGCTGTGGATGCGTCGTCTACCTCAACATATTCAAGCGATATTGGCTGCTCAGTCCGAACTTTCTTTGGACAAAGTTGCTGAGCTAGCGGATAAAATTTTAGAAGTTTCACCAGGCATGAATATTTCTCATCCAGCGGCTGTATTTTCAGCCAGTTCTTCTAAAGTATCGCCTTCATCTCTTGACGATATCATGCAACGCCTTGACGAGCTCACTCATGAGGTTAATTCACTTAAGGCTGAACGATATAGGGAAAGATCTCGAAGTCGTTCACATCAGCGCGAACGTTCACGGACACCCAGTAATCCAAAAATGTGTTTTTATCATAAAAAATTTGGTGTTAAAGCAGCAAAGTGCATAAAACCTTGCACCTGGACACCGTCCCTGCCGGCGGGAAATGCGGACAGCAGTCTTTAGCGGCGACGACTGACTGCTTAACGGAGAGTCGCCGATTATTTGTCACCGAAGGCGTATCAAAGCGCCGTTTCCTAATTGACACAGGCTCAGATCTCTCCTGTTACCCATACCAGTGGTTAGCAAATAAGCCAACACGGTCGAACTATACATTAGTTGCTGCTAATGGTAGTGAAATTCGTACCTTTGGTCATATTCAATTGACACTCAATTTAGGGTTGCGACGCGACTTTCAATGGCAATTCATTGTCGCTGATGTTAACGTTGCCATTTTAGGCTCTGACTTCTTGGCACACTATCGACTAATGCCCGATTGTGCCAATAAGAGGCTAGTTGATAGTAATACTGGTTTGAGATGCATCGCGACTATTACAACTTTGGCTGAATCCAGCGTCAAAGTTATTTCTACTCCATCATCAGGATTTGGGGCCATTCTCGCAGAATTTCCATCAATTACTAAGCCGTCCGGTTTGTTTCGTGAACATAAACACAATACAGTGCATCACATATTGACCACTGAGGGCGCCCCCATTTCTTGTCGTCCTAGGCGTTTAGCACCTCAAAAGCTTCAAGAAGCTAAAAAAGTTTTTGACGACATGGTGAAATGTGGGACAGCTAGACCATCGCAAAGCTCTTGGTCTTCACCTCTCCATATGGTCCCTAAACGTGATGGCACTTGGCGACCTTGTGGCGACTACCGCGCATTAAATTCGCGCACAATACCTGATAGATATCCGGTTCGTCATATCGGTGACGTCGGTCACAACATAGCTGGCTGTACCATATTCAGCACAATTGACCTCGTCAAGGCGTACCAACAGATACCAGTTGCACCTGAGGATATTTGTAAAACGGCAATCATAACACCGTTCGGACTTTATGAGTTTAATTATATGACGTTTGGTCTGCGTAACGCAGGTCAAACTTTTCAACGTTTTATAGATGAAGTTGTCCGAGGGTTAGATTTCTGTTTTGCCTATGTCGATGACATTTTAATCTATTCTCGTGATGCTACCCTACATGCTGAGCATCTCCGTGTTGTTTTCAGACGATTTGAAGAATACGGAATAATCATAAATCCAGCAAAATGTGTGTTTGGTGTTCCTGAGGTAACTTTCCTCGGAAATCGAATTTCAGCAACTGGAACTCAACCGCCACCTGAACGCATTCAAGCTCTGCAAGATTTTCCTCTTCCAAAAACCGTACAGGGTCTCCGCCGTTTTCTTGGAATGATTAATTATTATCGCCGATTTTTGCGAAATGCTGCAATGTTGCAAGCACCGCTAATTGAAGCAATTGTTGCTACTCCAGGAAAGGGCTCCACACCGGTCCATTGGACACCTGAACTTGAGGAATGTTTTAAGACCTGTAAAGAAAGCTTGTCATCTCCAACTCTTTTGGCTCATCCTGTGCCTAATGCTGAATTAGGGCTTTTTACCGACGCTTCCACTTTCCACGTCGGTGCCTGTCTTCAACAGAAAGTTGGCGATGCTTGGGAACCTCTGGGTTTCTTCAGTAAAAAGCTGAACTCTCGCCAGTCCCAATGGCCAGCCTACTACAGAGAACTGTTTGCAGTATATGAGAGTGTGCAACATTACCGGCATGTCCTGGTTGCACAACACGTAACAATTTATACTGATCATAAACCATTGATTTACGCTTTCTCACAACGTCGTGAGAAGCTTCCACCGGTTCAGATAAATCAACTTTCTTTTATATCGCAATTTACAACAGACATTGTTTTCATAAAAGGCATAGACAATACAGTAGCGGATACCATGTCCCGAATAGAAGCGGTTAGTTCTCAGTCTGACCATTCTGCTCTTGCTTCTTGCCAAGAACTTGACGACGAGTTGAAAATGCTTCGTAACGATGCAAATTCTTCTCTTAAATTAGAGAACGTTGCAGTTCCTGGCACAAACACCACGTTGGTTTGTGATACCTCTTCAGGTCGACCACGACCATTTGTTCCAGAACCAATGCGCAGAAAGTTTTTTAATCAATTACATAACCTAAGTCACCCTAGCGCTAAATCTACCATCAGGCTTCTTTCCGATCGTTTTATTTGGCCGGGAATGGCCAAAGACTGCCGCCGTTGGTGCCAAACTTGCTTAGCTTGCCAGCGAAGCAAGGTGACTCGGCATACGCAATCACCGCCTGGACACATCTCTAGCCCCACAGCTCGGCTCAAGCATGTTCACATTGACATTATTGGTCCTTTGCCAGTCTGTTCTGGTTACCAATACTGCTTAACTGCTGTGGATCGCTACACTCGGTGGCCCGAAGCGTGGCCTATGAGTGGAATAACCGCAGAAGTAGTAGCGAGTACCTTTGTGGCTGGCTGGATTTCTCGTTATGGGGTGCCTGCCGTTATTACAACAGACCAAGGACGGCAGTTTGAATCTGACCTGTTCAGACGCCTTACAGACATGTGCGGTACGAAGCGCATTCGAACTACGAGCTATCATCCTTGCTCCAACGGACTCGTAGAGCGCATGCACAGGCAATTAAAAGCCTCTCTCATGTGCCACGAAAGCCCTTGGTTGAGTGCACTACCGTGGGTTCTTTTAGGGATGCGCTCTGCCTTCAAGGAAGATTTGCAAGCTACAGTTGCAGAGTTACTCTATGGAGAAACATTAACTCTTCCAGGGGAATTTTTGTCATCTAGTACATTATCTGGATGTAAGGAACCGTCGGAATATATACTAAAATTAAAACAGCAAATGTCGAACTTGCGTCCCGTTCCGGTTTCTCAACATAGCAAGCCCTCTGTTTTTATATTTAAAAAGTTAAGCGAAACGTCACACGTTATGCTTAGAGATGATGCCATCCGACGATCCTTACAACCACCTTATTCTGGTCCTTATAAAGTTATTTCTAGGGCTGAAGATGGGAAGACATACGTACTAGATGTAAAAGGTAAACGGATGACGGTCAGTGTAGACAGACTCAAGCCTGCCTTTATCGAGGACTGTCCATCGCATCTCAACAAAGTCATCCCACCTGTTCCTTCTGTACCTTCATCGCCTGCTGCACCTGCACACGAAGCTAACTATACAACCAGGTTTGGTCGTCGAGTTCATTTTTCGAAACCTTTCGACCTTTAATTCCTTTTTTTCTCGCTATGTGGTTTTTCCTTCTCCGTAGGGGGGTGGTGTAGCGTTTCTTGACGAAACATTTTTTGTACGTCCGCAACCCCGAAAAGGGACGCCACAAAAGAGGCGTCGCTTGGGGAGAGACAAAGGACAACTACCTGAACGATCTCCGTTAGGAGAACCATATTTAGATATTTATTCATTCTGTGTGCGCGACTGAGTAAACTACATTGTATATAACTCACGTGATAATATATTACTCTGTGTGTGTTTATAACGATTAACTTGTGCAGTCATAATAAACTTTATACATTATATATTTAAACGGTGTTTTCAATCGAAACCCCAAAGATCTAAATAATGGCGAAGTAGTTATTGTTTCCAAGGAAAATTACAATAGAATTTACTTCTAATGTAACTTTTAAAATAATAGCGCGTATCCGAACGTCTATATCACCATTTACTGCATTGGTTATAAAATATTCAATGTAACTTCGACTTTATCCCGTAGTGGTAAAGGTGATATTCATTTGACACTAGATTGTATAGTTTCTTCAGTTTTGCTTTTTGTCGTTTTTTTTCGGTCAGTTTTGAAATTTTCTGTCGATCGAGAAGTTATAGATAAAACAGAAATTCTTTTTCTGCTTTTACTTTATAAGTGCGAATAAAATTATTTAAGTGTTCATTTTGTTTGTGTACACAATAAACTAGATAGTTTTGTTAGTATATATGGTTATAGACTAATAGTCGCAAGATGTTCCTTCAAGTCAAAATACGGGAGAAGGATCGCGCCGCACAACATTTCCTATGGCGAGGAGACAACAGGACAGCGCCACCCGACAAATATGTGATGACGTCTATGATATTTGGAGCACGGAGTTCACCGTTTCTCGCACACAGCGTGAGGAACCGGAACGCAGAAGAACACAGGGAGACTCACCCGCTCGCGTATCGCGCAATAGTTCGAAATCATTACATGGACGATTGGGTCGAAAGCTTCAACAATATGGAGGAAGCTTCTCGCGCCATAAGTGAAGTATGTGACGTGCATAGTAAAGCAGGGTTCGAGCTCGCGGGATGGAGTTCGAATCGCGTAAGCTTACTACATGATATACCAACCAAGGACAGGACACGAACGCCAAAGGAGCTAGGTGCTAGCGCTACCCAGTTCGGGAAAACGTTGGGAGTATTATGGCTACCACAGACCGACGAGTTAGCATTTAACACCGCCAGGCATCGTGTCCCGGAAGAAGTCAAATGTAATAAGAGGTCGCCTACGAAACGGGAAGCTCTAAGTGCGGTAATGTCCATCTTCGATCCCTTAGGATTAATCAGCCCGTACACTATTACGGCTAAAATCATGCTGCAGGGATTATGGAGATAGGATGTGGGATGGGACGAACCGTTACCTATGGAAGAAGCAACCGTTTTCGCTACGCTACGATTACCTCGCGTATACAACAAGGAGTGTAGCCAGGATACAACGAGGCAGCTACACGTATTTTGTGACGCCAGTGAGGAAGCATATGCGGCAGCAGCGTATTGGCGTTTCACAAACAAAAATAATATAACCGTAACACTGGTCGCGGCAAAGGCAAAGGTAGCACCCATGAAGGCGCAGAGCATCCCGAGGATGGAGCTGCAGGCTGCTCTTATAGGCGCGCGACTAGCTGCGGAAATATTAAAAGAGCACGAGGAGACGAAAGACGTAATTTTCTGGAGCGAATCCAAGACGGTCTTGCATTGGATAAGGAACGACTCAGTGCGGTACACTCCCTACGTTGCGCATAGGCTAGGTGAGATAGCGGAGATAACTGAAGTTGAACAGTGGCGATGGGTGCCGACAGCGCAGAACGTGGCTGACGACTCCACTCGGTCAGGAAACACTCGCCTGAGGAGTAACAACCGGTGGTTCGTTGGTACCGCGTTTCTGTACGATGCCGAGAATCGATGGCCCATCGAAACATTACATGTAAGATCTGAGGACGAAGAGGATGTCTTAGTGGTGCACACGACGACGTGTGACACACCGATAGTTGAGTTAGAACGATTCTCGTCCTATGAACGTGCGAAACGAACGATCGCGTATGTATTAGCATTCTTGGATAACTGTCGGAAACGCGAATAATATAAACGTGACAAACATGAAAAGGGCTGAAGTCATTCTGATTCGATTATCACAAAAGGACAGTTTCCCCGACGAGATAGCAAAATTGTCTGCGGGAAAAAACGTCGATAGAACGAGTCGACTCTATAAGTTAGACCCGAAGTATGGAGCCGACGGAATTATTCAATTGAACGGGCGAATAAATGCTGCTTCAGTGCCATTGACGATGAAAGAACCACCTGTATTGGACGGTGCACAGCATCTGACGCAACTAATTATTCGCAACATTCACGTAACTAACCATCACTCAGGACGCGAGCATATCATAAATCAAATACGGCAGCAATATTGGGTGATACGTTTGCGACCGGCGGTAAAAAAAGGCGCTACGCGGGTGCGGGCTGTGTAAGTTAAAAAAATCAGCTCCCGTAGTACCGGTTAAGGGAAATTTACCGTACGAACGTTTGAACGCATACACTAGGCCGTTTTCGAGTTGCGGTATCGACTGTTTCGGTCCTATGACAGTGACCATAGGTAGGCGACGTGAACAACGATGGGGCATGCTGTTTACATGCTTAGTAACTCGAGCGATTGATCTAGAGTAGCTAGTTTAGGGACGGATTCCGCGATAATGGCAATACGACGTATGGCGGCCCGACGCCGTTGGCCAGAAACAATATGGTCCGACAATGGAATAAATTTTCGCAGAGCGTCTGTCGAACTTGACCTAGCTGACAAAGAATGGCTCCCGGATTTTAAAAAATATGTATTGACGAAACAAACCGAGTGGAAGTTCACTGACCCGGGCGCGCCGAACCAAGGGGGAGCATGGGAGCGGTTAATTCGGAGTATAAAGACCGCCCTCGCCGTCACTCTCAACGAACAAGCACCCCGTGAAGAGGTTTTGGCGACAGCGCTCACGGAAATCGAGCATACGGTGAATTCACGTCCACTCACTTACGTAGTACTATGTAATGAGAGAGAATTTCCAATATTCACAAGCGATTTATTTAAAAAATGGTTTTGTAAGCTTTCCGGCCGCCCTATAGTCAGCTGAAATAAATCAAATTGTTATTGGTCATACTCTTACCAAACCAGCAGTCAGTAGGTGAAATTGTTTTTACGATTCTCTTAGACAAATTGCATTCATAAATGGCAAAAATGTACAGTTGCACGTGTCATTGCAATTGTCAAACGACTTACTTTTACGAGACAATGATTTCGTGGACATAAAAAAAGTACTGGCATTATTCGAGACCCATTGCAGAGGCTTTGGATATATTGCAAGGTGAACAAGATATGTACTACGTTATTTTACTGCCATGCCTACTATATCTGCGAAAGAAATTACAAAAGTTGAACAGAGAGCATTTTCAATACTTTAAAGAATTGGCAGAGACATATTGGGAGTTTGGAAGAAAGATTTGCTGTGTTTTATAACTTTTCCTCGAAGGTAGCAGAGGTTTAAAGATAAATGGCTAGTTTGTGTGGGCATAGAATACAATTTCCAGAATCAGATCGATTTTTAAAAGAGCCATGCTCAATGAAATACATGTTACACCTGAATCGCTTCAAGTGATAACGAATAATAAATATGGAGACAGCTATTTTGAGTTTGATTCGGATCCTTCAGAAACGGATTCGGGAGATACGCATCAAATTCAACGGTCTAAGGTATATGCAATAATTACCTACTTCATAGCAGATCGCGATCGAGGCATATCCATGCTAAATAGATATACGGCAATTAAAAGAATATTCCAGAAATATAGCACACTCTTACCATCATCGGGTCCTGTTAAAAGACTTTTCTCATACGCTACTGTGACCAATTTACCCAAATCTCCTGAACTTTCAGATGAAATGTTTTATAGTTTCAGGGTAGTATTGAAATCCAATTTAGATCGCACATTAATAAGTTCAAACATACCTGAAAGTCTAAAATTAATTGATTCAAGGAATGGTAGTTATTCGACCTTTTATATTATTGAAATAATAGACAAAGAGATAGAATATTAATTTGTTCTTTTTATATATTGGCATCTGTCGCTGTTAAACAAATAATTAAGGAAATGTGTTTTTTTTTTATTACGAAGTATATTTCATTATAAATATCAAGAAGAACATAATTTTCTCCCTAACAATGGTTATGGGGCCAGGATTCAAGCTCAAATGCAAAGAAGATTAATTTGTAATAATTAGATTTTTTTTTCAAATCGTCATAAAATGGCAGCGAGTTCCTCGGTGTATGTTTCGTATCAATTTCCACAACTAACTGAAAATACAAACTTCGCAAACTAGAAATTTCGCGTTAAAATCTTATTAGAAGTGTAAGCATTGTATAATATATGGGGACTGTATCAATATAATCAATAGAGTGATTTTTGTATAATGACAACACGATGTCGACAGTAAGGTGTAAGATGAGTTTAAATATCTAGTTTTTCTTTTAATATTAATTATGGTCGTAAGTGACTTTTATTCTCTATGGAAGAAACTTGAAAAATACAGTTTGACAGAGAATAAAGGTTATTACTAAGATTAGTTATATAAATAACAATAAATTTGTTATTATTTCCAAAACCCTGCAGTTTTACTGAGTTGAACGCATAATTCCGTGGGTAACCCACTAAATTTGGCGGTCACTTTTTCTATTTGAATTTGCTTATTTTTAATTTGGATAAGGTTTTCATTACTTTGTATATATTTTAAGTAATTTATAATTTTTTACTTGTGTAATTAGTGTGTATCTATACTTTATAGGTAAGTTTTTTCTTAAAATTGTATAATAGTTTAAAACCTGTAGTATATTGTATAAATCAGAGAATGGGGGAGCCCCCAGACCCTGGGGGCTTCGTTCCTCCAGCAACTAACTACGTAACAATAACCTCTGAATCCGGTATGGACAGAGAGGGGTCGCAAAATCAGTCAAAAAATCGCAAACGACAACGACTTCATAAAATATGCAGAACTTGCAATAAAAAAATTAGAAAGACTAATAACAATTCTAAAGGTGGTTGTGCATGTGAAAGTGATGAAAATATAGGCGAGTCTGTTTCTAATATATTTAATAATACAAATAATTCATCATTATCACTTCCACAGACTCGCACTGCAAAAATTGAGTCGACATTTGTTAGAATTGATAGAACTTCATATCAATCCACAGATGTGTCTCCTTATTTAATCCATGTCCAAAGAGAAGAATTGAACCCTACAGATGGCTTCACATTTCACCCTCTTTCATTTGGTAATCTTTTAAAAAAGCATAACATAAATAATATAATTAATGGCAGTATGAAGCGTACTCGTATTGGTAGAAACAGAATAGCTTTAAGTTTTTCAAATTATTTAGATGCTAATCAATTTTTATCAAATAAATTGTTGAAGGAAAAAAATTTAAAAGCGTTTATTCCATCTTTTAATGTTACCCGCATGGGCTTAGTTAGAGGAGTCCCTACAGATTGGACATTAGATGAGATTAAATCCAATATATCAGTTCCTATAGGTTGTGGAGAAATTATGAAAGTTAGAAGACTCAACCTTAAAGTAATAGTTGATGGAACTATATCCTATAAACCTTCACAAACAGTCATTCTCACTTTTGATGGACAGGTACTTCCAAAACGAATATTTAATTGGAATTGGAATAGTTTTCCAATCATACTTACATACATACATACATAAATCATACTGTGACAGAAATGGGCTTGAACCTAAAGTTATATTACTCTTAGACAATGCCCCAGGACATCCAACCTCACTTGATACGCCCAGAGACTTAAAAGTGTACGTAAAGTTCCTTCCACCAAACACTACGTCAATATTACAACCTATGGACCAGGAAGCAATAGCAAACTTCAAAGCTTATTACCATCGCCGCACTTTTAGCCAACTAATTCATGAAACTGACGGGGAAGGAAGACAGTTTATGCGAGAGTGGTGGAGGTCATACAACATTATGAAGTCTATTCACAACATAGAAGAGGCTTGGAAGGAAGTTAAAATGAGTTGTATGAATGGGGTGTGGCGTAATCTTTGGCCAGATGTAGTGGAAGCACCTAGAAGAATTGTCCAGATGCAGAAACAAGTGCTTGAAGACATTGCTGCAATGATTGAGGGGTCTGAACTTCAAGATGTCACGGTAGAAGATCTCGTAGAACTTGTAGCAACGCACGACGATCCTATCAGCAATGAGGATCTGATCGAGTTACAGAATAATCCTATCTACGATGAGGAAGAACAAGTAGAAGAGAAAGTTTTATCTTCAGGGGAAATACAAAACACTCTTTCAAAAATTTATTCAGGTTTGGACATATTGCAGAGTATAGACAATAATGATGACCGTGTGTCAAACAATTAAAAACAGTGTTGCGTGTTATGATCGTATTTTACAAGAACGTAAACAAAACGCTACCCAAAAATAATAGATGTATTTTTCCGTAAAAAATAACGAGTATCTATTGCATAAAGTGTTCTTAGAATTAAAGTGATTGATTAAAATGATTTGTATTGTAAAGCGAGGTATTACTGTATAGGGAAATTAAAACAAGATAAATATTGTAGAGTATATAAAACATTACTTCAATATATAAAAACTAGCAATTAGAGGCATATTAAAAATGTATGGAGCATAAATTACATCACTAATTGGTGGATATCTACAAGCATTGCGACATTAATAACAACTTTTTAAAATGAATTTTAAATGTAAGTAACGCGTTGAGATTGCGCATTGGAGGGGGCAGGTCATTCCAGCATCGGGTAGCACTGAACCGTAAACTACCCCGAAATGAGGTGGTAGCATGCCGATGAGTACACAACAAATATTTAGAGGCTCTAGTTCTATAATTATTATGATCACTCGCCCAAACTAGTTTTTATATTCAGGCTTCCCGGTTTTTATCAAGCCGAATAACAGTGTGGCTAAGTGCAACTGCCTTCTATGTTCCATTTTTAAGAGTCGCTCTTGATTTAAAAAAGGCGTAACATGAGTTCGTGGTGGTATATGAAAACAGAAACGCGCGCAGGCATTCTATACGCTCTGTACCAGCCGCTTTGTTTTATTAAGGATACAGGAGACATATACAACGTCAGCATAATTTAGTTTCGAGAGAATAAGTGGTTCACATAACATAATTCTAACTTCCGTACTAATGTATGCGCGAATATTGTATAGGAGCTTATTAAGTCTATACATACAACTACGTGACGCCTCCAGAACATGGTTTTCAAAACGCAAAGATGAATCCGTTAGTAACCCAAGATTACGAGATTCTGATACACACACTATGGGTTCATTTGATATCATAATCGAGGGTTGATTAAGCGTAATATCTACAATTTGTTTCTTTGATCCTAAAACCATAAATTTGGACTTGGTCGGATTTAATACTAAACAATTAGCCATTCTTTGACACTGGCAAGGTCAAGATTCATTTTTCGTGCTGCGTCTAAGGTATCACGCGGGGAACAGTGTGTAGCGTTTCTTGACGAAACATTTTTGTACGCTCGCAGCCCCGAAAAGGGACGCCACAAAAGAGGCGTCGCTGGGGGAGAGACAAAGGACAAGTACCTGAACGATCTCCGTTAGGAGAACTATAATTCGTTATTCATTCTGTGTGCGCGACTGAGTAAACTACATTGTATATAACTCACGTGATGATATATTACGCTGTGTGTGTTTATAACGATTAACTTGCGCATTTATAATAAACTTTATACATTTAAACGGTGTTTTCAATCGAAACCCCAAAAGTCCAAATATAATTGTAGATCATCTGCATATAAATGAAATTTACAATGCTTGATACAGGTAACGATATCGGAGCTATACAGAACGAACAATAAAGGTCCTAATATGGAACCCTGTGGTACACCTCTTTCAACTGGCATAAGGGTCGATGAAACTTTATCGCCAATTGCACTCCCTATTTCCACATATTGGACTCTACTACTCAAAAAAACAATAAAGGTTCTAATAATGAAAGTGTAGATTTAAACAACCTGATTTATTCTTTAATTCATTATTATTTGAAATTCTTGTTTACTGGATCACATGAATTCAAAATATATTAGTTACACTATTTAATTCCTTCAAAAATGGATTACACATTTTTCAGTGGGATTGCAGAAGTTCATCATCTAAACCAGGGCTGTCCAAACTACATGGGACCCAGGGCCAACAAAAATGACTCAATACATTGGAGGGCCGCAAAATATTTATAAAAATAAAATACAAGTATAATAAGTATCATTATTTTATTATCTACTTTTTCATTAATTTGTCTTTTAAAGCCCAATAAATACACAACGCGCGGTGTCGGGTGTACCTATTATACGTTCGGGGAATTCCCCGAGTTCTCGAGTGAATAGTGTTGTGTGCGGCATAATCGAATACATATCCAAAACATTTGAATTTCGTCGCAAGAAAAATAATTTACTCATTTAATGTATTTAAACAAAGAAGATAAAAAAGATTCTGCGGGCCGCAATAATTCATGCCGCGGGCCGTGGTCTGGACAGCCCTGATCTAAACGAACAGATTTATATCATTGGATTAACAAATTTAGACTACCAATTTTAGTTTTATGTAAAACTTGGTTGAAACCTGAAAACTTTACCAAGTTACTTCATATTAAGAGATGGTAGTGACGAAGGTTTCGGAGGTGTTGTCCTTCTTTTAAGAAAAATCCCTTCTTTTTAAACATTTATCGTCTACTTCCTACGACAAGGCAAAATTAAATGTTGTTGGAGCTAGGATTGATAATAATTCACTCCTTTCTATTTATATTCCCTATAAAGATACTCTGTAGGGTTTAGGAGAATCAGATTCAATATATTTCGTGAAAACTTAGGAATAAGAAGATCGAAATATTATGTGTATGTCTTCATATTGGCTGTGACTTTTGGCTTGTCCTGTTCATTGATGATATTTTACTGCTTGGTCAGTTAAAACATATACAACATATACAACATTTAGTATATTCATTAAAAGCAGTTAACAGACAAGGATATGGGAATAGTAACAAATATTTTGGGCATACAAGTAGACAGAAAAGAAAACAATCTAACGATATCATAAAAATATATTATTTTCATTACAAAAATTTAACATGAATGTCTATAAAACATTAGAGACACCAATGGTATATTGATTTTCACGGAGGAGTCAGCTCACACACTTAAGAATATACCATACAGAGTACTATCAATGGCTACTAAAGCTGATATCTATTATGCCACAGTTTTGCTAATCAGATATTTGGAAAACTTACAGAGGTATTATGAAAGGTTGCAAAAATATAGACATTTGAAGAAAACATGACATATGGGGTTAACATTTAAAAAGGATGTAGGAGCCCGTGCCTCACTGTAGCTTAAGTGAAGCAGTATGCGTTATGAATTGTGACAGTACGGACGCGTAATAATTATTACTTTGAATTTATCAGTGTTATTAACTGGCAAAACTAGATGCAAATGTCATAAAGATATTGAAGCTATGGCTCGGAAATGCACATTCAGCTGACCCCTCAACTCTATTTAGGGATCAAAACAGTTTTGGAATGAAGATAAAGAAGCCATCGGAACTCTATAAACACCTCAGAGTTACCAAAATGCATATCTTGGGACAATCCCAGGACGAAATAGTCTCATCACTTCCAAAAGATAAATGTGTTACAGAGCTTGAGTCAAGACTTCAATTCCATAAACAATTTATGGCAGGGGCACAGTTTAATAGAGTCGGGCTGGGTTCTGCAAAGAAAAAGGAAGACCGAGAAATAATAAAATCCTTTCTACAACAAGACGAAAATAATAATTATAAAGTGCACGCAATGAATTTAGAAATGCAAAGTGAGTGGTTAAGCATAGGTGAGTTCTGCATCCCATTAGCCCTGAAATGGCGCATCCTACTACATGATTGGTCTCCTGCCCTATTAAAATTCTATCTTAATGCCTTCCAAATGACCCTCCCAGACCAAAGTAACCTAGTAAGATGGGGAAAAACCTCTGAAAAATCTTGCTCTACTTGTGGTGAGGCCGTAGGTACTGCAAGGCACTTATTGGTAGGTTGCAAGGTGCTGCTTGATAGGGGTTATTACTCACGCCGACATGACAGAGTACTTGAAATCATACGTGAAGCAGTAAGTCTTTCAGTAGCTAGAGCCCAAAAAGGATTGACCACAAATAAACGACAAATTAACTTTATAAAGGATGGCTCAACCGTCAACTCTAAAAGCAAGCCTTTTTCAATCCTAGGTACTGCACCTGACTGGACTATTTTAATGGATACGTATGACAAGCACTATAAAATCCCAGAGGATGTTGGTGTTTCGTCATCCAGACCGGACATATTCCTCTTTTCTAGACATATCAAACATATAATACTAGTAGAGCTTACTGTACCGTGGGAAACCAACATTCCTAAAGACCACACAATCAAGTTAAATAAATATTACGACCTAACTAATGAACTCAATAAAAATGGCTATGTGGTTAATTTATACGCGGTAGAAGAAGTAGGAGCGACAGGTTTACCAGCAAAATCTCTCTATAACCTTCTGAAGGACCTTGGCCTGTCGAGAACTGCAGTAAGTTCTATTTTAGAACGAGTATCAAAGGCTGCACTAACAGGTTCTTACCAAATTTGGCTAAGCAGGGCGGGAAACTCGAGCAGTGAAGGTGAGCGTTGATGCGCATCTCAAAGGGGGGCCTCCTTAAACCTACACCTAGGTCGCAAGTCCTGGGAATTGCTCTGAGTTTCTCCCTCTGCCACACGATGGACGCGGCACCCGCACGGTGAACCCATGGAATGCTAAGAAGTTTTGTCTCTAAGCCACCTTAGTAAGGTACCTATCTATACACAGTACTCAACAAGGACATAAATAATATAGTTTACAGTTTTTCACATGCTAATTCGTTCGGAATAAACATGATCGAAGGGTTGTCAATGGTATCATGGAGGAGGATCATGATTCAAAACTTGTATCATGGGCATCAAAGAAACAGCAAGCTGTTTCACTAACACCATCAGAGGCATAATAGTATATGGCAGCAGTAATACGTGTGACTGAATTGTTATACATAAAAGGACTAAATAAGGAGTTTTATGAAAAGTATTAGAATGTGACAAAACGAGTGCAATTAAAATTATACAAAAATATGAAAACGCAAAAAGGTCAAATAATACATCACAGAATAATTTATTAAGGATATAATTGTAAAGGGCTTAATTACTGTTCATTATAAAAGTTCTAAGAAAAACGTGGTAGACACTTCTACCAAAGCACTCTGTAGTGTGAAATACATTTACTTAAGAGAAAACTTTTTTAAAATAGTTAATTCAACTAGTGTGTTGTATGTTCATAAACTTAAAAGCAAACTTTAAACGAAAAACTATCCAAAATAGAATGAGATTATGTAAAAGACTAGGTGAACTCAAGTAAATATATATTTATTGAAATATTTTTTCAAACTATGGAAAGTTTATGTTTTAAAATCGTAGACTCGGCTACACTGATTACCAGCACGGAGCATTCGCAACGCCGGATGGTAGGCGGTACAATACTTCCATTGATGTCCATGGCCGACTTTGCGGCAAAGAACTCGTTACGTTAAAGAACTCAATAAATCGGCTTCCTCTTTAACGCTGTAAGCTAAGTTGTCATCGGCATTTTGCAAAGGAGGCAAGGACGACTGGTAATAGTTCCCTTCGGGACTCGGGCCACGACTCCCAGATGAGTAACTTGCTAGCTGTGCGCCAAGTCTGGCGACAAAATTTAATTTAGCCCTGGTTTATCTTTTACTGAAGAACCTCGAGGAGGCATTTAGCTTACTTTTCACACCAGAAATGTTTAGGTCCTTACTATTAGTTCGGGCCGTAGACCCAGCCATGTACGCTATATGTTTCAACTTTTAAATTTTCTTGCAAAGCCGATTAAACCGCGGTCGCTTTATTAAAACCAACAATGCTGAACTAAGTCTTGATACCTGTAGATATCTCTGATTTTGAACACACATACATAATTTAAAATTATCAACTTATTGTCAGCGCTTCCTCTATATATAGAGGTGACTCACAACTCTACCATAACAAAGCCCATCACCAGAAGATTGGTATTAAGCTGACATCTAATATATGGATAGTAATGTAGTGATAAATTATAACAACATATATTTTATGAAATAAAAAAAATGTTCAGTCTGATACAAAGCATATTACGATACGCACAACAGGGCCGTATTTCAGATTCCTCAGAAAAAAATCCGGTTGTATTGCGAAATCCGCCAAAAAATTCAGAAACCACTTCAACAACTACATCTCGTACATGAAATATGAAACGTTCCTAAATTAAATGAAAAGACAAATTGAGTTTAGGTGGAATAACCATAATGAGATGAACAGAATAGCTGTCCTATTTCGAAACCCCAGTAACGGAAACTCTTTACAAAAATCGTTTCATTAAGTAACTATTGAAGTAAATAGCTACAAAATACAAGCACATCAGAGATGAAAACGCACAAAAAAACAGATACAATTAAGCATCGATACCTACTGAAAAATCTGGAGCTAAAATCTTTAATAAATTGACCTTTATTTACACTATTCTCCTCGTTACCGAGTTTTTTCACGAGATAGAAAAGAAACTAAATCATGACTATAAATAATACAACACTTTGAAAAGCAGAAACTTTGGGATAATCTACCCGCATTTTCATTGTCCTCAATACTTAAATGATAACAAATCCACATCAAAGAAACTTCTCAATTTAGTTGCGAGTAATGTTTAAGTTGGTATCTATTACAAGAGAGATCACTGACAAATTATTTCATTTTTGGACATTATCTTAATCTGGAAAAACTAGAGATAACTTTGATACTAGCAAAGCTACTTCTGTCAAATGTAGCCCTTAGTTTTGTTACCGTTAAATTGTATTATAGTAAATATTAGAAGTGTAACACGAACGCTACGGCCAAGCGTATACCTGGTCCACTTGCACGCTTAAATCTCGGATTTTCGATAAACATTGCAACAAAGGTTTTTCGATAAACATTGCAACAAAAACATGCCGGTGGGTAACGTTGGGTTCGTCAAAATCGTGCTGGGCAATGGTCCTACTCCGGCACTCAACTTTGTAGATGAGGAAGACAGTGACAGATGTAATGTTACGCTTTAACTCCCACCGCCAGACTTCCGTGATGATGAAGACCAACTTCTCTGGTAAAGAATCACGGATAGAATGGTAAATGTCGAGGAAAAAATAAAAAAAAAAACAATATATAGAGTATTTACCAACAATAAATTACAGAGTTATTGTAATTGTAAGCGTAAAGAGACAGTTTTCGCAACAAAGGTCCATATAAAATATTGGAGAACCTTCGTCGGAACACTATCAGTCGAATTAGAAAACGAAGCAAATAAATTCGGGAAACAACGTGAAAGGGTGTGGTTACGTCGCGGTGATCCGCTTATTATTTGCGTATCACTATATTTAGTGGGCACAACCCTCCAATAAGAAAGCCAGTCACCGGGGAACTGGTATTAAACGGACATCAATTGTAGTAATGTAGGGATAAATTATAAAAGATGTTTTATGTAATAGATAAAGTGTTTAATCTGATCCAACCACTTTACCATACGAACAGGAGGAAGGTATTAATGGTTCTTCAGAAAATTCACCGGTGGTATTACGAAATCCGCCAACAAAACCAGAATTTGTCAGAACGTTATCTTTTGAAAATTTTGAGTATATATCTGAAACAACGTCAACAATTACATCTCGTGCATCAAATGAGCTAATATGAGACAAAATCCTGAATAAAACAAGATAAAAAAGGAGGTAAAGTGGAACTAGTATAATGAGGTGAATATAATGATTGTCCCATTTTGAAACCGAGCGAGGGGCAATCACTGTATAGAAATCGTTTCATTGCATAATTATAATAATGAAGTAATTAGCTGCCAAATGGAAGAACTTCAGAGATGAAGCACACAAATAAACAGATACATTTAAGCACCGATACCTACTAAGTGCAAAATCTCAGTCCGTGTTTCCTTACGTGAAGGAAAAGGATTGAAAGAGAGAATAAAACTACAAAAGTTAAGAAAAATAAAGGAAACTGTGATAAAGAGAATTGTGCCAAAGGAAAATGTAGCAAAGGAGAATGCAAGAAAGAAACTTACCAAAAAATAAAGTAGTTAAGGCGGCGAAAAAGGCAAAAAAATATTTATTTAACAGGCGATGATGATGATTCATCTGCTGAACAAGTAGATGAAAATGCTATTTGCGACGATGAATCAGAATATTCAGAAGATGACGTTTTTATGTGCAATTTGTTTAGACACGGGAAAAAGTGGGGAGATGTGGTACCGATGCAGAAGCTGCGGAAACTGAGCCCATGAAGAATGCTCTGGCAGTGATAGTCCAGACTCTTATATTTGTGCTTTTCTGTTTGAACCCCTAAAATTAGTATCTTTTGTTTTCTTTAATAATTTAATTTTTATTACTTTGTTTTATTTAAAAAGTTGATTCTTTTATTTGTGTTACACATGATTCTTAGTATTAATCACTAAGATCTTATTTAAAGTGAGTTTTGTTAATTTTCGGGAAAGAATAAATATGATGGCTGCCATTTCCCATATGAATGTTAAATAAGCTCACAATACCCGCATTTGTCGGGTAATAGGAGCGACTGACTTTTTTTTCGTAAAAACGTAATTGTATCTTAATATATGATTATAACTGATTATAAATGTGATAAAAACATACTTAAGTAATCAAGGTAAGAGTTCCTACTAAAAATTATAGAAATATTAACACATGTAATTTTTTATCAATGTTTTCCCTTAGTCGGCTCCCATTACCTTGCTCTCTCCTAATCTCAATTTGGAAAATGACGGTGACAAAGACATTTTAGATTCTATTTTGTATTCGACATTTTCATAGAGTTCGACAATCGACAAATCTCTCTAACATACCTGGTAAATTTAATGAAAGGAAAATCATGAAATCTATACTTATAAATTCAATGGGTCAAGCTAAAGCACTGTTAGTCGAAGATCCATCTGTTTCTGTTTATTTACGGTAGTAATTAAAATTTATCATTGACGTTATTTCAGTACATAGTATAAAACAAAGTCGCTTTCTCTGTCCCTATCCTATATCCCTATGTATGCTTAAATCTTTAAAACTACGCAACCGATTTTGATGCGGTTGTTTTTTAATACATAGAGTGATTGAAGAGGAAGGTTTATATGTATAATATGAGTATATCAGAGGAAGTTTGAAAATAGCACCAGTGACAGAGAAGTTGAGGAGTAGTAGGTTAGCATGGTACGGGCATATTATGAGAAGAGATGAAAGTCATGTAACAAGAAAAGTTTTGAGTTTGAAAGTGGACGGATATAGGAGTAGAGGAAGACCGAAAAAGGTATGGATGGATTGTGTGAAAAACGATATGTGTATAAAAAGTGTGAATACTGAGATGACATCTGACAGAGGAGAGTGGAAAAGGAAAACATGTTGTGCCGACCCTACTTAGGTGGGATAAGGGTAAGATGATGATGATGATGTTTATATGTATAATAACATCCATTAAATAGTGGAGAAATGCGGGCCACGGGCAGTAATGAATAAATCAAAACTACTGGATCGATTTTAATCCTTTTTTCAGTGAATGGCATAGGCTATATATTTTATACTCGTGCGAATCCGGAGTGGGCCGCTAGTATTAATTAAAACGACAAATTAAATACTATTTCGATGAGACGATTGCAATAGCACGTGTTTGTATTATCGAATTATTAGAATTATGGTTGTTTTAGTTCACGTGTATGGAGGTCACTTAAACACTGTCAAGTATCTTAAAATACTGAACCTCTTGAAAAACGAGTTATGTTATTCCCGATGAAGAGCGAAACCATATAATTATACAAGATGGTGTTCCAGCCCATAACAGGCGAATCAGTACTTCCTGAATTAATAACCATTTTAATACCTGGATTGGTACAAACGGCACAATCAGGTGGCTTGCGAGATCACCAGATCTCACCCCTTTAAAAATTTTTTTGTGGGGATATATATGTAAAAAATAAAATTTACATTAAACGAGTTGAGAGATGAAGTTCAGAATACGATTTATAATATTCACCACGACATGTTATTAAAGGTTTACTAGAAATGAATTTGTTAATTAAATTTGTTTCGTGGTAATAAAAAAAATTTAATCTTATTAAAATATCAACGAGAGGAAGGTTTTTCAGGTTCTTCACAACATTCTCTAGCTGTGTTTGAAGAATTTTGAGGAAGCGCGACGGATATCGTCTGCACCTTCAACAACTACACATATTGCATCAAACGAGTTAAGGTGAAATAAGGATAATGGGGTTAATACGAGGTCCTATGAATTATGACTTCCAATAATGTAGCAAATGGTGCAGTCCCGTTGCACCAACCAGCTTATTACCTACGCTTCTCGACATTTACTGACTACGACTGTACCATAAATAAACCAGTCGCCAATAGACGCTTAGATAGGTCGTGACCCAGAGATTAATAAACACTGGTCTAGCATGAATATGTGGCTTAATGAGCGCGTAGAATAAAAGCTAGAAAGACCAGAGCTGCCGTAACTACTTCGTTCAAATACACTGCAACACAGCAACTTAATCCAATTCAGTTTAAAATGATCACCTCTTTACAAGGTTTCATTCAATAGACAATTAAGGTAATATGTAACAAACAAGTAGGGTAGACTGGGTACGGTTGAAACAAGATGAATATCGCGTAAACAGGTTGTGGTGAGGTGAGGGCCGCAAGGGGAGTACGAAGCGGACGGCAAGTCGGAACACGAATTTTAGTATTACGTCGCTCTTCGGGCGCCGTGCTTGTGTATAGGAGACCCCATTGTGTTTTTTGACGGAAAAGTAAGTATTTTGTAACTACATTTTTGCAATTATAAAGATTTTGTTTAAAGTTAGAGTATTGCGAGTTTTGTTCCGTTTTAATTGAAGTTTGTAGAATATCGCAGTATGATTAGTTTTAATTTAAATTTATTATCATTCTTACTGTGAATCGTTTTATACCAAGAGCGGGGGTTGGGGACAGTTGAAACATTATTTGTGGGTACGGTTGAAACAATTTATTTATTTGATTTTCTTGTTTCCTAGATGCCAAGGGTACGCCAAAGAAAGACTACGAAAGGTCGGGCACACTTATCGACGTCCAAACAAGCTTATGATGATGTGAAAAGCGGCATCTTCGTTAAGAACAGCGGCAGAAAAAACATGGACTGAACCACTGGTTGAAGGGTTCCAGTCCATGCTTAATTATCTTAGATCAGCATATTGGATTCTAGGAGTTAGAAATTTAGTCAAACGACAAGTGCTTAAATGTGTTATATGAGTTAGACAAAGAGCCAACGTACAAACGCAACTGATGGGATCTTTACCAGCAGTTAGATGTTCTCCTGCTAGACTATTTCTACATAGTGGGGTCGACTACGCTTGTCCAATTAATATTAGAACGATGAAGGGTCGAGGACACCATAGACATAATGGTTACATTTGCCTCTTTACTCATGCCGTTCATCTAGAAGCTGTTACGGATATGAGTACACAGAGTTTCTTAGCTGCGTTTAGAAGGTTTGTAGCCAGGCGCGGTCGTTGCTTTCAACTATGGAGGGATAATGGAACCACGTTTGTAGGAGCTGACAGAGAATTGCAGCAATTAGATAGCAGTAGAAATTTTAGAGGTCAATGCAACCGAGTGGCGTCTCATACCTCCTCGGGTTCCAACTTTCAGTGGTTTATGGGAAGCAGGAGTAAAAACCACTAAATTTCATTTCAAACGAGTTATTGGTGATTCATGCCTAACTTACGAAGTGATAAGCACATGCTCAAAAATGAGTGTAGAAAATTAATTCTTTTAATTAATAACATGATCTTACTTATTAAATTACACTCATAAGATTTAATATCTGAACTGTATACTTTATACTAAACGTTATCTTTTCTTTTGTACTTCGTAACTTGTGATTGTGATGACTATTTTACAGATGAAAGAGGTCATACCAATGTTTCGGATGACCCAGGAAAATGGCCTGAAATTTTAAATGCTGAACATGCGGACAGCATTCTGAAAATAGGACCAATTCGAATCCACAATGCCGTTTTTCCTAAAAATGACCAAGGTCGCAAATTTTCATTGTTTCACTACACCCGCACAATATCAAATGAAGAAAAGTGTGATAGGAAATGGCTCGTGTATTCAGTATAGAAAGACTCCGTATTCTGTTTTTGTAGCAAGATTTTTCAAATCCAGGTTCAGGCTAATACTTCACTGGCGACTATTGGTTTTCGAAATTGGGCTCACTTGACTGATACTTTGATTCTTCATGAAAATTCGAAAATTCATTTATAAAATCTTAAAAAGTACTAATTTCTAATAAAATATTGAGTATTTCATACAATACATTCATAACTTTCTAGAATACTACAAACTTTGCTGTTCTTTTTTCAGATGGATTGAAACAGAAATAAGGATGTAAAAGCTTTAATGATAGACAAATCTCTTCTTCAAACAATGCGATGGAAAAAAGTTCTGAAAAGACTTTTGAACATTACGCTTTTTCTGGCAGAACATAATCTCGTTTTTCGTGGTGAAACAGATAATCTGTACGATGCGAATAACGGCAATTTCCTAGGACTTGTCGAAATGATCTCCAAGTTCGATCCTGTTCTGATGGAGCACTTATGGTTGATCAAAAATGAAGAAATACGTGACTATTATTTAGCAAAAGATATTCAAAATGAGTTTATAGGATTGCTTGCGCAAACTGTTCGTAATGAGATTCTTTCCCGGGTCAAAGCAGCTAAGTATTATGCATTGATCCTTGATTGTACACCTGACATTAGCCATCATAACCAAATGTCTGTTATTTTACGTTTCGTCAATCTTAACTCCGATAAAGTCCACGTTGAAGAACGTTTCATAGAATTCGTGACAGTATCATCCAGTACAGAAGAAAATTTAACGAATGTTATTTTAACCGAGTTAGAAAAAATTAACGTAGATTTAGCAGATTGTCGAGGGCAGAGCTACGACAATGGGGCAAATATGAAGGGGAAGAAAGTTGGTATTCAGGCGCGATTTTAGAAAAAAATCCCAGAGCTTTTTATATGCCATATGCAGCTCACAGCCTCAATTTAATGCTATCAGACCTGGCTTCTAAAAACGAAATTGCCAGTATTTTCTTTGACGATTTAAATTGCATCTATGTCACTTTTGCAGCATCAACAAAAAGGTGGGCAATTTTGCAAAAGCACGTTAAAATTTCTGTTAAGAATCGGTCAGAAAGTGTGAAACCAGTAAAGCTTCAGTTACGAGAAGTACAGGCGGCATTAAAAGAATATGCAGACTTTGAGGACGATAAAGCTAAAAAAGTTGCAGCTAAATCTCTATAAAAAAAAATTGTACGATTCATTGTTTGTTTGATTGTTTGGAATGACGTTTTAGACGCAGTCAATGTTGTTAGTAAAGCTTTACAATCCAAGACTATAAATTTGAAAGTAGCAGTTCAGGGGCTCCAAGGGCTTGTCGCTATTCTTGATGATTATCAAGAAAATGGATTTCAAAAAGCATTAACAAAAGCACGGGAGATCTTCAAAACTTTCGTGGAAAATCCGATGTTCGATGAAGGGCCTAAGCGAGTTCGGGAAAACAGTTCGATTATGAACATGACGATGAACCTCTTCGACAATCTAAATTAGTTGAGAAAGTTTTAGAAATTGATTTCAAATACCTACATCAAACAGTTCAATGGCAAGTCAGCTTTTCTTAAGTATATTTCGGCATTAAATGTCCTTGGTGAGGGGCACGTTCGAGACTTAAATATTTAAATAAAATTGATTAATTGTACCAATAGATGTTGCCACAAGTTGATTGCCTCGCGCTGACAAGATTGCAGCGAAAATAGTTAGGACAACTGATTTTTATTTGAAATGTGTGAGCTTGAAGATAAACAAACAACAGTAACACTTTCATTTTCACCAATCGTACCCGCACCAGTAAAAGTCTAAAAGTGAGCATTAAAGAAGGTCGAGATACTGCACTACACAACTATTTTCACATGAAAACCAGAGTAGAATTGTCACACTTCAGCTAACAGGCAGTTCCTTTTATTTATTTATAGATGATTACACTGAAGTTATCTTTATTTATTGTTCTAAGCATATAAATAAAGTGTTAAAACAATTAAAAATTTTAAAGTTATGGTTGAGAATAACAAAATGAAGAAGCTTCGAACAGATAATGGTGACAGGTTTTATTAATAATGAAATGGAGAATTACCTAAGAAAAAAAAGAATTATATACCAAAAGACAAAAGACGCTAGAACAGAACAGTGTTTACCAAAGGGCAACTAGGTTGTGGAACGAGCTTCCTGCTGATGTATTTCTGAGAGATAACTGTATGGGTTTCTTCAAAAGACAAGTTAACAGGATATTAAAGGGTCGGCAACGCGCATGTGATACCACCGGTGTTGCAAGCGTCCATAGGCTGCGGTGACCGCTTATCATCAGGCGGCCCGCACGCTTGTTTGCCACCATCGTGACATAAAAAAAAAGGACCGTAGCTGAAAAGGCTAGACGCTTGATGTTAAATTTGGGAAAAAGTTCGGGGCTAAAGTAAATATTACTGCAGTATATCTAAAAATAATAATCTTGGATAATAAAACTCCTTATGAAATGTGGCATGGAAAGAAGCCAGATATCAAGTAATGTTAGTAATAGTAAATAGTAGTTGAGAGCCTTGCAATGGCCATATTCACTATGAAAGAAAATTCAAACAGGGCAAAAAAACTGAACAGCAGCGATATAGCTCTTAATCTATAACATTCCATACACCTATATAAGATACTTTGAATAACCGGTATAGCTGGCAAAATAAAAAAACTCACGGTGCAACGTACTCAAAACTTTAAGTTCAGCATAAGCATTCTGAGCGTGACTTTGAGTCACCAAAAAACTGATACTGAAAGTTACTTCTTTAGGGAGCAGCAAGGGGTAACAGCTCCTCATGAAAAAATGGCATTTTTAAGACGTCCTCCGATCCTTAGCACACCGGTTTCATACAGGAAACGGTTTAATCGGGTGGCGTAACATGTCTCCAAAGTAAGGGGGTTTCAGAGTTCTGGATTTGTAAGCGCGATACGCAAGAAAGTCTTTGTACTCAAACTTTGAGTTCGGCATAAGCATTCTGAGTGTGACTTTGAGTCACCAAAAAACTGATATTGAAAGTTACTTCTTTAGGGAGCAGCAAGGCGTGATGAGGTCCACATGAAAAAATGGGGTTTTTAAGACGTTCTCCGACCCTTAGCACACCGGTTTCATACAGGAAAGGGTTTAATCGGTTGACGTAACATGTCTCCAAATTAAGGGGGTTTCAGAATTCCGGATTTGTAAAAGACGCTACGCAACAAAGTCCTCCAAAATATGGACAACCGTTCAAAGCCAATAAAGAATAATTTCGCTATTAGACCAAGCATATTCGACATACATCTCGATGACAGTACCCAAAAGAAAACGAACGTGACTAAGAAGGGGACAAGAAAAGCCGTTTAGCCGAAACTTGAAACACAGTAGTTGAAATTCATGTACATCAATTTACGCAGATCTACGTACTTTAATTTATATTTGATTCATGAAGGCGTTACTTTGCGGAAATCTATCATTAATTTATGTTTAGTTGTGTCATTATTATGTATTGAAATAACGGTGTTTCATATTTTTGTTCTATTTAAATATATAAATTTGATTAACATTTTGATGCAGACAGATTTGGTACTAAATTTGTCACGACAGTATATATAATGTGTTAATTTTTTTCTTTTATTTTAGTTCGGGAATTTACTGTACCTGATAGTAAGTACGGTACAGTTCAAAAACAACGGCGAGTGTCGATGTTAAATACCGACAGCAGTCGTCGCCATTATGCCGACCTGCAAAAGTGCCTCTTCACGCCTCATTTGAAGGACCCCATATCATAAGAGGGAGGGAACACACTAGTCGGGAGGCGATTCCACATCTCCACAGTACGACAAAGATAAGGATTTTCGAACTTCTTCGTTCTTGCCGAGATGGTTGGTACTATGAATCTGTGGAGACGCGTACCCGTGTGTGGTTCGGTAGTGTAATAATTATTATTTTTAACTTAAAACTTTTCTATTTTAATTATCCGTTACATGAATATCCACCAACTCGACGTCCGTGTATCGTCTGGGCTCACACTGAAAATCAGCACTGCAGTTGTGCAGTACTGTAGCATATTGCTGTATGGGGTTGCCAGTTCTTATACATTTTTTGTTAATCTGTATTTCTATAATTTAACTATTTTCCTTGTTTCAACAATAAAACTATTTTAATCGGTCATTTCAAAAACCTCTTAAGCTACATTTTTTGTCAATATGTTTTTATTTGCTGAAAATGATTTCTTAACGGTAGATGCGTATTCTGGGCAAAACCACATTAGTCCTTCCTCATCAATAAATACTCAGTAAAAACGTTCATTGCATAAACAACATTAGCCAGTTTGATAATAATTTTGAATAATGTCATATTTACTGATTCGTTAACGTTACTTTTTCTCAACTATTTTGTGAGATACTTAATTTGAGCTTAATGTCTTCAAGTGAAACAGAGGGTGACATTGAACAGAAAAAAGAAGAGAATGTGCAATAAAAGAATTGTTATAAAAAATTCTAAGGTTAAGGACAGGCGTATACTAATTATATATAGAAGTAAACAAATACCTCCGAGATCTACCGGTGAAAATTGCAGGCATGTTTTCCACAAACCTTTATTTATAATACATTTTTTTATCGGAGCCTACATACGAGTATACCTAATATACCATACATCTGTCACAGAGGTAAGAAGAAATGTTTTGCGAGAATCCATCAAGATGACAAAGACTTTTGTTTCAACAAAAAATGAGCAGGATATATTTCTTCTATCACTTATTGAAAAGTTACATATAACATAGAGGCGTCCTCGAAAAGGAAATGCTACACAGAGGCAAAGCGCTTTTCAGTTCCACGTTTTAAAACAAACTGATAAGGTGATAGTCAGCAAGAATTTGCTATATGGAATTACTGAAGCCAGAGTTAGCAGACTTTGTGATTTGCTTACTGAAAGAAAGAGTCCTAGAGATGACCAAAGATTTCACCCGAACGCAAACATAAGCAGCACTCCTGCAATATCGCAAAAAATACACACACACATACTCTGCTTTCCTACGCAAAAGACATATTGCGCAGGAAAAAGCATTGAATATCTTGATACACGAGCGGATACAAAAAAAAATCTAATCAATGTTTGAAGAAAAATATCCAGATGTGTATAATAAACGTACAAATTTTATTTACAATACTTCATTAAAACTTTTTCCTTAGCTTTGGTTGACAACAAGTCGACATATGAGTAACTTGCGAAAAACTATCAACAAAAAAAAACAAACTTATCAGAAAATGCAAAACGTTTGCTCAGTTAATGATTCACAACAGACATCAAGAAGTTTTACGACAAATTCTCATCAATTGATCTTTGCAAAGAATTATGTAATATTGTAGTTATAACATTCGATTTTATGCAAAATCTATCACTACCGCACATACCTACACAAAACGTTTTTTATTTACGGTAATTATGGGTTCACTGTTTTGGTATTAAAGATTTAAAAACAGAAAGTAAGAGTACTGGTTGCCTTCTCATGCTGTGAGTTTTTCTTCCAAAATTGGCAACATTGTATGATTATTGGGGGTTCTTCTGAATCGAATGAGCACAGGGGGACCTTCTTAGTACGAAAACCTGCTTCGTAATGTCCATTTGTGTATCGATTGTCGATAAAAAATCTCGCCACGTGCGAGATGCGCACCGTCATACGGTTCTCGGGATTATTTTGATCGAATTTCTTTTTTAAGGGGAGGAGGGGGGGGAGAGGCCCTAAAAAACTTATGAGAACAATATAAAACTAACAAATTGCAACGTTGACGAAGAGAGTGTGCTTGTTGCACGACCATGGCCCACCCGCACACGGCCAACGCCACCACAGCGCTTTTGGACTCAATTGGGTGGGGCATTATGAACCACCCCGCATATTACCCCGACTTGGCGCCTTCACACTTCCATCCTTTCACTTCCCTAAAGATTCACATGGATGGAAAAAAAACAACTGACGAGTAGGTAAAACAAGAAGTCCTGAACAGGAAAAAGAAAATGGGGGTAGAGTTCTTTCAGGAGGGCATTAAAAAACTTGTGCCACGGCTCAAAACCTGCATAGCACGAAGAAGAGACGACGTGAAAAAATAACTGACAAGTATATTTACCTACAAAGTCCTGTAATTTTGTTATAAATACATTTTTTTTATTATAAAAATTGAGTAGTCTTTTACTTTATGGACGTTCCTCGTATAAATAATATACATAAATATAAATAATTGGGCCCCATTTTAAGTATTTATATACATTTTCTGACGTGTATCTCGGTCAAAATAAAAATAATACATTATTGACACTTGTTGCCTTTGGCTGAATCTAAACGATTTCAAAAAGTTTTACAGTATTTTCCCATACGTGGTAATTCATTTTGATCAAATGACCGTGATTTTGGAATCATAATTTTTTTTTTCGAAGACACGATTTTATTGACGTCCCAGGTGAATACATCGGTTTGGTTTTGAATTCCACTTCAATATTTAAAGTCAAAGAGCTAAAAACTGAAGACACTTTAGAATAGAACAAATTGTGGCCAAATCTTTACCAAAAAACATGTTTGTCAACTGAATCTAGTGGAAAAAAAAGTCTCAAAAGAACCAATAATACCATTCGCGCCTTCGATATACATGAGTTTTCAGTAGGGTTCAGATAAAAAAAAAGGAACTATCATAACCGAGGAATATATTGATGGACTGAATAAACATTCATTCGTGTTAATAAAATTACTGACAACTTCTGTTTCACTTCCATCAGCCAAGACTTTTTACAACAGCATTTTTAGACGGCCAATTACAAATGTTGAAGATAATCTATACGAGAATTATGGAAAATATGATTGCGTACCTTCAATATATTTAAACATGATAAATTAACTATTAAATGCATATTGTTGTGAATAGTATACATTCCACAACCACTTATTTTTTTTCAAAAACCTGAGTGTGTGCATTTTCGAAAGCATATTAAAACCTTAGAAAATACCTTACACTTGAAACATAACGTTAACATTACTTTTGGCGGGCAAGCTATATTTTTTTTTTGTTGTTTTAAAATTAATTTCAGGATTCAAAACAAAAATTATACATTTAAGGGTTAAGATACGTAAAATCATAATAATTTAATTTTTAAGCGTAATTGTCAATATTGTGCAATAAAAATTTGATTACCTTATATATAACACTACTTCTTGCCAAAACAACATAAGTCAAGAATAGTTTTTTTCAGGTATTTTTCATTATTATTATTATTAGAAATAAACTGTGAATGTTATTCGATATTTAATTTCTTTTTTTAATTCAAACAATAAATTAAGCATAAAAAACGTCTTGTACGACTCATTTGTTTGTACGTGAAACTGTTTTTATTGATTCCTGAAAAAAAAAAAGTGTTAATTCTGAGGTTTTTGAAATGACCGATTCAATTATTTTCTTCTAATTTCACCGATATTCTATATATCGCGCCATGATGTCTCCAAAGGATGCCCAAGTTTCCCACCAAATGAGAGGAGGCAAGATAGCTTTGTTATTCTGATTATTTATTGAATGATTAGTTTCCCCGGCTAGTGTTGTGGGCTAGAAGAGGAAGTGGTGCGCGTGTTCCTTCTGTGTGTGAGGGTTGTTCTTGCGCTGCAGGCGCGAGCGGCTGACGTACGGCGCGGGCTGCTTGAGGTGCACTGTCCGCACGTGCAGCTTGCGGCTGTTCGACTGCCCGAACGACTTCCCGCGTAGACCTTGCACTCTTATGGATTCACAGACGTGTCCTACTGTAGCAGGGACAAATCATCAACACATAATATTTACATATACACGCGTAACAACTAATCTTTTTGAGGTTATACTTCTTTTAGAAAGTTGTAAAAAGTCGTTGCATTTCTAGTTTAAATGGAAGTTTCTCGCGCCGATGTAACACAAAACAAAGTTACAGTACTCAGTTTTAAATTGCCACGCCGGGATGAAGAGTGAGACGTCCGGCTAAGATCGGCTTACTTCGGTTTAGCAAAACGTTCTTTCTATCACTTATTCATTGGAAGTTTTGCACATAATCATTTTGTTATGTAAAATTTTGACTCGATAAACCGGTTACAATATATAAAAAGATACCTTTTTTTATATTCGTGACAAAGAAGTATAACTTCGTAGTAAACGAGTCTAGACTCTCTTCTTTATACTAATGACACAGTGATGATGGTAAATAAAGTGCAATCCAAGAACAACAACGACAACCAAGAAATCTGTAATTCATCACCAATCGTCGCAGTAATTTCACCCTACAAGCCAACAGTGTAGGTCAGTTCGAAAAAAAAAAACAACTCGATAAAGGGTTTTTTGTTTGTGAAATCTTTTTCCCGCAGCTAATAAATGACTGTTTTTCACTTTTTTTTTTCGAACTGACCTACACTGCTATCCTGGCAAGGCCTCTACAGTTCCACCGGACTAATAAGGGGAGCGCTTACGGCACTCACCCGATTTATTCAGGCGAACAGCGCAAGGGCACTCGGTGCGCCTCGGCTTCAACTGTTGCCGAATTTCCCGATCTGACTAAGCTAAGCTAAGCGACTGTTTTTAACCCATTAACGCCGTACATACTTAATCAAGTGCAGTTGGTAACTCTAACTTCAGCAACAAACAGAACTTCAACTAATCATTGTACATGTTGTAAAAATTTAATGAGTTTATCAAAAGGGTGCATTACTTTTTAATGAATAGAGACGAATTTGATGCTGAAATAGTCGATAGTAGAAACGTAGTATATTATGTTTTTTTTTTATATATCAAATGCAAGAATATTGATTTGAATACTTTTGAAAGATGCCATATAAATTTCAGAACACTAGACGATTATATCTCATGGGAAGGAAATTTATTTGTAATCTCACAATAACGTGTAATCAAGACGGAATCGATCCCAGTCATTTTTTTTTATAGTCGACGTTAATTTCAGCGTTTGGCGAAAATTTTTGATAAGTTATCAAAATGATGCATGTAGCGACACACATACCTACAGCAGGCGTGGTATGTGTGTACTACAACAATTCACACGAGAAAAGCAGAAACGGCATCACAAAAGTATGAGATTAGTGGACTTACAATCGCGACTATTACAGACTCGTCGCTCAGGTGACGACCATATGCTACCTGGGTGTAATTATAATTTAACCGACAAACCAAGCACAGAATTTGGCGAACTCATTTATGTTGTATTGTATTTTGTTTGTACGGTTTTGTTATTATTATCAGTTCTTAGGTTTACTTTTATTTATAACTCCAATATTACTTGTATTTATATTGTCCGCTGACTTCAAAATCTTACCTATTCATTTACACATGTACTATGTGGTGTTTTATAAATATACCTCTGCTTCGTCAAATAAAGGAGAATAGTAAACTAGCTGCCAAAGCGTTTACAAGTCTACACAATCGGAGTCAGTCCTTTTATTAATCTCTAAAGTTCCGAAAGTAGCAACGTGGTAGTCACCAACGTCCAGCTAAAATGCCCATCAAAACTTTTCCGAGATTCTTCTAAACATCATACCGCCAAAACCTTATGTTGTTAATGATGAAGAATAATTTGATGAGAATGAACTACGAAATTATGAGATTCCACTAGATGTTCCAGACCTTATCAAAACTGAAGCGATAATTGAAAGTGACTATGAGGACAACATTCCGTTGAATGTCATTGCGGAGAACCTAATATAGGCAGACAATGAACAGTGTAAAAAAATGTCCACTCCAAAGTCTGCAACTTCAAATTCTGAAAGGAGAACCTTTACGTCTACAATAACTTATATAAAAAGCTAGGAAGCAAAATGGAGTAAGAAAGAGCTAAATTTTCGAACATCTGACGCGAACCAATCTCATTTTAAAAACAGTTATAAAAAGATGCTGAACAATCTCCAAGGTCACCAGCAGAAAAAAATTACGAAAAACTGTTTAGTCAAGACTTTTCAATTGATTAGAGCTATCAATGATTTACGCTTCTTAAATATTTTTATAATGAATCCTTATGAAACATTCACATTCATTGGAATATTATTATTGACAAGATACCAAAGTGTACCAACCATAAGAACGTATGTACTGATCGAGTATTGAGTATTTGGGAATACCAGTAAAAAAAGTTATGAGCCCATTCTTAGAAATACAAAAGGTCTTACATTTAGTAGATTAACAATTCAAAAGATCTTATGTACCAATTACTACCACTTTTAGAAATATTATCAACAAATTTTTGTCAGTGGAGAATATTTCATATGGACTTGTCTATTTACCTATAGACGAGTCAACGACCAAATAATATAGTGGACAACCATCAAAGCAATTTAAGGCAAATGGGTTAGATTCGATCACAAAAATTGGATAATGTGCAGCTCAATAGGATACATCTATATATTTGACATATATTGTGGCCAGGAAAAAGAGAATCATAAAGTCCCTTTAGATGTTAACGTAATTGTAAACTTTACCAGAAACATCCCAGATTCACAGTGTTTTTTTTTTTAATTATGTTTCGACACACAACCTTGTCGTAAGTCTAACATAAAATGGTCTACGCGCTACTGAAACAATAAGAAAAGACAGAACACTGGAATGCCCTCTTGTAACAAATAAATAATTTGGAAAAAAAGAACGTAGACGCTACAACTGGAGCTTCGATGAATATATTCCAAATAACTTATGTCCAATGAAAAGATAAGAGTGTGTGCACCATGACTAGCAATTACGATTCTGCTAACCGAGTCAAAAAAATTAAAGTGTGGTTCAAAATTGCAATTAAAAATACATATATTCTTCATCTCTTTTTAGTACATAATAATTCAGGTATGAGAGTAGATAAAATAGATCAAAGAATTTCAACCTACAAAGTCTTCATAAAAGGAAAAAACTGGTGATGGAATTTGTTTACATACGAGTATTTTATTTACATAGCTTTGGTTAATTCTTGGAAGCTCCATCATTTTCCAACGAACCAATGTCGTCACAGTTATTTTGAAGGACTACATAAGGTCATATTTGTACGTGTACCATTGCTGGGCAAAAGTTTCATCCTGGATGAGTCAACTAACAATCATCTATTCAGCCCACGTCATTGTAGTAAATGAAAAAAATCAACAGATATATTTTTCCCGCACACAGTGGTACTACAAAATAATCCCAAGGAGGTTGATGTCAGGCAGGCGGCCGATCGTAAAAATTAAGCCAAATCATAAATTACAACATTACAAAAATTTTCGTGCCCTACTTAGGTGGGATAAGTAAGAAGATGACGATAGTAAGGTCATATTTGCGTGAAACAACCAAAGTCAATCACCTAAGAAACGAGGTTCACCTTGTTTTACGCCGGATCGACTGCAGTATGACAGAAAGAGTCATTTTCCCGAGACAACCAAGACGCACCTTTATTATTTTGCTTGTAATGCAGAGTATATTGGCAATGTAAACAATGCCTAAGAACATTATGCGTCAAAAAAACCCTGCTTCGAATTATTTCAATCATTACAATAACACATATATTGATCTGGTGTACTCATTTTCGGTACGCATGGCTTTGATTGATGAAAGGGTTTTTTTATGGTGCTAGGGCTTTTTCTAAGTTCGCCTGGCTAGCTATCACCCTCAAGTTGAAAATCTGTCGCCAATTACCTGTTGGTGTGTTTCGGCAGCTGCACTTGAGAGCCAGTCTCACTCAAGGTTTAGCGTGACTACCATCTTAGAACACATCATCATTTAGCATCAGATGAGATTGTTGTCAAACGCTTACCTATAAAGTATAAAAAAGACGGCCTAAAGAAATAACTATATATATTACAAAAAATCTATTTTTGTTAAATTTTTAATAAACTTTCAATTCTCATTAAAACTGCGACTCTTATTCGCTTCCATAGTACTATATACTTTTAGGCGTTAATGGGTTAACAAAGAAATTTGGGTGGCTTTAATTTTGTGAATCCCTGTCCTCTAAGACTTTTTCTTCTTTAGTTTGCCAACAAATCAAACGGTTCTATGGTGCCTTTAAACATTGACATTTTTAAAACTCACGTTAACCATTTTCTATAAATCTCTGAGTAACATGATTATAATGTAATCCAATATAGGCATAAACTCGGATCCTTGCAATGAGCAGTAACTTTTAACAAAAGAAAACTATATGGAAAAAACCATAGCATGGCTTTTGTCTACGCTTAACAACCACCCTTAAGTTAAAAATCAATTACACAGGCTTGTTTAATAACTGCGTTTAAGAGCTAAATTTAGCGTGTCTCTAATCTTATACCACATCGTCAATTTACATCAGGTGAGATTGACGTAAAGCACCAAAACATAGAAAGAATTTAAAAAAATTTTTCTGATAGAATAAATAAATTTTTGTAACACACTGTATGTTAAAATGCATCACTGTGAGTACCGCAAATGTGTTAGCTTTACTTAAATAATGTATGTACTGAAGTAACACACCTCAGGACATGACTATCACACAGTCTCACAAAATATATGACACAAGTATTAATATAGTTCGGGTTCAGGGTTGACTCTGTAAACATAATAAGTGCTAAATTGTCTATAATATACTGAATTGATGAATGCATTAAAATTAGTAATGAGTTTGAAAACATTTAGCCCTGGTGTAAAAATACTCAGATATGATGGTCATTGAAAAGATTTTCAATCTTACTTTAAATCAGGTTATTTGGAGAAGAGAAGCAATTTGTAATTATGGTCAAATATTAACTTATAATACCCCAACAATAAATGTTATTACTACTCTGAAATCATTGATGATGATTAGAAACAACAAGTATTTTTAGCAAGATATGGCAGTGTAACCCCTAATTTAGTGCTTACAAAAGGTTCAGAGAGAAATAAAATATCAGACTCTGATTATGTATTTTAAAATGCTGTGGCAGCTAATGTAATGTTTGTACTTGTAATGTAATGGCAGCTAATGTAATGTTTGTACTTGTAATGTAATGGCAGCTAATGTAATGTTTGTACTTGTAATGTAATGGCAGCAAATGTAATGTTTGTACTTGTAATGTAATGGCAGCAAATGTAATGTTTGTACTTGTAATTTAATGGCAGCTAATGTAATGTTTGTACTTGTAATGTAATGGCAGCTAATATAATCTTTATTTAGAGAGCAGACATTTTATACAAGATAAAACATGAGCATAGGATTAACATAACAAAAATTTGCAGAGATTGGTAGTAGTTGTTTGGTGACATGTGTTTTGTTGTTTAGGAAACCCAGGTGCCTACATAATCCGTTTAAGGGGATTAAAAACACTCCTGATTTATTCAAAAAATTATATCTTACCTAATAATAAGCATAATAATTTGCTGATCACAACAATGTAACCCCAAAATTTACTACATATAAATTCTAGTAAGTGTGATTCAAATGGGCCTCAATCATATCATTATGCTATCTCACCTTAACTCATTCGATGCACGAGATGTAGTTGCTGAGATATCAAGCAACATTCTTAGATGTTGTAGAAGATGGCAATCTGCACATATTGAGGGGTGTCCCAATACAACTGGAAAATTTTTTGAAGAATCTGAAAAATATTCTTCCCCTTGATATGGTAATATGGTTAGGACCAGCTTGAACAATTTTTTTTAATTATATAAGACATCTATTGCGATATATTATAACATATCACTACATTTACTACATGAGATTTCAGTCTAAAGCAGTCTGCTGGTGACTGGCTTATTTATTGTAGGCTCATGGTCAGTAAATGTAGAAAGCTCAGAAAATAAGCTGATTACTGCAATGTAACAGCAACATTTGCATCATATAAATTCAGGTAAGTGACAAACATATATATATATATACATATAATTATACTACATATTATTATTATTATACATATATGTATATTCACAATATATTAAATTACAGTCCACCCAATTTTAGGCACTACTGCCTAGGGCTATGTATTACCAACCATTATGACTACCACTCCCGTCCCCAAACACAATAAGCTGTCACTCCTGGGGCCTAGATTCTCATTCATGTGCATCTATCACCACAAAACATTGTTTATGCCTATAATACATTTATTTTTATGATAATGGTAATATGTCATATATAGTTTTGAAATAATAAAATATTTTTATTTAATCATATTTTTGAAATTATTAATGTTTTTTCATATACAGGTCTAGCTAATTTACAACATTTATATATTTTTTTAATAATCAATTAACAACTATTGTATAATATCATTTAGGCATCAGACTTTTCCATTATAAATATGCATAAAGTAACTTCTAATATAACACATTTAAAACTAAACTTTGTGTCTTAAATGCTTGGCATAAAGACAAATATTCTATTTTACAGTTCTAAAACTTTGTTGGTAGTAATCATTTGGTTCAATGTTTTTTTTAAAACATGAAAAGTGTATTAATTTATTGTAAAACTACTATTTGTCTATATAAAAAAAGTTGTGTGTACTTTTATGTATACGCATTACAAGTTATACTTCTTTGGCGTATCAAGACAAAAATCGTTTTCAAAAATTTAATACATACATACTTTTTTTGAATAAAATGTTGCCTATAGCTAACATCAGGGTGTCGGTGTTTCGTGACGGTGTGTGCACCCATCATAAAAAATTAACTCTAATCATTTTCCTTAACACACCAAAAGAAGAACACAGCAGAGCAATGAGGCAGCCAGAGAAAATCCAGCATCAAAGGATAGCAGAATATCAGATACTTGATATGCTGACCTTTGATGATGGATTTCCATTGTTAGCCACATCCCTCGAGCTTTACTAAATCTATCAATTTAAATATTTTACATGTTTGCTTCTCAATGAAGAGAGATCATAAGCAGAGTGTGTGTCTGAGTAGAAGGTGATCATCAAATAACATGCTTTTTAGTTGTTATTAGTCTTCATATTGTTTCCATTATATTATAATACGAAATGAATATTAACACCTACTGAATATCTCCACATATTATAAAACAAAGTTGTCCGCCACGTCTGTCTGTGTGTCTGTTCACGAAAAACTCAATAATTGTTGAACAGATTGCAATGCGGTCTTCACCAAAAGATAGGGTCATAATACATGAGAAAGGTTTAAGTACCTTTATATTTTGTCAAGCTTTTGTGTGAATTGGTTAAAATATAACGATAAATTTTAGAAGTGTTGAAAAAAGTCAAGCCGCCTGGGAGCTTTCGTCGAAAATGCTGTCTAATTCCTTAGACATATAACAAAACAATGCATACTGAGATATTCCTCTTTTATAGATCTACAAAAAAGTCTACGGTAGCATATACCTATATTTTTAGGATAGCTTACTATACCCATTTATCTTCTAAAAATGGTCACATACAAGTATATGGAAACAGTATTATCAAGTAACAATAATTACCTAATAATAAAACAATAGTTACCTTAAGCATTTCATGCACATAAGTATATATTTTTTAATTATCAGGCCAGAACAACATCCGCCATGCCTGCTAATTATAAATAAAAATGTGTACCTACATATTTATTTTACTTGGAACTACTTAGTTGGTACAGCGTATAAAAAAATTACTTACGTTTCTGAGTTAATTGTTTCTAACGGCTTTGTTTGCAACTCATAATACATCTTTACACCCATACTGAGATATATTCTACACAATTTAACTACCTCCATGATTATATTCACAAACTACTAAGAAGATACTACGTATATTATATTCATGCGACAAATCCATAGAATATTACTTTGTAATGTAACAAATACTTTACCCAGTTTGCATCGATTAGAGAGGGTAAACTACCTCACCCCTTCCATAGTCTGAACAGTATTGATTTTAAATTAGTAACTACTGAGTATAGGGCTGTTCGAAATATATCGATGTCAAATTTCAATAAACTGAACATTTCCAATATATTAGACAATTCAATAATACTACTAATATCGATGTGTTTTACTCAATTATTCTATGTCCAGGTTTTTATGTTAGATAAATGCTGCGTTCTCAACTACTCCAGCTGTAACGCTAAAATATATGTTAATGCTTTTCCTAGAAGTGTCAAAAGATTTTAAACGTGATTCTCTAATATAAACAATTGAATCAAATTAAACAATTAAGTTTTTGAGATAGAAGACGGACAGTCCATAACGAATACGTATTTACAGCATACTGTCAGAATAACCGTTAGTCGCGATAAATAATACATCGTATGAAATCTTTATATCATAAAAAAAATGAATTATAAATATTTTGCCTTTTTTATTACTTGTGATATTAAGTTTAATAAAATGTTTGATCAGATATACAGTATGTACAATACGCACCTAATTAACAACCTTAAGAAAACGTGTAAAAACAGAAAGCAATTATTTCAAAATATAGCTAGAACTAATAAACAAATATTAATTTGTAACGACATTTGGTTTTAGAATATAGCAATAATATAAATTATAAAATCATGTAAAACTAGGTTGTACGTTGACTACTGAAGTATTATTGCAATTTTCTATAATCTTTGATGATAGAGCCGATATCTGAACTTTGAACAATGGTTTAAAATACTATATTTATTACGATTTGATATTATATATTACATAGTTTGGACTGTACACATGATGATTGTTATAAATTTAGCTATCTAATAGTCTACATCTGGCAATTCTAATTTTTTATATTGTAATGTAACTATGTCAAACTATGGGTGATGAAATGTGACTAGTACAGAGCGAATTTCCTGTTATCCTTATTACACTCTTTGGAGAGAAATAGGAAAGGTGTCGAGAGAGGGAGGGGATAAGTGAGAATAGATGGAATGAGGATTCAACCAGAAACAAATCGATTTTTAAATAGATTCCAATTGTGTTCTGTGGAATCATGCCGAATTAATGACAAAATCGAGGTCTGGAGGGTCGAAGTCTTAATAATTAATGTTTTAGCTTTTAATTGTATTTTTATACAAATAAATATAGTTTATATTTAAAAAAAAAACAAAAAGCCCACGTCGCGGAGAGCTCCCAGGTGGGTCACCTATCCAAGTACTGACAGCGTCCGACGTTGCTTAGAATCAGTGATCGGATGAATACAAAAAATCGAATCACAATTTTATGGTGTCAGTGATCAATCCACTGTATCCATCCGTTGTTTAGTATAGATTAAAACGATTTTTCTGTCTAAAAATCAAGATTTCAATTAATCGATCTCAAATCCCCATCCCTAGAATAGTGATATTCAACGGTAAGGACGAGGAGAAAAAAGGTGCAGAAAGACACGATGTTTCTAGATTGCTTTGGTTTTGCTAACTAGCTTTTGCTCTCATTCATGTAGATTTGATCTATTCCTCCAAAACAATAGTCTTTTTCTATATGAAGTGTAACCCTTGACTTATTCTGTAACCCAGACAATACTGGGACAATAATGTAGACTCATTTCACGATAAACGGATAAGTAAAGTCATGAAAGTGTTAGGAAAAAACAAACAATCGCATTTATAATATTAGTTACGATATTATGCCTATTCCACTGACATTTCTGACAACTAGTGACGTCCAACATTTCTCATCCATGCTATATAATATTTTTTTCCCCGATTTCTTTTATAATGAACTTTCCCTCAAAGCTAACTTAACAATATTACTGAGATTCAGTGAAGGAACAATAAATCATGCATGTATGTCCCAAGAACATTTTATTTCGCTGGATATATATATTATGATTCTTATAAATAAATATTTGCAAGTGAGAATGAGTAGCACACATTTATGTAAGTATTCTTTCTGGAACAAAGTGGTTAAAATACTGTGGTCTCAGAATGATGATACTTTTTGAAAATGTTTCATGATTTTCATATTCATATCATTTTCATACAATATGAATAATTGTATACAAAACTACCACTTTTCAATGTCCCACTGACAGGCATGAGTATCAAATTTTTATATTCACACAGGCGGGATAAACATAAATTTATTTTTAAATCTTAAATATTATTATCTACATTGTTTTATAAAAATATAAATTATTCATAAAAATAGATCCTTACTAGATACTATTAACTCTAAACTCGCTTACAAAGGCCCCGAAATTAATTGTTCATAATACAATTTATTTGAACACCAATGTTAAGGTAGTTTGACAGGGAGTGACCAATGCACACATATACTACTAAATGTTTTTCATTTTTTTTTTTATAATTATAAACTATCTTTTACTTCTAATCAGATCTCAAGAGGATATACATAATTAATTATTGCTTTCATTAGTAATATTTTAATACTTAGAAACAAGTTTTAAAATATTATATTATAGTTATTGTTATCACTAATTATACAAAAGAATCGGGCAAAGAAGTATTGTGTCACGAGAGCATAACGGGAATATGCAAGTCGATCAGATGCATTATTCTATTATTTTTTTTTATTATCTGATAGAATAATCCTTAGTTACAGAATATGACAGATCCAAATCCATGGTTGGGTATCATCGTTTTATTGAATCGAAAAAATGGAAAACATAACATATTGTATCTTTATAAAATTACAGATGAGATTTTTCGACCCATAGAATAATAAAACAGCGGAGTTTATTTTACTACATGTTACATAAAGCATATGTTTTAGTATGTACTAACCTGTAGACAATTTGACAGCGGGAGTAAACACTACACTTAATTCTACTGTGAAGTAATAATATCCAAACTACTATGTTCCAACTTACTTATTTAAAGTACTACCTATTAATGACTAATAGCACAAATAGGCTTTGAAGTGAAAACAAACCAAAGTACTCAAACTATATATATGACATAATCAAAGATTTAGTAATCACATTGTGGAGCACATTTCTGTAAAATTACAAATTTGTGACATATCACCTTTTACCAATGTTGTTTTAATTATAGTTACCATATATCACAGAGGCCGTTTAACGTGAATTGACAGCATGCCTGTTCGTTCCATATTAAACTCTACATCATTTATATTATGTTACAACAATGTTCTTTCAACCTGTTGACAATTAGGCTCAGTTTTCCATTAGCGTCCGTCGAGTTGGGAGTTGATATTTTTTTCATAGATAGATTACATTACTATTAGAACACAAATAAAGTTTCACCATGCGGAGACACGTAGTTTTTGAGAAAAAAATTATTGAAAAGCAATTGGTTTTGCAATATATACGTAATTTTTACCACAGATTTAGCCAAATATCGCCATTGAACGTTTCGTTTTACTTACGGTTATGTTGTCATAAGTTACGTAAAATTTTATTTTTTATAAATTTTCATAAATATTTATTTTTTATACTTGTTTCAATAGTTTTCATACACACATATATTTTACAGTTTATGTATATTAAATTACATCATTATTTTCATTACGAACTATTAACATTAAAATGTCTAGTTTATGACTCGTAAAGACGTTCAACCGGCTTGTGAAACGAAACGTAAAACTGACGCCATTTTTGTTGTTATTGAGATAACAAACAAAAGAGGTTAGGTTCGACTTATGTCAAAGAACCTGTTTAATTGACCTCGACTCCACCTGGGACGAGTTTGTCCTACCCCTAGAGTGTTTTTAAAGAGCCGGAGGCGCGTAGGGAGAGCAGCCTCCGCCCGCTGTAACAAATCGTAGGCATTGGACGAGCCGGAGCGGCCGAGGCGAGGGTGGATGCCTGGGATATGTTACACAAGGGCGTCAAGGCTTCTCTTCCCGCAGCGCCGGAGACGTTGCAGAGTCAAAATAGATACAGAAATTCGGAAATTCGGAAATTTTTCTCGGAATTAAAAGTTTGAAAACTCGAAAAGGTGGGGGCTCCGCAACTTTTGCTTTTAAGGAGTGTTAGTACTGACCCTCCCCTTCCCTCCTATCCCCCTCCCCACGGTCAATTCGACGGACGCTAATGGAAAGTCGTACCGACAATTATTCTGCTGTTATGTATTGGATAGAGTTTGTGATAATGACAATAACTGTATCACAACTCAAAGTGACCAGCATGAAGTGTTTTCCTTGCATGATCAGTTCCGCAGCAAGTGATGTGGGCTAGAAAAGGAAGTGGTGCGCGTGTTCCTTCTGTGTATGGGGGTTGTTCTTGCGCTGCAGGCGCGAGCGGCTGACGTACGGCGCGGGCTGCTTGAGGTGCACCGTCCGCACGTGCAGCTTGCGGCTGTTCGACTGCCCGAATGCCTTCCCACACACCTCGCACTCGTACGGCTTCACTCCCGTGTGACACTACCGCAGGAATAAATCATTAACACATAACACTTATATTTAAACAATATTTTGCCCGCGGATTCGCTCACGTTAATGTAGACTACACCTATCCCTCGAGAACAGCCTTTCTTCTAGGTGAGAGGTACCCTACGTCCTTTTATATACCCCTGACAACGTGAATACAAAATTTCATTATTATCGGTTGTGTAGTTAGGCTGTGAAAGCGTAACAAGCAAACGAAACTTATTTTCGCATTTACAATACTAATTAGAATAACAAAATAATGTATTTACTGCGATTGTCTAATAATTTCATTAATTAATAATGACTGACTTAAATCTGTACAGCCATCCGTCACACAAGATTTTAGGTGACAGCTGTTATCAAATGTAAAGCAACAATTTTTAACCTAGTAATTATACATTTTTAGATCATGTATTCAAATTATGTGCTATGTAACTAGTATCTAATTTAAATGTGCAAATCGAACATTTATCTATAAAAAACACTTTCAAGTGGAGACCTTCAGGTCTGGAATTACTTCGCATATTTTCCGATTCCGATGTCCTCTTTAAATATAGTCGACGCATTTTAAACTGAGTCGTCGGGCCACTGGCAGTAGAAATGTGCAAGCAATGCAAGCCGTTATCGATACTTAGCTACCTGCGCACGCGTGCTCGATGACTCATCGTTATCTTCATTAGCACTCTGACTCCTGATTGCTCGTTACGAGTAAAGGTTGTTATTTCTCTATAAATATAAGAGTTTTGATCGAAACTATTTATCTTACAAATTAAATGAATACTTAACATCACTTGGCATATCGATCGTACCTATCCCGTTATCGATATGCACCCTCACAAATGTTACACACATCACTACACCTCTCCATAAGGCCTGTAAGTGCGAGCGAGACACACAGATAAATGTGAGTTATGAGCCGAAGCGTCAGTTCATAATGCGTTGACTATAGTGGATTCTGGGAAGTGTATAGGTACTCACCCTGAAGTGCCGGTCGAGTGCACCCTTACACTTGAAGGCCTTGAAGCAGACGGAGCACGGGTAGGGCCGCGCCTCCGAGTGCGTCTTCTCGTGCATGTGCAAGTTCGTGCGGTTGTGGAACGCTTTCCCGCAAGTCGCGCACTTGAACAGCCGCTCCTCCGAGTGCGTACGCTTGTGGTACACCAGAAAAGCATTGCCCTTGTGGAAAAATATTTCCAAATACGCCTGTATATATCTATTTATGAATTTAGGGGCAGCTACCACCAATGACCAATACACCAAACATGCATTAAAACTGAGTACAAATAATTTGTTGGTGCGTAGACGTTTAAAAGTTTGTAATTAAACATTAAACCTATGAAGAACAATAAAAAACTTAAAAATATAGAACTCTTTACAAAGATAATTGATTCTACAAATCTCGAAATATTTTTTAATATAATATCGGGCCTAGGCATGACCCTTGAGCGACACCTTTAGGGTTGCCACCCTTTTTTTTGCAGATAAACTACAATTTTGTTTTAATTATTTTAGTTTTTATTATTATTAAACATAAATCAATAAAACTTTAAATCTTACTGTTACTACATTTAAACCGCTTCGCACGATACAAACAAGAAATTGTGACAATTAATGACAGTGACATTGTTGACATTTGAGGTTAAGTTGCGTTCAGAAATATTTGTTAGCGAAACGAGTGCTTAGATTATGTAGCGTTAGCGAGTGGCAAAATCGATTGAGCATTCGATGTATTTCTCTTAACAAAAAAATGCATATGCTTTACAAAATCCCAAAGAAATCAAATCATGCCAAATAAAGTATTTTCGTGTACTTATTTGTTTACATAAAGTATAGAGTACAATTACCTGAAATAACGTATAATACTTTATTATATATGGGTTAGATAATATCCGATGATATTTGGTGTATGTAATATTATCAGTATTCACTACATTAATGCACCGTACATGTTAGTAGCATAAACATGAACTAAATTACCTTCAGACATAAATATAATATTATTAGCAATGGTATCAAAAGCTTTTAAAAAAAATTATGTGAATAGCAATGAAAATACCAAATGTATTATTTCTATAATTGTGGTAACATACCCTAAAGCTCTTGCCACAGATGTCACATATATGATTCTTCTGGATGGGGTAATTCTTATCGGGATGAACTCGGCGGAAATGTGTCCAGTAGTCGCGCGCATTCGGAATTTCTTCTGAACACTTAAACCACAATCAAATATTTATTGTTTTATGGTGGAAAAAAGAAAACAAATCATTTTAATCAAGAAACACAACAGATAAATAATGCAATAAAGTATATTATTTGCCTAATATTTTCATGAATGTTCTAAAAGTTACATCTAAAAAAATTAAAAACATATACTTCTTGTTGATAGATTATAATTTTCTTGTAGTGTCAATCTATGTGGAGGTATATAGAAATATCTACAGGTTTGAAACTAGCAATACGCTTTAGGCCCAACAGTGGGACGCTTATATAATGAATACACCGTACATGTTCACATTTAGCTGGCCAAGTCATGTTAGTAGGTTTCTTGCCATAGTTTTTGGGACGTTTTCTCGCGTGTTCTTTGCGGTGGTGTATTCTCAATTCTTCTGAATTTTTGAAAGTTTCACCACAAACGCGACATCCGTTACTGCAACAATATTGAAAAAAAATGAATGTATCTTCTATTTATTATATATATTATATATATATTATATATATATATATTATATATATATATATATATATATATATATATATATATATTATATATATATATTTTTGAAATGTTACATTTATAGGACACAAAATTGTATCGCATTAGAATGCGATCACAATACGCTAGGTGTAATACCCGGCATAGTGGCATACTTAAGCGTGTCGTGTTCTGTAAATTTGGTAAAATACGTTGGTAAATGAAATGTCGAGGTGCTTTATATCCAGCATAACATTGTACACGGATTGTAAAATTCGCGATGGTCACCATCCTTTTTGGATTACACTGTGCATGTTATTAAGTATACTGTAGTTACTTTATCATGTTCTGATAAAAAAATCCTTTCTTTATATTGGTCTTCCGTAGATTTAGTAAATCGATGTGCAAGGCTACTTTATTTTGAATGGTACATAAATAGATCTACATTATACTAATATGTAATAGCGAAAATTTTTATATATTTTCCGATAGTCCGGCTCGAAGGACCAAAATTTATTTACAAAAACGCACTTGAAGTGAGTGGTTTGCGTGTGTTTCACAGACGTGACCATATGCCTCTTGAATGCTTCCACCGATATGAATTTGACATCACACTCCGCACAGTACGGACCGGCTTCGGTGTCATCATCCGCTTCGGTTTTACTCTGCAATAGATCAATTAAAATTACATTAACCTTTATCATATAAAGTATCGCTAGTGTATTTACTAAAGGCGATACACGTACAGGAAATACCGTGATTAAACCACAGCATGGTTATACGTCTTTTTCTAGATTCGCCTGGCCGGCTACCACCCACAAGTTGAAAATCAGTCACCAAACACCTGTTGGTGTGTTCCGGTAGCCGCACTTGAGAGCCAGTCCAGATGATTTAGCGTGTATACCATTTTATACCACGCCGTCATTTAACATCAAATAAGATAATGGTCAAACGGTAAAAGGTATAGAGTATGAAAAAATATTTTTATTTTGTTTACAGTAGGTACGGCAACAAAAGTAACTGCGACCATTGGTACATCTACACAATCCATCACCAGTTATCATTGTCCTACTGGTCTGCAATGGTATTGACAAATCGATATATGCCGGTTGATTTCGAAAAGCGACAAACCATAAATGAGTCTCTGTGATGCGTTTATCACCCAGTATATGGTAGTAAGGATCTAGTCGTATATAGACACGCTATCACACCGCTTGATTACTGGATACATACACAAGCTGGTAACCGGACACGACTCGCCTACACGTGCTACTTTGATTATACTGGGAGTTACACCTATAAATTCGGATACAATTTGGTGTCCTGCTAATCGGAAAACAATTCTAAATGATTTATATAACTGTTTCCAATATAAACGTAGCAAATATAAAAAAAAACATAAAAGTTCCTACCCTTCCTTTCAACTTTTTCAACCACGAACATGAATTTTAGAATTCTTTTTTTTCGAAAATTAAAATAACAAAATAATCTACTGTAAAAATACACTAGAACGTTTTCAAAAATAGCTAAATACCTACCAAATCTTAGACTGTCATAAACCCATCAATATTTCACCCACTAAACATTTTCTATTCGATTATGGGGAGCTCCCCAGTGTAACTTCGAAAGTGAAGTTCCAATACTATTAAAATTAAAATAGGGCCACCTTGGAAATATCCCCTTTGCAATGAAGAAGTAATTTTCCAAACCGATATTTTAAACGACGATGGTCTGTGGTAATAAACATAGAAAAATAAAACCAAATTAAGAACCTCATCCTTTGTGAAGTCTGTTAAAACTCGCTATCGATAACCTTGTTTGTGCGAATTATTAATCCTAATTAATATTATAAGTACGAATGTGAGCATGTTTGTTTGTCACACTTTTACGCCAAACTACTCAACCGATCATCATAAAATGTTCTATACACATTGTCAAAATTTATAGAATAAAAATACTGGTCCTGAGAGATAGGTCAAATTGATATCAATGCGAACGAAATCGCGGGTAAAAGCCAGTCAAAATACTTACAGCTACATCTTTGTGCATCATAGTTTTGTGCATGGTGAGACCGAGCTTGCTTACAAACGAGTACCCGCACACACCACAGATAAATTCTGACGGGTGCTTGATGCGAACATGGCTTAGATATGAGGTCCATTTCCTGCAAATTATATGGTATTGTGGAAACAACTCTTGTTTTATAGTCGTTCCCAATGATGGTACCAATTACAAATAAACTAATGTTCTTACAGATAATAACTTGAATTTATAAAATATTTTTATATTAATAACTTGTTAATTGCTTTAAGATAATTCTTGAAAATTCGTTTAGACCGCATGTTATACATATATATATAATAGTACCAGCCTGTAAGAATCCCACTGCTGGGCTAAAGAACTCTTGGCTAAGCCAAATTCCAGCATAGTCACTACAGAGTGTTACCAACTGAAATCCGTAAAACATATATTGGTACAAGTCGAAGTTCGAACCTGAGAACATCGAATCGATATTCCAGCGGTGAAACCACTCGGCAACCACGACATATTATAATAATTAAAAATAAAACAAGATAATACACAGACTCACGATAGAAGTGCAACTTTTGTATTATTTATGTATATTGCATGAATTGTGCACCCAGACAGTTATCAATCCAATTACTGTCCGCGCCCGACATTGCTTAACTTCGGTGATCGAACGAGAATCGGTGTTTCCAACACTTTAACCGACACAGTGTGACACCACTTTTCGTCACATACAAAGTTGTCCATCAGAATTTCAAAGCCCCTCCATAAAAAGTTTTGTTTCAATAAAAGGATACAGACACAAGCAGGATAACGAGTGATTATGGCACACTTACGTTGAAACTTCGTCACAATACTGACATTTGTATGTGACTCCTTTATGCCACCGCTGATGTTGTTTCGCTTGAGTTCTGAAGATAAAGACAAAATACAAATTATTGATTACACCAGTACGTAAAAATCCGCTTTCTAAGCATAAGCTTCCTTCTAAGAGAAGGCGTGGGCTGAATCATTTAATAATGTTTGAGTCTATCCCTTTCGGTTGCATAGAAAACTGGAAAAGAGGGGACGCTATATTAACACTATTCAATCAATTGATTTACTTGTTAGAGAAAATGAATAGAACATGATGTTTCAATTTGTAAACCGGACATAATTTTTCTATACTCAAAAGAGTTCAAACCTACATTACTGATAGAACACACTTTACCATGAGCACACAACATCCTCGAAGAAAATATAGTAAAACCTTACAAATATTCTGATTTTATAAACAAATTAATTAGAAATATTTATGTGGCCACAGAATACGCAGTGGGAGTAAGAGCAAGTGGTGCAAAAGTAAAATGCCCAAATAACCCAGTAAAAATTTTGCCCTATCACGAGCAATTATAAGCTCAATTTTGGAGAGCATTTTTTAAATAGCCCTGGTAATTTTATGTCGGATTTGGCAAGGCAGGAAGAGATGTGCGGACAGCGGAGGTGAACGTTGACGTATATCGATAATACCCTTAAACCTACACTTAGGTTTGGCTGATAAATGCGTTACTTTGCGAAAATTCATCATTAAGTACTTAAGTGAACGTTACTTTGCATTTCCTTCGAACTGCAATGCAACTTAATCACTTAACCTCTCGGTTGATTTTTAAAGACTCAGATCACAAAATGGCGGATTATATCTTTTTTTTAATTTCCCGACATCGTACATTGTAAACTTCATGGTTTAGTAAAAAAAGTTCGTACAAGTGAAAAAGTTATTTAAAAATATATTTTACATAAAATTTACAACTTTACAGTAGATTTTCAATTTAAAATTTTTCAAAGGCTTGTAATAAATCAGGTTTTTTTTTTAATAATCCTGCCAACAGTCTGTTGAGCTGTACCTCATAAAATCTACATTCGTTGGTATGGAACTTAAATCATTATGGTTTTGTACAGTGCAGGGGTTAAGGACTTTCGCCCGAAAATGCAAAGTAACGTTCATTTTAATATTTTCATCTGAAAATACGAAATAACATTTACTCAAGTACTTTTGCGAGAAAGTGTAAAGTCACGTCCACTTAAGCACTTTCGCTTAGAAGTGCAAAGTAACATCAATTTGAATAGTTACGTCCACAAGCCCTAAGCAGCCCTAAGTCCTAGGGTCTTTATGCTGCAACATGATGGACTTGGATTCCAAACGGTGAATCCATAGGATGCAAACAACCTTGAGCTCTAATTTATATATTTGACAAAATAGTTAATTTGGAAAGTATTGTAGTTTTTTTTTTTTTTTTTTTCCCTTTGTTCCTCAGACATGATCCGAGCCCTTGTCATTTTGCAAGCGTCCTTTCTCTACACAGTTTATTTTTTATGTTACTTATGTTGTTACTTAAGTATTGTAGTTACATGTCGCCAGTTAAACCCTTCGGAAGCACCTAATAACATTCTTATTTATAAGCATACTTTAACCTCTGGACTGCCCAAAACTATAAAGGATTAAGTTTCATATAAACCAGAGGCTCCTAAACTTTTTTTTCTCATAGACCACTTTCAAAATTTAACTGGTTCCGGTGGACCCCCTGCAGGTTCAATACTACCACATGAAATCAAGCCAACATTGTTAGTTCTTCCCACTATCGAAAATAGACCAAGTTTCATAGACCCCTGCTTACTAATTGTGCACCCCCATTTCTTTGTCACGCCAACGTACACCCCCTATCTAGTCTCTCGTAAACCTCTGGGGATCCACCTGGTCCACTTTGGGTATCACTGATATAAACGAATGCAGACCTCATGAGGCACAGGGCAACAGACTGTTGGCGGCATTTGTACAAAGCTTTTTCATTTGCACAAACCTTTTTTTACTAAACCATGAAATGTACGATGTAATGAATTTAAAAAAGCACGATCCACCTTTTTGAGATCTGGGTCTTAAAAAATCAGCTGAGGGGTTAACATATTGTTGATAAGTGCTAGAATAAATGTAACACATATTATTATAAATAGAGCAATACTTACGCAGTTTTCGAGACATAAGGGCACGATTTACAGGCATATTTCTTCTCGTGATTAGCCGCGTGCTTCTGTAGGGTCCGTTTTGTTTTAAACCTAAACTTGCAGATCGGGCATTCTATATCGCCTGCGCTCTGTAATATATATTTTGTAATTTATACTTCTTTTGGCGCGTTAGGGAAAAATGATGGGAGTAAATTTTTCTATGCGTCCGCACACCGTCACGAAAAACCGACACCCTGAAGTTAGCTACAGTCAACATTTTATTTAAAAAAAAGTATGTATGTATTAAATACCTTTTTTCTATTGATAGTGTCGTTTTTTCTACAAACGTAGAATACGGCGAAAGATAATAATTTTGAAAAGATTTTTATCTTGTTACGCCAAAGAAGTATAACTTCTAACGCGTGTACATAAGTACACGCATACTTTTTTTTCATTTTTGGCAATCCGTCTTCTAGATTATTACTGCCACTGTCGAGTAAGGATTAATATAACAAGTGCCTTGTGATTATTTCAATGTTCCTTAGAAGATGATGGCCGCCTTGTTAGAACTTTGCAGGGAGCTTTTGTAGCGTCCCAGAATTCATGCTCCGTGGTATTTTTTCCTATCCACGTCACACGTGCAGAAAATTTAAATGCCTCAAATATTATAAAATAAACAGTTGAAATAACACAAGATTATGAATAAAATATAAAATCCAGTCCTAGACATCAGATAAAGATCCCACAAAAAAAAACAAATTATATATTTAATCTTATTAATATTGTAAACTAGCTTTTGACGATGGCTTCGTTCACTTAACCTTCCCATCGAAAAATACTGTCGTTGCCGATGATAGACTACCTAAGTCCTTCTCTATAACTCTCATAACGTGTAAGCAGACTACATAATCATCGGTCCCAATAAAATCAAAAAATACTTTATTCAATTTAGACCCTAAGAAGGCGTTTACAAACGTCAAAATGACCACCGGTTTGGAAAACAACCCGCTTCGCCATCGAGAAAAACCGGCAACAAACTCGATCGGGTTAATCTTTTTAACATATATAGATGTATATTTAAAATACATTACATGTTACAATCGTTTTTAGTGGATGCACAGAGAGATGTAAATTACGAATATCACTATCGTTCACATATTGATCCACTATTTAACAGCTCTTTGATAGTGTAAGTAAATAATTAAAGCATACAAGCGTAATATACAAACAAGCAAAATCATATTTGCATCACCACATAGTATAAAACAAAGTCGCTTTCTCTGTCCATATATCCCTATGTATGCTAAAATATTTAAAACTACGCTACGGATTTGGGTGCGGTTTTTTTTAATAGATAGAGTGATTGAAGAGGAAGGTTTATATGTATAATAACATAAATTAAATAGTGGAGAAATACTGTTATTTTTGAGGTTACTCCAAATGTAACGCGTGCGGGCCACGGGCAGTAATGAATAAATCAAAACTACTGGATCGATTTTAATCATTTTTTCAGTGAATCACATAGGCTATATATTTTATACCCGTGCGAAGCCGGAGCGGGCCGCTAGTTTACAATATTCCAAGTATAATAAGGTCAAGGAATAAGGATTGACACATTCGATAAAACTTGAAACACTTGGTACTGTAATGTAGTTGTTACCAAGAAAGTATTATTTTATTAATTTACAAGCACACATTTTGTATAACAACCGGACTATAAAATAAAATATCTCTCACCGGATCATGTTTGCTGAGGTGGTGTTTCCAAGCGTGCGTATCGATGAATCCTTTATAACAAAGCTTGCACTGATACGGAGCGTTCAGGTAGTTCGATGATTCCTGCCTTTTATTTATCTCCTCCGTTTGTTCGTCAATCTTCAATTATGTTATAACATCATCACTTAACAATCCTTTTTAAAACATTGACAGAAACTACTACACATGTTAATATTTTTAGTGCCAGGACTAAAAATCAAAATTCACTGTCTTATTCTGTTATGTCATTGGAGTAAATTAAAGTTGTCATATTTAAATAATGGACCTCTATTGAGGTAAGATAACTTACAACAATACGTCATCAGTGATACGTCATCTTTAAAATTGAATCGAATAAGACCGATTGAGTATCAATAATTACAGCGTTTACCTTAAAAAGCAGATAGAGTACTAGAAAATGGTGAATCTCTATATACCATAAAATCCATTACAGTTCAAATATTACAAGAAAAAAAATAGTTCGTAAGTAGATTCTTAAATAGCTTATATATGACTTTAATGAACTGTAAATATACTCGTAGTGTCAAAAACTTGACCTAAAACGTTTAGTAACATATGACGCCATAATAGTACATTAATTATATAGTTTTCATCTCTAAACTCTATGCTATTTAGTGCAATAGTGAACAAAACCGGCAGTAATTATAGTTAGTTCGTAATGCTAGAATCTTGTATACTTGCACGAACATACGAATTCATGAAGAAAAGAGAAGGAAAGCCAAATGGAAGAAGAGAGACAGTAGCGCATAACGCTTTTTCCTTACGTGACGATTTCCACCATTCGACTCCTATCGCAAGCCGTGTTAAAGTACTCAGTTTCAAATATAATTATCGCTTCCACAAATTAATAAAAAATATTCACAGGGTAGAAAAGTTAGAGACGTTACAGAAATAACATTTCATAAATATATAGGTGTATAAACTTACAGACAATTTAACAATAGTGACATACTCTTCGAGGTCTATATCATCTATGAGAACTCCGCCAGTGTTTGTAGTTCTCCTTGGCTTCTGTTTTGTTCTGTTCTGCTGTTGTATATCCGATTTTCTGGGACGACCTCTCTTCGGTTTCGGCGGAACTACATCTGTTAATTCTGTAGTGATCTCTGTTATATAATCAGGAGTCTGTAATATAACAATATTAATATTTAGTATTCCGACCACAGTGATTTTTTTCTTACGTTACTTGTCACTTATTTTGAAGTTATACTTCTTTTGGCGCGTTGGGGAAAAATGAGGAGAATACATTTTTACGATGCGCGCGCACACCGTCAACCGACAAAAAACCGACACCCTGAAGTTAGCTATAATCAATATTTTATACAAAAAAGTATGTATTTATTAAATACCTTTTTTTCTATTTTTAGTGTCGTTTTTTCTACAAACGTAGAATAAGGCAAAGGATGAAATTTTTGAATTTTTTTTTATCTTGTTACACCAAAGAAGTATAACTTCTAACGCGTGTACATAAGTACACACTACTTTTTTTTTTCTTACATTACTTGTCACTCATTTACATTTTATGTCGGAATAATATAGAAATGGAAGTGGATAATCAGAATTACACCATATTAGATTATCGAGTTTCTTGCCGATTCTTCTCGACGACAGCATGGTTTTCCGAACCGGTGTTCATTTTGACGTTCATAAGTGCCTTCTTAGGGCCTAAATTGAATAAAGTATTTTTGATTTCATTGATTTGATTTAACTGTAGTCCGGTTAAACTGTAGCGGCCTTAACAAGCTAACAGTATAGTCAGTATGAAAAAAAATTTTTTTTTTATTTAAATTAATTGTTATCACAATTCAATCACTGAACGACCACTAGTAGTAAGAGCTTTACGTTTTATGTTAGGAGTAATATTATTTTTAATTTTATTATCACTGTTATTTCAAAGATGGCAAATTAAAATATTTGGCATGGGATCCATTATCACTGTGACTACATGTTTTACCGCCTTTTCTTCGTGTCTTCATCGTGGACAAATATTATCTGTATTATTTTCAAAACGTTAAAAAGTTGCATAATATATTATGTAGTGAAGTGAAATCGTATTCATATCTGGCAAGAATATGGGTTATGACAAATAGCAGTAATGGACGAAATGTTCCAAACCTATAGTTAGTTTAAAACATCAGTAACTGTGAATACAATATACATACAAAATAATATTTCATTACTGTACAATTCATGTTATTATGAAGGCAATCTACCTATACACTGCTATTGTAAAAAAGAAAAATTCGTTTGTAATGGAAAACCTGAAAAAACACGTTAACTATATTAAAAAATGTTATAACCTATAGAAAACCATATTGTCAGCAAGTGACATGAGCTGCATTTTATTATCAAAACCTAAATTCGTGAGAGCGAAGCTACGAGCAAAAGCTAGTGTATACTAAAATATACTCACATCAATATCTTCAAAAGGCTCATTTTCATCCGATATAACATCCAGTTTCTTTTTCTTCTCTCTCTTGCCTTTCTTTTTCTCCTTCTTTTTGGCTTTTTTCTCTTTATTATTTTTATGCAGTGACAATGGTTCATCATCGTCCGTAGAGAGGAGTAGTGGGAGATCATCAAAGCACCCTTCATCTTTGACATCTTCTTCAACTTTAAACTTGTAATTATCATTCTCTGCAGGAGGTTCAGTCTTGATTTCAAAAGTACTGTCTTCATCGTAAACATGGTAGATTACATTGTCTTGTGTTATTTCATGGACTGTAAAGTTGGAAGCCAGTTGAAAGCTTGGCCTATTTATTTGTTGTATTTCATGCTTTGTTATCTGGGAAAAATATGATTAAAACTGAATATTATAGTATTATAGATGAAGGTGTTACTTTGCGGATATGCATAATTAAAAATTAGGGTGAAAGTTACTTCGCACTTCCGGTTGGTATTTGCTGTTAAGTCTTACTGCAAAAGAAAACGGTTGTAGAGTAGTAGTAACTAGTAGAGGTCCTACAACTATATGATGAAATTACCTTCCCCCTGGTATGAAGAATCCCATATAATATCGCTTGTCCTTTTAAACATTTGTCTCTAAAATGGTAATATTTCTTCACCAGAGCAGCACATTCAAAACATGCAAACGATGGTAGCTCCATTCCACTCAGAGGCTGGGAACATACAACAATAAATCTCTATATTTTTAAATATGTAGTAGCACTCATTTTATAGTTATACAGTCTAATATTTGCCTATTATCTAATATTTGCATATTCATTTCCATTTTATTTTTTTAAATATCATTGACCCAGCGAAGGCACTTAAAAATATTAAAGCTAACACAAAATTAGAAAATATTCTTGTTATTTAAAATTCACATATAGATACATTTTAAAGAAATATTTGCTTACTTACTTAACCAATTTTTTTTTTTGTAGTTTATATAAAAAAACCTTACATATCTACATATCATAACTATTTAAAGTATTCAGTTATAAAATTGCCTTAAACAATAAAATAAAAAATGAATAGAAAATAATTCATTTATTTCATAAGTAACAAAATCACAATTTTGAAAATTGTAAAATAAGTACGTAAAGTATGTATTTACGTACACTTTTTATACTTACATTTCCGATTATGGGTTCAAAATAAGTTTCTAAAGGTTGTGTGTGCAAGTCATACATATTCACATCCATAATGAGACACATTCTGCACACTTTTACTACTTCCATTATTGAGAAATATTCACAAAAAATATATCACTAAACAAATCGAATTTCATAGGTTCGCGGTCCACGATAGAGTTATAAAATATTAGAACTTCTATTCAAATTGAAGTACTCTATTAATTGTGATTAGTTTTAAATTAACGATATTTAATGCAATAATCATCGAAAGCATATAATATTTAAATCTACTGTAATGTTAAATAAATAGTAAAAATAATGGTTTTTAATAATTATGTCTTAAATTCATGAAGAATGTCTAGTAATACAAAGGACGCCAACTCTCGGCCATTTTCAATGTTGACGTTTATTACGTTTAGTTACTTTAACAATTTAATAACAAAAATTAAGAACTTTTGACTAAAATTGTTATCAATATTTAAATAAAAAATTGCGTTTATTTATATGTGTTATTGCATGTCCTATTTTATATATCCACATTACTTGAATGTAATGAATTCACTGAAAAAACTACACTATATTTTTTTAAATTACGTTTTATTCATGATCTCGGTGTAACATATGACTGTTCTCATCTGTCAAACCAAGTTGTACTTTTAAAGAGTATTATTGCAAATCTTTGTATAAATATTTTCTATTTACTTGAGACTTCAATTTATTGTTTGTGATAAATATTTGTGTTGGTATATTTCTTAATATTTTATTATATGAAGTACAATTAAAACTAGAAAGTCTATATTTGCCAAAGAGAATATATACTGTTTACAAACTCCCTTAATTTGTATTTCTTACTTAAATTAAATTTGAAGATTCACGTGCTGGAAAAGAACATTCATTTTTACTCGTTATTTTTTTAAACATTGTTGCGAGAATATCGTTCTGAGAGTATTTATTTAATCGACGAAAGCAGACATGATTTTGTACAGAGACTTATAGCATTATTACGTGCATATCACTGAGTTATTTCGTATAGTTAACTGTACATATAGAGTTATAGCTAACAAGTTGTATATTAACTCAAATTAGGTATATAATCTATCTAACAAAAAATATACTATGGTGTGCGCGGGTAAGAAGACCTATCTATGTGTTTTTTTTTTTTTTTTTTTTTTTTTTATGAGAATGGAGGCAAACGAACAGACGGGTTACCTGATGGTAAGTAATCACCGCCGCCCATGGACACCTGCGACACCAGAGGTATCACAGATGCGTTGCCGGCCTTTGAGGAAGGAGTAGGCTCGTTTCTTGAAGGTCTGTGGGTTGTATTGGTCCGGAAACGCTGCCGCTGGGAGTTCATTCCAGAGTGCCGACGTACGTGGGAAGAACGCACGTGAGAACCGCACAGTAGATGACTTCCAACCATCGAGATGACATTGATGGAATTTCGTTTTATGGCGAGTCGTTCGGTAATGGAACTCAGCAGCAGGTATCAATCCGAACAGTTCTTCAGAACACTCTCCGTGGTAGATCTTGTAAAGGACGCAAAGTGACGCAACATTCCTACGAAGCTCCAAAGTGTCGAGCCCTAAGGAAAGCACCCGGTCGTCAACGATTCTAGCCGCTCTCCGTTGGATTCGGTCAAAAGGAAGTAGATGGCATTGCGGCGCTCCGGCCCAGAGATGAGAACAGTATTCCATGTGTGGCCGGACTTGCGCCTTATAAAGCTGAAGGCGGTGAACCGGTGTGAAATATCGTCCCGCTCTGTTAAGGATACCTAACTTTTTTGAGGCCAGTTTTGCTCTACCTTCCAAATGACCACCAAACTGAACGTCGCTAGATATGTCGATACCGAGGATACTAAAATTAGGCTCAGCAGCTAGAGGAACTCCTTGAAAATTAGGGACTGCGTCAAAAGAAGTTTTTTTGGCGGTGAAGGCGCATACCTGTGTTTTTGTGGGGTTAAAATCGACTAGGTTTTTTCTTCCCCAATCCAAGACACGCTCCAATGAGGTCTCTATCTCGGACACAAGTTTGTTCCAGCACTCGTTAACGCGTTCCCGAGAAACACCTGCACGACTGGTATATAGAGCATCCACAGTACTGTCGTCTGCATAGCAGTGAATGTTACAGATGTTCAACATATCATTAATATGCAGAAGAAATAATGTAGGGGATAGCACACAGCCTTGTGGGACTCCAGCGTTTACGGGCTTGAGATCCGAGCATGCACCGTCAACAACGACTTTTATGCTCCGCTCCGTGAGGAAACTGGATACCCAATTGCGTAGTTTCTCGGGAAGTCCATATGAAGTAAGCTTCGAGAGAAGCGCTTTGTGCCAGACCCGATCAAAAGCCTTAGCGATATCCAAGCTAACGGCCAGAGCCTCCCCCTTTTTTTCGACTGCTTCCGCCCATCTGTGTGTCAAAAAGGCTAGAAGGTCACCAGCTGAGCGGCCTTGACGGAAACCGTATTGGCGATCATTAATAAGCTGGTTCACTTCTAGATACTTATGTATGAAAGTATGCTAAATTATGGTGGTTTCAAAAGTTTTATAACAGTACACACTCTAAAGTCATTATATGTATTATATAACGTTCATAAAAATTCTATCACTCCAAGTTTTCTGACAGCAGATATTTTAGGTTATATTTACAAAATTACTTCGGAATAACCATACCCTTTGCCTACGCTAGCGCCATTTTGGATTTTTCGAACTGTTATCTAATGCTTAGAGATGAATATTTTTTTAATATGTTCTCGATATGAGATGGTTGTCCTTACCTCTACATTCGATAAAACATGCATATCAAAAACAATAATATGGGTGTCTAATATATTGCAAATCCAGAGATCAATTATTTATGTGGTTCCATAGAAAATATATGTTTTTTATCACTAATAGACTGAATAAGCGGTAATTTTGGTATTTTTCATTTGCATCCTTCATCCTTTATTGCGGAGGATACATTTGTCAAATGTTTTCGTATCTTTCTTGTTTAATTATCTGTCGGTCTTAGGCTGTGCGTAATTAGATCATTTGTATGAATCTCTCTCCTTATGTATATATACATTATATATAGTTTGTAAAGTTACTTCCGGCAACGCATTTGTGTCGCAGGTGTCTATGGGCGGCGGTGATCACTTACCATCAGGTGACCCACCTGTTCGTTTGCCCCCTATAATATAAAAAAAGTAACATTAAAACTATAAATCGATGGATAAAACGATTAAATAAACTTAGATAATGTATGGTGTAGTCATTTATAGAAATATATACGGAAATGAAACCGCAGTCGGCTGTTAATATCGTTATATAAGTAAGTATATACAAAACAAATAATTAGTTGCCGTAAATAGTTTTAAGTTAAGAAAGTTTTTATTTTTTTTTTACTTTCGGATTTTTGTTCCTTAAAAGGAAAACCACACAGGAAGCTTCAGGAATCATGAAGAGTAGGAGAATTGTGATTAAACACAGAATATTGCAACGAAAATATAAAGAATTATTGATGTGTTGTTGTGTTGTTGGTTCAGTAGTTACCATGTTCGGACGTAGGTTCGAATCCTTGCTCGCGAGTCGTAGGTTTCGATGAAGGAAAACATCGTGATGAAACCATAGCATCGTAGCAGGTGGTAGGACTTGCCTAAGCTACCAATCTCAAATTGATAATCTGTCGCCAAGCACTTTTAGGTATATTTCGGCAGCTGCACTTGACAGCCAGTCAGTGGCGGATTTGCTCTAAGGCTCAGAAGGCCCGGGCCTAGGGCGGCCAGATATTAGAGGCGGCCAATCGTGACAAAAAAATCACTGACGATAACAAGAAATGGAAAAGGAAAGAAAGGGGGTGGCTGGTACTTACTACATGGCTTGGGGTATAGGGCGGCCAAGACTGAAAAACTGCCACTGGAGCCAGTCCCTCTAGGCTTACCATCCTTACCATCTTGGACCATATCTTCCTATAATATCAGATGAGATTGCGATCAAACGCTAAAGCCTATATAAAGAGTGTACTAAAAAATTTGAATAACTGTTATTTACATGATATTTGGTCCGATTGTAAACTCCAAACATAATCGAATACTCATAACGTGTAGGTACATAACGTCATTTCTCCTATTACCTGTTCGTATTTTTTTTTTTTGTGAATATCTTGCAACATGAGAAAGCTGGTGTGATTAGGTAATTGTTACGTAAGGTAAATCCAATACACGGTATTGCTTTGTTTTTTTAAGCAATACACAAAGGAAGACAAATATTTTCTGAATGCTTATTGATTGTTTACCCACTTATTACATCAAAGACTCGAAGACTCGGGGGCATACATTTTACGAGGTGGTAGAGCAACGCTGAAGCTATTACTGGTTTCAGCATGAATGGGTCGGCTCGCCCGGGGTAGGACCACCCTCTTACAGAAAACCGACGTGAAGTAACAGTGCTTGCACTGTTGCGTTTCGTTCCGTCAGTGAGAGCGCCGGAGGCCCACATATATTAAAAGGCTGGCAACGCACTTGCGACTCCCCTGGTGTTGCTAGTGCCTATGGACGGCGGTGATCACTTACCATCAGGTGACCCACCTGACCCCTATAATAAAAATAAAATAAAAAATTATATTAAAGTGGGGCTCAAATCACGAGCGTTCATCCAGGTTGAGGCCCAGATATTTCAATTTCCCCCTGGGCTACGACTAGGGTGTCATCCGCATAGCAGATGAGGCACGCTCCAGATGGGAGCGCGTCTCGGAGCACCCAGCTGTAGCCCAGTCAAGCAGCTACCTACCTACAGCTAGCTACCTTCATGCTTTTATAATATTAGTTTAACATAGGTATGGTATAATAATATATTTATATTCGTACTATGAATACTGTTTATCTCATTGAGGTACGTAGCTTATCTACAACAATATGATATGCAAACCGGATGTAACTTTTTCATATTTAACGTGACTATAGATAATAAAAAGATATAAATAGTTGTTTTTTAATAAACTAAGATAAACATCTATAATATAAAAATGAATTGCTAAATGTATTGCTAAGCGCAAATCTCGAGAACAGCTGAACCGATGTCGCTAATTCTTAATTTAGAATAATCCTTGAAGTACGAGGATGGATCTTACGGAGAGAAAAATTTTAAAAATTGCCCGGTAAAGTCTAAAAACAACACTTTTCTATACTCCCATACAAACGATTCGTAATAATACTTAAAACTCAATTTGAACTTTAATACTATAGCATAAAGTTGAAGTGTTAGTGGAGAGGTTCCGGGATGGCAAAACAATTGAGTGACGTTAGTATCGGATAAATATTAATGTCAATATTAGCAGCGAATAGCAGAATAAGTATTAAAAAAAATGTTTAAAGAATCGACTGTGAGGCGGTACGAAGTTCGACGGGGTCAGCTAGTTAATCAATAACTTTTGTATTCGTCCATTCAATTCAAAATATTTCGCTATTCATTATAGGATTATTTTACCCCATGATCTTAGATTTTTGATATCCACAGACACTGATCTGCCTGCTTATCGGATCGCATGTCGGATATCATATATTGATTGTATTTTAACATTTTTAAATTCAAACGTTCAAGCATTTATCAGTATTTATAGTGCGCCATTTTAACTTATTTATTGTCTGTATGTTATGATTTCACGACTTCACTACACCATTTTGCATAAGTGTTGTCAATAATACCGAACAATATCATATAGAAAATGTACTGTTTCCGAAGGTTAGGTGTAATATACATTAACACGAACGAAGCCGCGGGCTCTCAAATGAGAAATCTTAATCGGAGATCCAGACGACCACTGTTTCAATACCCCAATAATTAGCGTAAGGAAATGTATCGATTTGGAGTCTACTTTGTTAACACTCACAAAATTTTAAGTCTATCAATTAATGTAGTGGTCGAATAGTTTTGAAATAATATCAATTCGATTGCCGCAATTTCACACCAAGATCATCATCATCTTACTCTTACGAGTATATGACCTAAGTAGGGTCGACACAACATGTTTTCCTTTTCCACTCTCCCCTATCATATGTAACATCTCAGAGTTCACGCCATTTATACACATATAATTTTTCATACAATCCATCCACACCTTTTTCGGTCTTTCTCTACCCTTATATCCGTCCACTTTCAAAGTCAAAACTTTTCTTGTTCCATGACTTTCATCTCTTCTCATAAAATGCCCGTACCATGATAACCCATTACTCCACAACTTCTCCATCACGGGTGCTATTTTCAAACTTCCTATGATATACCTACTCATTCTTAATCTTATCCATTCTGGTTACACCACACATCCACGTTAACATTTGCATCTCTGCCACATGTAATATTTTCTCATCCGTCTCTTTCGTAGCCCAGCACTCGAATCCATATAACACAATTGGTATTTACAAACATGTATTATAAAAAGTAAACATGTGGAATTCCGAACACACTTCAGTAATGTTTATAGTACCATTTTATATGAAAAAATATAGACCCAGTTTTATCCCAAAAATGAAACATTGCAAAACACTATTATAACGTTTTATGTTATGTATTTTTGTATAGCAATAGATGTTATTCTCGACATTAATTTTCGCTGGGCGCTTATGTATTTCAATAGCAAATACTCATTGGCGCAGTCATCAACGTTTAAGCTTCGAGCATCAAGGCGTTTATTAACATTTACTAGTTGTAGTACTAATTATCTCTATTTATCAAAGAATGTGGGTTTATGAAACATTTATACTACGTATTTAACCACCATGCCATGGTTGGAATAATATTTCTTTGTTATTGTAAGTGCATCGCTTACAATCAGCGATATACATAAAAACCCAATAAATGCTTACAATACACAGCGTGCAAAGCGCGCTCGCGCTTTCTCCTATATACAAATGTACTCTGTGCTCGCGCTGTTGTGGTTGGCATCGCGAACTACCATACGAGTCGTTTCAAAGGACCTTACGAGAAGCAATCCTTTATGATTAGCCTCAATACAGCAGTCGTTTTAAAGGGGAATACACACAGCTTTAGGCTGCCGTGACACTTAACTGCAATCATAGGATTTTTTCTAATACCGCCTGTCTAACTACCAGCCTTAAATTGAAAATCTATCGCCGAGCACCTATATGATGTGTTCCGGCAGCTGTGATTTAGCGTTTTTACCATTTTGAACAACATCGCCATTTAACATCAGGAGAGATCGTGGTCAAAAGCTATAAAGTATTAAAAAAAACATTACTTAGTTTGCATGACTGCATAGACCATTATAGTAAAAAAAAACGATATATACTTATAACTATAAGTTTGAACTTACTTCTAGAGGAAGTAATGACGTTTTGAAGGCACGTGTACATTTATGAATTTGATAGAAGATTTTGTTCATTTAATTTTTATCGTCGATATAATTCCAGCACAGCTTGTTTTTAAGGACATTATATCAAATATAATTACCATTTTGTTTATACAAGTGTACTGTAGACTGTATGGCGAGATATTTACGAGAAAAAAAACCCAAATTTCATATTCATATTATCAGCTCAGTTTAAATATAAGGCTGGATTCACACAAGGGCAGTACATTGCGATTACGCAAAGATATCGCTCGTACCGGTACGAACGTTTGCATTCAATCGTGGTGATAATTTTTATAACTATATATATGTCGTATGTCGTAACGAATTTTTGTGATCAGTTGTTTGCAGTATTTACAGTTACGAGTGTACATTACTATTCAATAACAATAACGACTGGTGATTAAAGGAAACCCATCGACGGATAAACAGTGTGATATTTATAACTTTAATGCGTTAGAAGAAAGAACATTATCTTTTCTCGAACAGTAACTTTATGGACAATGAAAAACAAGTATTAAAATCAGATGTTAACATTACTCCAGCTTTGGAAATCATTCCTTTCCGTCATCTACATACATAAAATGATAGAGAGGGCTGCCGTTGTGTGCGCATATAGCAAAAACTACTATGTAGATTTCGATCAAAAAAATTAGTTTTGCTTCACTCCCATACCTGCGAGTATCGACACGAAGTTTTGTGTATGGTCGCAATGTTTAGGAACACATTATCGTCTCACGTTACGAACTATCCCGCTGGGTGACGATAGACTCGGCACAATAACTGGTCCACGGTTTTTATACACATTTTGGAACTTGGAAACGCTAATTTCGAGTTATTATTAAAATGACAAAACGTGAGCGAACGTTTTTCTGCGCGTTTAACAGTATTCATTTAGTAGTTACTGTTTAGCGCGACAAGTAACGGAAGCTTCGTCATACAGGTATAGAAGTACCATAATAGACTTGGCATTTTTCTCACAAAATATCACGATATCATCATTTAACATAAGGTTATTAAAGTGTTAAGAAAGTATGATTTTTATCAGTACTAAGAAATACTAAATAAATTTTGTAAGTGAAATATATGTTTGTTTTGATTTTTTTTCTTTTTCTGTAGATATAATATATTGTTAAGAAAAAATAACAGACAAAATCGCGGGTATTATAACAATAATTATATCAAGCAAACTATGTATATATCGTTTTGTTCGTTCTAGGAAATATTATGTGAAAAATATATAAAACTGCTTAAAACCTCAATCATGTACCCAGCCTTAAAGATATGTATAAGCTAAATGAAAATAAGCATTTACGAGGTCATCCCTTGAAACTTTGGGAAGCCTCAGCAAAAAGAAATCCAATGAAGCATTTCCTGTCTAACAGAGTGGTTGCAGCATGGAACAAACTCCCAGAAAAAGTTGTGATGGCTCCAACCATAAACTCCTTTAAGAGCAGATTGGACAAGGAAGATATCTCCAAGCTATTTAATACACACGCATCAGCTATTAGCTGCTAGTGTGTCCTACCAAATAATAATAATAATGTTGCTTATTGGCTTTTTTCTTTAAAAACGAGCTTTCCAAACTAGTACCATCAGATATTCATATGTATAATTCTTCGGGCTAAAATCGATAAATATAATCGTTAAATAGTCATTTCATTTAAATTATCTTGAAACGACGAACACTGAAGCAGTTAGAGGTTTTGCACTATGTATTTCGTCGTCTCTATCTAGTCGGCTACGAATGTGTTACCACATGACTACTATAACTTAAAAAGGTATTTAATACCCCAAGCACCTTATATCATCCTGTATCAGCATTGATATGAATGTTCACGATGGAAGATCTTGATCCTATGCATTAAGCATGTAACATTAATAGAAAGAATTAAAAAACGTAGATTCGTTATGATTACTGTGTTCTCGCTACAAATTGTGTTATATTAAATTACGCATCTCTGAACCCAGCCTAATATGTTATAGTGTGACGTTTTTTTTTTGTGATTAGTAATATTTCGCATAAAAGTATCTAATTATAATATCGATTTTCAAATAAGTCTCTTCAAAAGCGTTTAATAAAAAAAAAATTATGATAAGTCACTGATGATGAATGAATGAAGCTTAAAATACCGTAGGCGGGTAAGTAGACTGAAATAAGATATTATGACTGTAATACAAAATATTATATTCACTTGTAGGCAATTAACCGAATTAAGATAGATTCAACAAAAACAGCTAACTGTATACCTACCTACTTCGGCACTATAAAGTAGGTTAGAAGTGCTTACGTAAGCTTGTAATTGCATTATATACCTACCTACGTTCTCTTTACGTTCATAGTAAAATACCTAAACATTTGACATCTACTTTTTACATATCGTCGTCTCGCTCTCTTGTACAGGGATACTGTTCATGGAATGCGCGCGTCGCCTAGTCTCGCTACTTAAAGTAAATACGTTTCAATTCTCCGCACTGAAATATTTGTTTACACTTTAAGAGCGAGAAAATAAAGTTGATATTCGCATATTTTGATAACGAGATTCGTCGAAAACACAGTGAAATGTTCAACACGAGACTACTAATAGTCATTACTTTGTAAAAGTACATTCATAAATTAAACTTGGTACTCATACGAAAACTTTGGAGATGAAATTGATTGCATATGTGATTATTTTTTAAAAATACAGAGTTTCTTAATTTATATACGAGTTATAGTTTATTTTTCTTTCTCAAATAGATCGTTTGGAAATAGAACAAAATAAAAGTCCTTGAGAACTAGTCTCGTGGGAAGTGCGGTTACGTCATCGACGGGACTTTTGTGGTTATGTATGATCGTGAGAAGCCGCTCGATTGGCCAACAAAGCCTTGCCAGCGGCCATTTTGCTCGGTGCTGAGTCACCAAAAGGTGAAAAATGTACAAGAATTGACGCGCACTCCCCACGAGACTACACAACGGTATTGGGCATTTCCCTGAACACAAAATTTGGGTTTCATGTTCCTTCGTCTACCACAGCGTGGTTATATATTTCGAAAAAATATTTTTTCCAGTTTTTGATAAATCAAAACATTTTGATAAGTTATTATCGTGCCGTCAGAAATTGCCGCGAAAATCAATTTTGAAAAGTTACGTCGGCGAACTGCGGAAACTTATTTTCCAACTTGATCGTGTCTAGACACATGTACTGATCAATTTTTATAAATCATAGTGCGGATCGGTCTTTTGTACATTGTTCAGAAAGAATAATTTACGCTTACGTATTTATTTGTGTAGTGAGTGATTGTGGCGACCTGTCAAAATAGTTTAGTGCTAAACTATAAATTACGCATTGAATGCGTTTGTTTACTGATTTGTGAGTGAAATTGAAGAGTAGTGCAAAGCAGAATGTAGCCTCGAACGGGGCCTAACCACGGTCAACTATTCAGGTGATCGGTGTTTTGTTTATCGAGTTTTAAAAGACGCAAACATGACGGACCCTGCGGTCAAGGTAAAAACTGAACGGCCTGACGAGGCCGAAATAAGGGAGTTGGCCGCTAAGATGGTTGAAGCCAACAAGGCGAAAGCTTTAGCGGCATCGGTGGCAGCGGCGCGGGCCCCTCCTACTGGCATGGTAGGTGGATCGGTCGTAAACCCAGGTGGACAATTGGGCATCCTAAACTTCCTCACTCGTAAACCTGGAACTGGTGGAACAGACCAACGTCCTGTGCCTGATGCTGAGAAAAAGACACCAGCTCCAGATGAAGCCAGTTGGAAGGGCCACTTCGGTTGGGATATGCTTGGTAAATGCCATATACCTTATATTTATCGTTCTAGTGAAAAGTATGTAGCAGTGAGAATGGTTGAAATCAAACTGCTCAACAAGTACCTGAACTACCTACATGCAGACATATACTCATGTACCTGTATAAGAAGTTACTATATCACAGAGATAGAGGCCCGTTTATTGAATGAAATAAACAACAGGCATTGCGATGGACAGTTTGGCCGGGAGCCGTTTACACAGAAGGATCTTGTTGTTAGATTATCGGATGCTTATGAGTTCTACAACTTCTTAGATGTGTGTTACTATAAGCTTTTAAGGGGTACAACAAATAGCAAAGACAAGTGTGGTTTTATTAGGATAAACAAGGAGTCTGTAGTACCATACACAGTGCGCGATAACCAAAAGTTTGTTCCATTGTTTTATTTCGAAGGTGAGACAGACAATTTGAAGTTAAAAGCAGACCAGTTGAAAGGTTGGGACTTATCATACTTGAAGTTCTGCTGTAAAGTGCAAGGTATAAGGAATGAACTGTTCGCCAGTGAGACATGCTCAGTGATAAGTTTATCAGACATTAAAAGTTACTTCCCACCGGGTACAGAGTTTGAAGAGTATTGGCCAAACAAAGTTGTGGATTCTCAACTCTTGATATCTGCTAAAGGTGAGTTTAACATATATTACTATTAATTATATACATTTCTAAGATACTATATGTAATTTCTCTCTTATAGTGATATATGTTAGAAATTCATCGCTTTAGCAGTGGTCAACAATTTCTTAGTTCTCATAAATTACTATACTGGATTACATTTCTGATTTTGGATTGCACATCAACTACTGGTGTAGTATACAAATATCGGCTTGAAATATTTTTATTTGCTTCCAAATGAAAATTATTTGAAAATTTAAGATAACACTTGCATACTGAAACTTTTCTTAGTAGCTCATTGGAGAGCGTAAAATATGAAAGAATGTCTTTCAATAAGAAATTAGCCCATAACTTTTTATTTAAGACAACAATTTCGCCTCTTGGTAAATATTGCCAAAGACGATAACATTCTAAAAGTATAAAAGCATCTATATTGAAAACCCTGGTTCATTATAGTATTTGAAACTAAGGGATTTAAATATTGTGACAGTACATACTGCCTCTGCTATACAATGGCTCTTGTTGTTGGTTCTTTTATAATCTATAAATGCTTTGAAATCACTGGTTTATCCTTCAATACCATTTAAAATTGTAATATACAACAAAACCATGTTTTGATATATCTGTATATATAAAAATAAATGTTGGTTTATCTGAGATCAATAAACTTCAACACTTATGAAACATGAAAAGCACATCTGTTTTTAAAATGTTTTTATTCTATCAATTTTACTTCAACTCATTACTATTGGGTGATATTATGTACTTATTTAGTTTTAAATTGTCATTGAATGCAGGTAAAACTAGGGACCTTTACTAGTATTAATATGACAATGATCATACAAGATTTTTTTAACAAAATAATTTACAAAAGACAACCCTAATTTATTTTAAACTGTTTATTAGCTATTCTGTCTTCTTATAATAATAACTATTTACAATTGGAATTTAAACCTTTTGCTGAACCACATGGTTGTATTTGCATGGTAAATTATATTGGAAGTGCTAAAGCACCAAATGTGGAACATACATTGACTGTTCAATTAGATATAGTAAAGAAGTTATGTATGAGGCTACAATGGCTCAGTGGTAGCATTTTATATTATATTCCAATCCCATAATGTGTATGAGCTTTCAATGATGAAACTTATTGTTAGTAAACCATGGCAGGGTGTTTTTTAAAGTTCGTCTACCTTGGTGCTTAACCTTCGAGTTGAAAATTTGTTGGCAAGTAACTGAAGGTGTATGCCAGGAGTTGTACTTGACAACTAATAGTTCTAGGCCACATTTTTTATATGTTCAGTTCGATTGTGGTTTAATGCATGAAATTTGTGAGATATAGAAAATTAGTTTATTGTAGAGTATTTTATTCTCTTATTATGGGAATGGTCAGAATTTCTGTATATACCGAAGAAAGGTAAAACTGAAACAATATATTTAAGTAATAATATTAACAATATATATTGAACTGAAATTATATATTCAAAATGTATAATATTCTCAGTAGGAACAAATAATTTCAGTATCGAAATAAATTAATTTCAATAAATACAATAAGAATTAAGAATTTAATAGTTCTAATTACTTTATTACGTCAGATTGTGGACTGTTTTGTATGAAAATAAGTACATTTAAAAAATGTACATAGTTTAAGTGTTTTTTTTTTTTTGTTTTCCTTATTTTGACAATCATTCTATAATTATTATTATCAATACTCATCATTCTTTTAGAGTTAGAATTACTGGTCATTATGGATTGGGTAAAATTGTCCGGTTTTAAATGGTCTAGTCCTGTGATGATTTCAGTGTTCTAGTGGTTCTCAAGATGATAGTCCAATGAAAATAATTTCTGTGATATCTCAATTCTGTGTTTCTGTGTTGTAAATTGATTTGTGCATAATAATCATATTTTGTTACACAAAATAACATAAGTATTACTCAGCATACAATCAAATAATACAAGATTAGGAATAAAAAAATAAATGCTACATGCTATCTAAAATCCTGCCAAATATCCCAGTCGCCCTTTATTGGTTCCTACTTTTTTCTTAGGAGGTAAAGGTATCTAGACTATACAGTTAAGTGAGGCATCATTTCATTATTTGTGTTCAATTTCGAAGGTCAAAGGCGTCTTCTCTTATTATGTATTTATTTTAATAGAAAAATAAATTGTTTTACAGATTATATGTAGTACCACCAGTTTGTAATAATAAAATACAAAATATATATAAAACCTTTATATATATAATAAAAATTAAGCAAATATTTGTTACAGTTATTTGTAACAGCCTTCTTAAAAATATCGAATACAAAGGTTGTACCTTCAAACTAACCTTGACATGGAAAAATAATTTGCATGCTGGTTGTCAGTGTGGAATGATAAATTTGTATCTTTTAACATTGTCTCAGAAGGCATCTTATGATAATAGTGGGATTATGATTCCATTACATTTTTATTTGCTTTATATTAAATAGGACAAGTAACATATATTATGTGTCTTACATAAAAATAATGGTGATATTTTAAATTCCTAGAATATCTCTCTATTCATGTAAATCCTAATATTCCTATAATAGGCATTTATTGGTTATTTTTGTTGTGAATATTTTTATGTAAATCATAGTATTTTACGAATAGTTTTTATAATTTTTGATAAATATGATAGATCAGAGATTCAAAAACTTTTTCACATCTCAGATTCAGTATATTTAATGTATTTTTATATATGCACTAGCTGATACCTGTGGCTTAGTCTGCATCGTTTGTTTTCATAAACATGTAATATTTTATGTACACACGAAAAAATACAAGTAACACACCGCCCCACTTCTGCAAGACAGGAAAACATATAAAGTTGAATGCCTAGAGTTTATTAAAATCTTAGTTTCTTAACAATATTTTAATAATTATATTTTGATTAAAGTTATCGTGATAATTCTTTTTCCAGTTAAGGACCAAATGTCTAAGAAGTAAAACTAAAAAAAAAGTAATGCAAAATCAAAAATACTTTATTCAACTTAGGCCCTAAGAAGGCGCTTATGAACGTCAAAACTATCACCGGTTCGGGAAATATCTCAGTCGTTGAGAAGAACCGGCAAGAAACTCGATCGGGATTATCTTTTTAACATACAATTATATATTTAAAACACGTTATACGTTACAATCGTTTTAGTGGATGCACAGGGAGGAGTCAATTCCAGACATCACCATCGTTCACATATTGATCCACTCTATAATAGCCCTTTGACACCAAAACCCGCTTAACATGGCATTTAAAATTATAGTCTGGCAAATCGGTAATATGATTTGGAACTTTGTTATAAAACCTAACACTATTCCCAAAAAAACTGTAACTGGTTTTACTGAGTCTAAAACATGGAACGACCAGTTTGTCACTGTTTCTAGTCTTTAGATCATGCCTGTGTTTTACGAACTCCCGACTTTTCAAATCTATGCATTAGTTTTTGTGTGTTGCGCGCACAACAGCAGACCTTTCTCAATTTATTTATGTATAAAGAGTGAAGATAAAGAAAAGAAGATAAATACCATACAAAAATTTCTCATTTTATTTGATCTTCTAAACTACGCAATGGATTTTGATACGGCTTTTCCCCGTCATTTAGAGAATTTCTTCCGGTAGGCTTAGTTGTATAATGCATATATACTATACTAACTTTGGGTTCACGGTTTCGTTCGCAAAAATAACATACGACTCACGTTAGTTGCTGATAATGTGGTGGTAAAGAAAGAAGAAGAAAAATTTGTTATCAGAAGGTAAATTAACGTTGCGAGAAGAATACGTCTAATTCAAACGCGAAATGTTTTATCTTTATGATAGTAGTTTAAATTTATATAAATTTGGGGAAGAGTTGCTGTATTCTAATGATGTCTCAAAGAGCTTATGTCGCTTATATTATTAACGCTGGTGATATTTGAAATCAGTACATCAAAATAATGCGGGTACGAAATTGTACACATAAAAAATGGCTACAGAAAAGTTCCTTACGGTATCTTATCTTATATTATCTCTATCTCCTGAGGATAATACATGTATATCTTTCAGGTATTTCTAAAATGTATTGGTTATTAGCTTTTGCTCGTGGCTTCGCTCGTGTAAATGTATATTTGGTCTATCGCTCGAGATTAGCATTTTTTCTCTATGTAAGGAACCTTATATACTCTTATGTGCAACGTGTATGATAAATTTCATGAATGAATATCGGTTAAGTAGTGAAGGCATGAAAGCGTCACAAACAAACTCCTATTCACATTTAGCATATTATTTAGATGTTCTACTAAACAGTATTTTGTACCAGTACATTATAAATCCTTATACGATAGAATATTTTAGTTGCGTTTGGCATTTATTTAGATCAAAAATGCACTTAACGGGATATTATTTTAGATAATATTTTACCAGATATTACAGATTTTAAATTACACGCGTCAACACAAAAATATTTTTGTGAAGATTCTTATGTAGGCTTCTATTACTTGGATAAAATGTACATATGAGAACGCCGAGTCTAAATCATTTATATACTTTTGGCGCAACATACTATATCCATGCAAAGACGGGGCGGGTCGATAGTTATTTACATAAACATATATGCTATTTACATAATTAGGTTGATAGTCATTGATAACCAAAAAAATAATGATACAGTAAGTGGGTGGTTAAGATATATTGTGTCTGTATTTAGCTTGTTACTGGAGTCTTGATATTTTGTGTTAAATTTTGTCTAGAGAGAACATTGTCATTATTATTGAAAAACTAACTAGTGTCTGTCATTGCGTTATTAAGAAAATGATTTAATTTTTTCATAGGATACACATGTTTTCAATGGATTTATTGTCGACTAATTTTTATGTTTTTAATTGTAATGTTGCCAAATTACTAAATTCCATAACGTTTTTATGTATTTTACTTATTTGTGCATACACTATGTAGCGTAAATAAAACAGCCTATGCCAAACTTTTTGATCGCTCTGAACATAGTTGCGCAGAACACAAATGTAGGTATAAATACGTATTAGATTATACAAGCAAGCCGGTGGATGTTGTCTTGCACTGATAATAAAAAATATATAATTATGTGCATGAAATGCTTAAGGTAACTAATGTATTATATTTGATAAGGACTAATACTGTATTCGTCTAAATGGCCTTCCAATTATCTCATATGTGACTATTTTTAGATATGTATAGTAAGCTATCTTAAAAAGATAGATATATGCTATCCTAGACAGTTTTGTAGATCTATAAAAGAGGAATATCTCAGTATGCATTATTTAGTTATATCATAAAGGCATTAGGCAGCGTTTTCAACGAAAGCACGTAGGCGGCTTGATTTTTTCAACAATTTTCATTATATTTCAACCAATTTACAAAAAAACCTTGACAAATTGTATACATAAACCCTCCCCGTGAATTATTCGTATCTATTAGCGAAGACCGCAGTGCAATCAGTTCAGTAGTTTTTGAGTTTATTGCGAACATCCAGACAGACGCGGCGGACGACTTTGTTTTATAACACGTAGTATTGTATTACATCGAGACAATTTATGGATAAATAAATGTCAATTTTAAATTCCTTTAAATATTTTAACTTTATTTTGCATTAAACTTTTGACTGAATTATGCGGAAGCTCGAACTTACGGCTATGTTCAAAGCGATCAAAGATATTGACAAGGACTGCACTTGTACCTGACAGAACATTTTTCGACAAAATCGGTTCATCCACATCCTTTCGATGTTTACTTTGGACACTTTATTTTATTCGTATGTTAGGGATCAGAAACAATTGACAGACTATCCTGTTTCAATTAGTATTCTTTCTGATCTGATCCCGAGGTTGGCTTTTGTTAGATGGTATTTACAATACATATCCTTTACTAAATCATAGTCTGATGGTTTCTGTAAAGGCTATAGGCTGATGTATAGAATAAGATAAAAAGACTCCCAAGTTTTCCTCATATTATTATTGTACCACGAGAATCGATCTGACATTATCTTGATTGGAGATTATCACGAAAAACGAACTCATTTGTAAATGGGATTATTACATTTGTCGACTCATCTATTTCGTAATTATATTAGGTTTTAGTTGAGAGTTTTTGGCGGGATCTTGGAATGCCATAATCTCAAGCTCATAATCTTGTGTTATTTGGCTTTATATTTTGTAATATTGGTAGCGTTTTACGAAATATAGTTTCGTTATTGTGCACAAGTGTAGTGGATGGGAAATAATGCTGACACTGAGCATGAATTCCGACTTGTACAAACACTCCATGGAAAGTTCTAACAAGGGAGCCACCATCCATATATCCATAGAACATTGCAATTGTCACAAGACACTTACTCGAGAATTGGCAGTATGGATTAATTCCTTCGCCTGTCGTATTGGACGAATATTATTATTACTTGGTTATAGTTAATATCTACTAATAAAAATACAGTTTCTTTAAGGTTGAGCCTCACGTCAAAACTACTAAACGTATCGGTGGAGGACTATGACCATTAGTTGAGTAATTTTTCGTAGATGGTTCTAGGCTAGTTATTATTTAGACTCTACTGAATCTTACTCATTAAAAAGATGCACAACGAAACGAGCGGGTATTAGCTAGTGTTTTCATAATGCTTAATTGCTGTGCTTGAGGAATATATCGTTGTATTTCAACAATATATAAATTTATTTATTTCTTCATAAATGTATCAAGACAAAGAGATCGGATGCAATTGAAACGCGATTGTGACTAACTAGAGGTTTGGCATCCACCGACAATCTTCACTGACAACCGACCGGCCTGCAAGACTCAGAACAGTTGTTTCGTCGAAATAGTTTAAAAAAAATGTAGATTGGTGTTAAGTGCCACTCTCAGTGATTTCTCGGTGGTGACCGTTGTTCTTGGATAGTACTGTATTAATTATTTACCGTAACATGTATAGTGCAATTACTTTGCTGAACCACTGTGAAAAATTAATAAATTGTATATTTGATTATAATATAAAGCGGTGTACTGTACTGTTACAGTGGCCAAATATAGTTTAATTTTGAATATATTAACAATTGATAACAGACGATCTTTATAAGTAAACCAAGGTGTTATTTCTATGTGACGGCATGGTGGATTACCTCCGGTAGCTTCGTTCAAAGAAAATATCGTAACAAAGACTGCATACTGGTTACGGAATATAAATATATAATTTAATTTTGTTGTTGTTCAATTACATTTCAAAATTGTCTTTTACGCATTAGTTGAAGAAGACGTAAATATTACCCTGTTATTTGTGGGGCGAGGTATCCGACCTTAGTGTTTTATTTTAGTTTACTAATTATATTAAGAGACCTTTCAGAAACACACAGTCAGTAGCATTTGCTTCCTACTTCTGCTAAATTAATTCTTTAAGGCGCCAAATCTATCGGACGGCGAAGCCTTTTGTGGATTTGGTAGGTGGTAGAGCTACGCTGAAGCTATTACTGGTTTCAGCATGAATGGGTCGGCTCGCCCGGGGTAGTCTCACAGAAAACCGACGTGAAGTAACAGTGCTTGCACTGTTGCGTTTCGTTCGGTCAGTGAGAGCGCCGGAGGCCCACATATTTAAAAGGCCGGCAACGCACTTGCGACTCCCCTGGTGTTGCTAGTGTCTATCGACGGCGGCGATCACTTACCATCAGGTGACCCACCTGTTCGTTTGCGGCCTATAACATAAAAAAAAAAATTGCTATAGACAATAGCTGGCAATAGCTGACATAGCTATCTATTATTGCATATGCTAATCATAACAGTCCGCGGCAAACTTTTTGACCGCTGTGAATGTAGCAGCGCAGAATACTTTAGCTATAAATACGTATTATATTGTATGTATAACATCGATACAACTGAAAGATAAATAAACGTCAATTTTAGATTCCTGTAAGATAATATTCTTAATTTGTTTTGGTATAAAACTCTTGACTATATTATGCGTAAGCCCAGAACTAGGGCTATATTCAGACCGTACTTTCTATTTTGAACAAAACAATTTCCACAAATTTTATATTCCACCGTGGACATTTTGTTTCGTTGACGATAATTCACATGCAGCTGCGATAAATTACAATATCCAAGGAGATTGAACAGTTTGACGAGAACAACGGTAAAATCGGAATAAAGATTACTTTCGAGTAGCGGTCTGCTCTGGATTCGATGAGGCTTATCTTAAATTACGTAAAGTATTCGCGAGAGACTTCTTTTAAGCATTTATAATTTTTATCTATCCCAATTGTTATTTTGTGTATTTTTTACCTGATAGTTTCTGAACGGTACTTACTAAATATCCCTTTTGGGACTCGATGCGATCATTCGATTATGTATTATATTCTACTAGCGGCCCGCTCCGGCTTCGCACGGGTATAAAATATATAGCCTATGTCATTCACTGAAAAAATGATTAAAATCGATCCAGTAGTTTTGATTTATTCATTACTGCCCGTGGCCCGCACCCGTTCAATTTGGAGTAACCTCAAAAATAACAGTATTTCTCCACTATCTAATTTATGTTATTATACATATAAACCTCCCTCTTCAATCACTCTATCTATTAAAAAAAACTGCAGCAAAATCCGTTGCGTAGTTTTAAATATTTAAGCATACATAGGGATATAGGAACAGAGAAACCGACTTTGTTTTATACTATGTAGTGATTACCTAAAAATTCGGGTGACAGGCAGCAATAGTTGCAGAATAATAACATGTTTAAAAGCTTTTCGATGTAACAGTTTTGGGGAAAACAGATTCTCTATAGACAGATGAAAAATTTGAAAACTGTTTATTAATCTGGAATCGAAACTCGTATAAGAAATAATGTTGTTAGACTTATAATTACGAATCTGAATAAGAATTAATTTAAAGGGATCTCTCCAATGCTTTTTTTTCTGTTAATCGTTCGCGTCGGTTGCATTGCGTGTATGTTTGTCATTATTTTGGAAACAGAATATCTTAAACAAAGCTTACAGTACTTTTGCAAAATTTCAATAAAACATTTTTTTTTTGTCCAAAATTGTTCATTTCACCCCGGAAACTATGAATTTTAAAATTATTCGTAAAACTGGCAGTTTCGTCATATAAAACAATAAAAGCGAAATTCGCATTGTTTTTGCTATAATTATACGATTTTGAATCTGGCTTGTATATTGTTTATGCTTTAGGAGTTTTTAGAGTTTGAAGACAAAACTCTCCTGATTTTAAATGATACTTTGGAATGGTAAATACGCTAAACCTTGAGCGAGACTGGGTCTCAAGTGCAGCTGCACATCTAACATAATATATAATGTTGCTGCATAACATGCTTCTTGTCTGACGGATCGCTGTACGTCGAGTCACCTGTAATACGTACCGTGCTTAAATCGTTTCAGAAACGTGACCCTGGGTCGAACAAAAAATAAATAAGACGTTATGAATACTCGTAGGTTTTATTTTGTTGTACCACGATGATTTCACTGTATTCAATTGGGAGCACACTGCAATATAAAAACACTGGCTATAACTTAGAGAGATCTATAATCCAACTGTAGTCATGTAGACTATAAATCTTGACTGGACGCATACTGGCTGATTACAAAGTGCGATAAAACAAAAAACAAATCAATGTCGCAGACTTACCACTGTGCTATACACATGTTGGTATACTAAATACCAGTGGTTCTCAACATTTTTCACTCGGCGACGCACTGACATACTCTATACAAATTCGCGACACCCTCGCATACTTACATACAAAATTTTTGATAATACAAAGTGAACGGAGATGAGAATTTGTAAATCTTGCGACACACCTGACAGGTGCTTGCGATACACCCAATGTATCGCGACACGGTAGTCGAGGACCGTCGCTATAGACACTATAGACTATATACACATGGTGGTAGCGAGAGTTACGGGTACAAAGACCTTACCAACCCCCTTTGTAACAAAAATATGTCGATTAATTATCGAAAGCGACAAGAACTGCACACATAAATCGTGTTACAATCGTGGATGTTATATCCAGTTAAATATTATTTATTCATGATAATATGAAAGGTTAAATGTTTATAATACTATTAGCTTTTACTCGCGGCATCATTCCCGTTGGTCTACATTTCGGAAGAAGTTAATTTTGACTGGAAGAAAGGTACACTGTGTCCATATCTGTAGTACCCGTGACAACGTCTATGCAAAATATCTTGTTGATCGGTTGAGTGGTTAAAGCTTGAAAGCATAACAGACAAACAAACTCACTTTCACATTTATAACATTAGCTAAGATTACTAGTCTAGGACAAAGATTTTCTTGGGTTAAAATAATGTTGGAAAGGAAAAAAATATGTAATATTCCATAGGATAGGTTTCAACCATATATAAAATCGTAAATTGTTATATTAAAAAGACTATAATTTAAATGGCGGGTGATTGATTGCTAGTACATACAAAAACGAATTCTCTAACCGCATTTACCTGTGTTCTAAACAGGACGATTTTTTTATATGTTTTTCACTAACATTTTCGATTTCCTTCGTAATTTTTATAATTATTATATTTATAGAAGGGAAAGATCTAAACCTAAAGATATATTGCTAACAGCATTGGCTGAACTTTCTACTAAAACTGAACTAAAATAATATACTATGGACTTGTATGTCTTAAAATGGCTTACACAAAACTCCACTGTTTGTGTATGTCTACCTACTAAGCATAACCCACAGTAATCATTTTTATCTTTTACCTATTACTAGCGGACCTGACGGACATTGTCCTGCCCAGATAATACAAAATATATACTTGTGTGCATGAAATACTTAAGGTAACTAATGTATTTATATGATAAGGATTAATACTATATCCGTATAAATAACCTTTCAATTACCTCATTATATATGTCCATTTTTAAGTAGATAAATGAGTGTAGTAAGCATTCCTGAAAAGATAAGTATATGCCATTGCAGACGTTTTTTGTAGATCTATAAAAGAGGAATATCTCACTATGCGTTGTTTTGTTATATCTCAAAAGAATAAGGCAGCGTTTTTGATGAAAGTTGCCAGGCAGCTTGACGTTTTCCAACACTTCCAAGAATTATCGTTATATTTCAACCAATTTACACAAAACCTTGACAAGACTACATTGCAATCCGTTAAGTACTTTTGAGTTTACCGCCAACAGATAGACAGACGCGGTGGACGACTTTGTTTTATAATATGTAGTGATATAATTATAGTGTATGTCTGTGGTTCAGTGTTATTTAAAATAATATCATGAACTTAAATGCAGTAAACTTTATTAAAATCATACAAATTTATGCTACTCCCATACACCTGCGTATATCGCCACGAAGTTTTGACTATAGTCGCAATAAATTTAGGTGTGGAAAGAAATATGGTGATGCGTTATGAACTATCGACAGATATCGTGTGACGATAGACGCAGCACTATAACTGTGCTCGCGGTTTTAAACACATCAAAGGGTCTTGGAAACGCTAATTTTGATTTATTATTGAAGATATGTGAACGTTATTCTGCGCGTTTACTGGAATTAATTTGAGGTTAGTTTTTAGCGCGACGAGTAGCTGAAGCTTCGCCATGTAACTCTGGGATTATCATTAGAATGAACATGGCAATCTTGTTAAGTAGTCAAACCATCAAAAATTCTAGATTATCAAAGTATAGACTTGTTATTATATGTTTATATTCATACACTACAATAACTCAATTGAAGAATAGTTTCGATACGACCGAATTTTGAAGTTATGTTAATTCTGTGTTTTAATAAATATTACTTTCGCAAACAGGATCAGTGCCAGGCGGCGGTCAATGGACGAGAGCACCACCAGCTCCTCCGCCGGGCGTCGTCGGTGGTGTTGGAGTTGCTTCAGCGACTGGCGTTAGTTTGAGCGCTGTCAACAGCCAGTCCACCCGGGGTCGAAGGGCTGCCACCCAGAGGCACTCACCTGCTTCGGCGGCTATGCAGATGCCCCACGCGGGAATATCTGCAGCGGCCGTGCAAGCCCTGGCCAACGGTTGGGGCTTACCGGGCACACTAACTCAGGCACAAACGCAGCACGTGCTGAAGCTTGCGCAGGTGTGTAGATGCCAATACCACGATAAGATTATTTAAAAAGCTTATTACTCTCAGGAGTTAATTTATATGGTCAGGTTAGTGTTACTAGCTAAATTTAAATTAGTTTAAAGTTTATTTGTTAAAAACTTATTTCATTCAAACATTTTCGTTGCTAAATATATTATACATTGTAGTGAAGGCTGCTATTTGAACGTATTGTATACTATTTAGGACTATAATACTAGGACTTTTTATGTAAGTGAACGAAAATGCATTTAACAATGTTTGCGTTTTGTAAGATTAATTAGTTTAATGATTAAAAACTAAAAGTTCATCATTTCTTGTCTCAACAAGACTATTTTTTTGTATCTACTACTATTTTATGGTATATTTTATTTTGGTAGGGTATTCTATTGTTTTCTACTTTAACGTCATTGTATCTGTTTTTACAACATAAAAGCATTTTTGAGTATTTTAAACGTGTATGTTGCACTCGTAGGCGCAAGCGGCTGCGCAAGCTCAGGTTGCTGCGCGATACAACACTGCCATAGCTGCCGCTGCAGCGGCGCTTCCACAACATCGCTCACAGCACCAGAGGAACGTTCAGGTAACCCGCGTTCTTTTTTTTGCTTATATACTTTATCACTTGAACATAATTTTACCTTACATTAAATAACTGTGTGGCCTGAAACAGGCATTTCTAGTACGATGGTACGTTAAACCTAGACAAAGACTGGCTCAAGTGAAGATGCTTGGTGATAAATTTTTAATTGGTAGTTGTTAGCCGGATGGGCATTAGAAAGAGTTCTATCACTTTGCAAATAGTTTAATCACTATGCGGAAAGCCATGCCAACATGCGAAAAACTACACCATCATGCAAAAAACCTACACCATTATGTGAATGCCTTTAACGTCATAAATAATGTATTGTATTTTTTTCATAATTATTTAATTCATACGCTCTTGTCCTTTATATGAATCTTATATGAGAATTAGTACACCATGATTCAAATATTAGCTGTTACAGAGTATTAAGCAAGATGCAAAATGGCGGCTAGTTACCTTCCTTATCTGAAACGAATCAGTACTTGAAGTGATCTATTTATTTTAAAAAAAGGTAGTCAGTAATTCATTTCTATTTCTAAGTATTTCGAATATTATAAGTTTTTTTTTTTATTGTTTTTATGAGAACGTTACGTGCAAAAATGTGAAAACTGTCGCTATTTTTATTTTTTATTAGTATCACGGTAAAATATGTTTGTGTTTTCGTTCGTTTCAGTTTCAGAACAGTGCAATAACAATGGCGATGGGTCAGCAAGCCCCTCCGCCTCTAGTGAGGAGCTCGGCCAACACCGCGACAATGAAGTGAGCAGGCTTAACTTATTACCTAGACGATATTGGTATTCATTCTAATGATCCGGGGTAACACTTCTTATTCCTGTGGTATCTCAGATATTGTGTAGTATAAAACAAATCTGACTTATCTGTAATGTTATATTGCTAGTGAGGCTAATTTAGAAATGAATTGCAGTCTTAGTTGCCTGTTGTTTTACGGTGTTCAATCGTTTGGTAATCTTTTCACTCCAACGGTTATATAGGATCTTTCGATTGTAATAACTTGGCGTATAGTTAAACTCGTGGGTTCTCCAGGTAGGCGGCACCACAAAGCTTAATTGCTAACTGTTTTGATTTTCTAATGTTTGACAGAATACATTTTCACAATGTGTATTTTCTCAACGTAAACTGCTTCATTGTGATTTAAACAAAAATAATAATATAAGGGACGATTTTTTAGTTAGAACTGATAATAATATTAGATTGTATAATATTTTTCATTCGCCATTGTCATGTCAGTTAATTTTTTGAAGGTACATTTTTAACGCAACTTTGTGATGGGAAGTAAAATCAAAGTCGCGATCATCTCCATTCATCGCGTATCTGAGCAAGATAATACAATACAATAAAGAGTGCGAGTGCGACAGATAGCGGATTAAACACCATATACTTAACTTCACTTTTTTATATTTTTTGTTACAATTGTACCTTTCAATAAAATAAAATGATTAGTCTAAATGTCTATGTCAAGCGTAATTATTCGTTGTTTCAGTATTTAAATGAAATAATATATGAAAATTTTATGTTATTATAAACCATGTATTTATTTCTTAGGAATAGGGTACCATCAAACGCATCTATCCAATGTAGAGCTTGTCAAAAAGCCTCTAAATTGTCCTCATATGATGTACGTTATTGAAAGCATTTTAAAATGTGTTTTTCGTTATAAAATGCGTTATTTGTATTCAAATCTTTGTTACGCTAGCAAGCAAGTACAAACATTGCGTAATAGTCTTGTGGTCATCTAGAAATAGTGCCAGCAACGTTGATACATAAAAACGACCGATTTTGAAATTGACGTGGAATTTTCTAGAACACTTTAAACACAGTGAAGCGAGTGTCTTTTTTGTGTCAAAACGATTCACGTTTACTTTAAGCTCAACGAGTTGAGCTGATTTAAATATCAACATTTGTCGAAGAAAAAGTCGCAGCAATTTTTAACATTTTTGTTTGAATTTGTGTTAATTTTGAATAAAAATCCTGTGCATTCTACTACTACGAATTGGTACTACAGTTGAGGCCGTTTTTATGTGCATTTTTTAAATAAAATGGAGCGATAAACGTTTTTTTCTTTTATTTTAAATACTGCAAATCGATTACGTCTAATCTGGATTCCTAGATTATATTAAGTCATTATTATTAATATGATGACTCTGTGGCTTTGTATAGGAAAAGCGATATGATCGACGTAGCTTCGAATCCTTGCAGTGAACCGAGGCTTTCGGTTTAGGAAAACATCATATGGAGCATTATAGCATGTTGGCTGTGCTATTCCTAAGCTTACTTGCTTAGCAATCATCCTTTGCTTGGAGATTGGTCGCAAAGCACTTATGGGTGTATTCCGACAGTCGCATTTAAGAGCCAGTCTCTAGGTTTAGCGTGTATTTACCATTTTAGACTACATCTTCATTTAACATCAGATGAGGTTGTGGTCAAACGCTAACGACTAGAAAGGTCAAAGAAGTCTTTAACATTTTAATCGAAATTACTTTAACGGACTTCAATTTAGTCTGGCGTCGTGAACTAGTTTAAGGTGTTTTTTGTATTACAGTTTAACATTTTTTGAAATCAAGAAATTCTGTGAGAAATTTATGTTATATATATATATATATATATATAGTTACTTTTTTTTCTTGGAATATTTGTACGTTCTATTATTGTACTTGCTCTAAAAGTATTTTTCTTTTATTATAAGGCGGTGTTATTTATGAGGCTTGTGTGTTGTTCCAGTGTGCCTCCACAAGTGAGTGGGACAATGAATGGCCACTCAACCTCTCACTCCGCGGACAATCGCAAAAGGCTTACTCCCATCCCCGACATCAATATCACTGGCAACCATACGCCATATAAGGTAAAGTTAACTAAATTAAAGAGTTCTCTTGTATTTTTTGATCCAATGTTTTTTCGATACAGATATCTTATATATAGAGAGATATTTTACGAAAATAGGCTACGATTGTTTGAAGTCTGTGGAGAAGTATGGTACATTTATATTGTATATACTAAAATCTCATAAATATGCACATAAGTAAGAACAACAAACAGAAATATACAAAAAGAAACATAAAAATCTGTTAAATAGTTTTTGAGAAAATCTTCAACATATAAACATACTAAAGAATTAAATAACCTTATTTAATTTTGAAGTGGACAATCCTATATTTCCTATAATATTATTAACGATAAAATTTGTGAGATGGATGGATTTGTTACACTTTCACGCAAAAACAACTCGCGGATATTGGTAAAACCTTATAGTAACATAGAGCTATATATCAGAATATAACGAAAGCTATCATTAATTAAGGTACTGTATAAACTGTTGAGAGTTGAATGAAGGTAATATATGCAGGGGTTGACGTTGGGGGCGATAGTTTTAAATGTATGATGTCAAGATAACGTTCATCGATCAATCACTCAATACCAATCAAGTATCAATAATAAAAGCGTTTACCTTAAACAGCAGAGACAGTAACACACTATTGAATATAGTTACGTATTATCTTTAAACATGGAACAGGTCGACGCTTCGCGTGAGAATGAACCCCACTCGTCAAGAGTTCATCTCTGCCTACCCCCTCGGGGGCCGGTGAGGATATTGGTCAGGGCGTAATATCTTCTGCAGTGGTATCACTGCAACTCATTGAGACGAGCCGATATTGTTGTTGTTGATGATAGTGATATTCTATTGGCCAACTGGGAGGCCATCCTGCGAGGTAATGCTATCGAGGTTTAGGAGTTCCGCCATTCCACGCAGGCATGCTATGCCTATATATGCTCCTCTGGCTGAGGCGGTCAAGATATTGGCGATCAACCTCTAGTGTCTTCTTGAACGTCTCGACTGTCTGACGCCTCGACTTTCACGGGGGCCGGATAGGTGTCCATCTTGCGCTCGGAATCAACGGTCCGGGCGGCGGTACCTCCCGTTTGAACGCAGGGCACAGCAGCGCAGCAGAGAGTGGGCTCCCTCGCAGTTGGAGCAGGTCGCCGGCCCCTCCCCTGAGCGATAGTATTGGTGCGCGCAGTGTGGTCCTCCGCACTGCACGCAGGCGATTGGACGAGGGCAGTGATGCCACGAGTGCCTAAAATATTCGCATGGATGGCATTGTGCTGGCCATCTTTTGCCGCTTCACACTTCCATCTTAATTCCATCCAACAGGAGAAACCCTTTTCCTGCGTATATGTCCGAAATGAGGCCGGCCGTTCTTCACAGATACAATGAAAAATGTATCCTAGTCTTCGTCTGCGTCTTTTTATCGATCGGACGTATGTCGGCTCGTAGCTGGCGAAAGACCTCGGAGATATCGTCCGTCGGTGATAGACTTGCTTCGTATAAGAGGGTAGAGCGTAATATTTATGTCAGTACGAACACTTTTTGACGGTTGAACTTGCATTTGGGCCGACACATATGGCGACGTCATATATTATTCACTCTATTGATTCGGGGTGCCACTACTTTTTCTTGTGGTGTTTTGGATCTAGTGCTGTCTAGAACAAATTTATTATTACGATGTTGTCGGTAGGGTTAACTAAACAAATGATTTCAGTGGAAATTATTTATTACTTTAATGTGTTTAACCCTTGAATAATCTTTTCGTTACAAAGATTGTGCATTCATTGACTAAACTCATGGGTTACCCAGAGAGAAGGCACCTTGGAGCTCATTGCAACCTGTCTCTATTCTCCAATATTTAAGACAAGTTAATTTCAAAATGTTTATTAAAGTAAACCTTTTTTCCATCGATTCAATTTTTTTCGTCCATCTATTGTATGGCGCATTACAGCCGGTCCCGGAGTAGGAGTAAAGTGAAAGGCGCTCGGCAGAGCAGCCAAGGCCAATACGACAGTGCCCATGGCTAGCATCAGCTTACCGTGTAGCATTTATATTCTCACTCATTCATGCAAGTGCTCCGCGGCATTTGCGTATTTTGATTAGTGTATTGATGTAAATGTTGTTGCTCAGTTAATCGCGAAGGACAATGATACAGCTAGTGAGTCAAATAAACCGATCAACGAGGGGAAAACCAACAATAGTGCAAAAATATCCGACGATGAATTAATTTTACGCCGTAAGAAACAGAATGCCGATAGAGTTCGTGCTTGTAGGGAAAGGAAAAAGGCTCTTGGTGAGTTAAAAAAATTTTTTTCTGTAAATTATTAGAACTTTCTGCTGGTGCATATTGTTATTTAAACATTTTAATTGTTGAGTGCTTGAATTTATTTTAACTCATTTCATATGAATATTTAATGAAGTATTTTTAATTAATATCCGGTTCGTTCAATATATTTCATTTTATTTAGGCCTCCAGTCATCTTCACAAGCCGAACCAAATTCTGAACCGCCGGAAAAAAACAGTAAACTGATAACAGATGCCAAACCGAGTACTAGTAGCGACCCAGCGTCGAGTCCTGGATATAATACATCTATCGTTCAAAGTGGCGAGCAGGTCTCCGAAAATGTTGTTGAAGAGAAAATTCTGTATAAAAAGCAACTAAATGCGGAAAGATGCCGCAGGTATCGTCAAAAATGTAAGCGGCTAAAATCGGGCGCCCGTTCTAATCAAGGCACGAGCGACAGTGACACGAGCACGAGTCGAGATATAAGCACCAGTCGAGGAATGGTTGCTGATGGAAAGGAATTCAAAAACACGTTAAATCACACTCAAGAATTTTCCAACGATGAATCCTCGACGCAGGCTCCTGAAAATACAACTGACGAAGCAAATTCCAGTACGTCTGCGGGCGTATACTGTCGTCGGTACCGAGAAAGGCTAAATGCACGAAGAACACGAGCAAAAGAAGATCCGTCATCGGTCTATAAGTTGTATGTCAGACATAATGGAGCTCATAATCTATTCGAAAACTTATTTGAGAATAATCCATTTGGTTTTGTGTGCACTGTTTGTGATAGGCTATGGTTCGAAAATGATTTGAAAAGGCCGCCTTCATCTTGCAGTGCAATTTTGCGACAAATATGCCCAACTGTCTCGTTGCAAGATTTCCTCGTCTGCGCGGCCTGTAAATTCTCGTTGGTTTCTGGAAAAATACCGAATTTGGCCGTGTACAATGGGTTTAAATATCCGCCTAAGCCGAATCTCCCCGAATTAGATTTAGTTTCCGAGCGATTAATATCACCGAGATTACCCTTTATGCAAATTCGACGGTTGCGATACGTCGAAGGGCAACATGGAGTCACTGGCCAAGTTATCAATTTACCCGTTGATGTTAATAACATGGTCCAAACTCTGCCACGAAATGTAGACGATGATTTTTGTATAAACGTACACATAAAAAAACGATTAATGCAAAAATCTAGCCATCTGCAAGGACTGGTAAAGAAGGGGGTTGTTAAAGACTGGCTTAATTATCTTGTGGCTACTCCGCTTTATAAGCATTATGACGTTAAAATCAGCCAAGTTTCCTTGGGGAAATTAAACGATGACAGTAAAAATCCAGATATTGTTTTAGACGATTTTGCTGAACCAATTGAAATTGGTGATAGTCTAATTGCTGAACAGCATACTCTTTTATGGTCGGAGGATAAATATTTACAAATTACACCGGAAGAGAACAAAAGTTCTATTAGCCTGCTGTTTGATTCTCATGTGGAAGAATTATCTTTCCCAGCAATTTACTACGGTCAATTTCGGGAATACAAAGATGGTGTTAATAGTAAAGCATACTCAGTTGTAACAAGTGAACTTCGGCGCTCTGATCGACGAGGTGTTACTCCTCACCACTTGCTCTTCTTAGCCATGAAGATTATACGACTTCGAGTGAGTGAAAACATTAGCATTGCTTTTAAACATGTCGGACAAGGCACACATATAACGAAAGAGCAAATATTATCTTCCGATTTTCATAATGGATGTATGGAATCAAATTTGGCTTTTCTCAAATCTATACCGAATTCAGTACAATATTGGCAAAGTCGAAAAAAAGACCTCTTTGCTATGATCAGGCAACTTGGTAGGCCATCGGTATTTTTGTCGATGAGCGCCAATGAAATATCATGGAAATGGCTTTTGAAATCATTGTATAAATTGAAACATGGCACGGAGATCACTGATTTAGAAGTTGATCAGCTCCACTATAAAACCAAGGCAGCGTTAATTAATGAAGATGCTGTCACATGCGCCATTTATTTCAACAAACTTGTCAGTGTTTTAATGACAATTCTTCAAAATAAAACCGTTAGCCCATTCGGTAAGCATTACGTTCAACATTATTTCCAGAGGATTGAATTTCAACACAGAGGAAGTCCTCATGCACATATTTTGCTTTGGCTGAATGAGGCGCCTAAAGATGCTTTTGGAGGAGATATGCATTCTACTATTCGGCTTATCGATGATTTAATCTCAGTATCGAAAACAGACTCGTCAGGACATATTGATCTCGTCACACACCATCACACTTCTACGTGTTATAAAAATAATCGTAAACAACGGAAATGCAGATTCAATGCCCCTTTTATGCCTAGTCGGTCAACTGTACTACTTAAGCCTTTGGCTAAATCTACTGTTGACGAAAAACGAATTCATGATGTGTACAAAAAGAGATATCAAACAATACACCAAAATCTCGAAGACTATGACTACGATGACATTGATGATTTTTATCACAAGAATAGCGTAACATCAGATGAAGAGTATCATAAAATTCTTTCCGCTGGAATTGTACGGCCAATGGTCTTTATTAAACGTCATCCTAATGAAAAATGGCATAATTTCTTCAATCCATTCATTTTTCACCACTTGAAATCGAACATGGATATCCAATACATAACAGATGAGTATTCCTGTGCTGTATACATTTTGGAGTGTGTAAATAAATCGAATCGCGGTATCAGTGATCTTCAACGGGAGGTATTAGATCTTTTGGAGGAAAATCCAAATTTAGATTTGGCTGAAATGACAAGACATATGAGTGTTAATATTTTAAATACAATAGAAATGTCCAGCCAAGAAGCAGCATGGTTTCTCCTTAGGGAGCCAATGTCTAAGTCATCACTTAAAGTTGAATTCATACCTACAATGTGGCCTCAGGAACGTCATCGTATTAGAAAATCAGAAAAAGAAATAGAATGGCTTCCTGATGACGATACTAATATTTGGAAAGAAAACTGTTTCGAGAAATACGAAAATCGACCTGCAGAATTAGAATATCTTTCGTTGATTCAGTTTGTGGCTTGGTATGCAGTCAAAGCTCGAAAAAAACGATCGGGACCTCAAATTACAGACCAAAATTGGGATACAGATGATGAAGAAGACAATGAAGAAGAGCTACCACCAGAAGAAAATGTCAATCAGCGAAATCTGCAAAGTGAAAAAGTATATTACCATCGCAAAACACCAAGGATCGTACGCTATCGACGTTACGATATGACAAATCAAATGTCAGAATACAAACGTGAAATGGTTACCTTGTACATTCCATTTCGTAATGAAGAAAGGGACATTCTGGCTGAAATGCAATTTAATCAAATCTATGATAAAAATGAACAACTGATTTTAACTCGTCGTGAAGAGTTCGAAGCGAATGTAGATATTGATAAAATTATTGAGGCGTACAAAAAATTACGTCACCCTGATGAAAATGAAGAAGACCTTGAAATTTTGCCGCTTATGCAGCATGATGCCAATCCATCCATCGAATCTTGCAACAATCCAGATTCAGGTACTGTTCCGCTTTAAAGTATAGTATCAATACGTAAAATATTAATATTTTTTAAAGTGAAACTTTTTTATATCGCTTCAAATGTTTTCGTCCATCTATCGCATGCCGCATTACAGGCGGCCACGGAGTAGGGGTAAAGTGAAAGGCGCTCGGCAGGGCAGCCAAGGCCAAAGTAGCGGCGCCCATGACTCAATTCAAAATGATCCAATTATTTTAAATGCATCTATCAGCTGAATTATTGTATTTATTATGTATTCCGAATGCCTATGGTCCGAAAAAAGTTTCACTTGCATCGTGGTTTTATAAAGCCACGTGAAATTAGTTTTGAATGTACCTATCTAGTAAAAACCGCATCGATCGTAGAACCATATCTCTTGGTATATTTCTATTATTTTTCATTTCAAGATTAAATATTTCTTTCAAGTGTTCAGTAAGTGGAACAGATTCCTCTTTTTTAAAATCCGTATAGAAATCACCAGATAAAATAACAGGCATTCGCGAATATATATATATGTCTCGACAACGGAAAATTTGTGCCAAAGATGTAGTAGTATATGGAACTAGATGAACACCTAGAAAATCCATGATATCATCTATTCTTTTATTTACTTTAATATAAATTGACGCGTTTACAAATTTTCTGTTGTTATCAAGTTGACAAACAGCAGCACCAAAGTCTCCCACAGCAAATTCGGAAGTAGTTGCTTGACTAATACTCATATTATTTATGTATGCTTGCATTTCCAATTGAACTCCTAATGAATTCTCATTGTTTTGTAAAAATAGCTACTTCACCATATCGAGAATTAATGTTTTGTCGACTTACGCAATGACAATTGAGAATATGTATTTGCTCAGTATTTTTTTTATTACTTTCGGATAAAACAAGGTTTATAATTGATTTTATCAATATTGTAGCAAATTTTCACTTTAAAAAATATAAATATTTTACGTATTGATACATACTATACTTTAAAACGGACGATACCTGCATCTGGATTTTTATAAAATTCGATGTATGGATTCGTATCATGCTGCATAAGCAGCAAAATTTCAAGGTCTTCCTTATTTTCATCAGTGTGATATAATTTTCTGTACGACTCAATAATTTTATCAATATCTAAATTTGCTTCGAGCTCTTCACGACGAGCTAAAATCAGTTGTTCATTTTCTTCATAGATTTGATAAAATCCCATTTCAGCCAGAGTGCCCCTTTCTTCATTACGAAATGGAATGGACAAGGTAACCATTTCACATTTGTAGTCTAACATTTGATGATTTGCTATATCATACGATACTTGGGGTTTTCCGACGGTAATATACTTTTTCACTTTGCAGATTTTGCTGATTGACATTTCCTTCTGGTGCTAGCTCTTCTTCAATATCTTCTGTGTCCAGACTTTGCTCTGTAATTTGAGGTCTCGAAGAGTTTTTTAAGCACCATACTGAATCAACGAAACGTCTTCTAATTTTATAGGTCGATTTCCGTTTTTCACCGATAACATTTTTTTTCCCAAATATTGGTATCTCCATCAAGAAGCCGTTCTAATTCTTTCTCTGTATTTCTAATACGATGACGTCCCTGAGGCCACATTGTAGGTATGAATTCAACTTTAAGTGTTGACTTAGACATTGGTTCCCTAAGGAGAAACTATGCTGCTCCTTGGCTGGACATTTCTATTGTATATAAAATCTCATATGTCTAGTCATTTTAGCCATATCTAAATTTGGATTTTCCTCCAAAAGATCCAATACCTCCCGTTGAAGATCACTGATGCCTCAATTCGATTTGTTTACACACTCCAAAATGTATGCAGCACAGGAATATTCATCTGTTATGATTTTAGCTTTTTTGACGATACCTGCGGCATCGTTCCGAATTTAGTTGCTATTTGTACAGATTTTTTTTTCCAACAACATTTTCTGAGACAGACTCGCCACTTTGAACGATAGATGTATTATATCCAGAACTCGACCATGGGTCTCTACGAGTACTCGGCATGACATCTGGTATCAGTTTACTGTTTTTTTCCGGCGGATCAGAGTTTAGTTCGGCTTGCGAAGATGACTGGAGGCCTAAATAAAATGAAATATATTGAACGAACCGGATATTAATTAAAAATACTTCATTAAATATTCATATGAAATGAGTTAAAATAAATTCAAGAACTCAACAATTAAAATGTTTAAATAACAATATGCACCAGCAGAAAGTTGTAATAATTTAATAAAAAAAAATATTTAACTCACCAAGAGCCTTTTTCCTTTCCCTACAAGCACGAACTTTCTCGGCATTGTCTCTTACGGCGTAAAATTAATTCATCGTTGGATATTTTTGCACTATTTTCGGTTTTTCTTTCGTTGACCGGTTTATTTGACTCACTAGCTGTATTATTATCCATCACGATGAACTGAGCAACAACATTTACATCAATACACTAATCAAAATACGCAAATCCCGCAGAGCACTTGTATGAATGAGTGAGAATATAAATGCTACACGGTAAGCTGATGCGAGCCATGGGCACTGTTCTATTGGCCTTGGCTGCTCTGCCGAGCGCCTTTCGCTTTACTCCTACTCCGGTGCCGGCTGTAATGCGACATGCGATAGATGGACGAAAAAATTTGAGGTGATGAAAAAAGTTTCACTTTCAAAATAGAATGTAAGTTATTGTTGATTTATTTTAGTTACCATAAAATATTAGTAGTTACATTTATGAACTGTGAGACTTACACAAAGATGAAGTTATTAATAGAATAATTGAAGTTCAAAATGATCCGATAATTTAAATAAATATTGTGCTCAGTTTTAAACATGCGTCTATAATCTGAATGATTCTATTTATTGTGTACTTATTCCGTACTCTATACGCAGATTGAAACTAAAATTTATAGTTGGATATCTTGTCTACTATTTATTTCCTATTTTCCAGTTATTAAGCTAAGATTAAAAACGTGATTTTAATACCCTAAATCGAATAATTTTCCGAAAATATTCAGTTAAATGCCTATAATCCGAAAAAAAAATTTCACTTATATCGTGTTTTAATAAAACCACACAATGTTTTTTTCTACATGCAAATTACGATTGTGTAAACACTCTGTAGTTATTGACACTCATGTGATGGTTGTTCACATAGTAGTACTGTTTACCTAGAATATATAGCACGTGAAACGTTTCAACAAATCTGTATAGGTTTTTGGTATTTTTCCATTTAATCCTACGAAATACACGGGTTACATATCGTTACGCTTTATCTAAAGGGGTTAAGGATTAATAAAAAAAGTAGTTAGATGTACCAAAAGGCAGCCAACATTGAAACCCGATAAGCAACGTAGTTGCTGTAGAATATTAAAATAATTGAACCAAAAAATTAAGTTGTTTACATACCCACTCTTTGATTTATAATGTTAATTTAGCTGTAAATTTTCCTAACAATTGTAAAATAAAATAATAATTGTAACTAAAATTATAAATGCGAAATTAAATTTGTTTGTTTGTCACGCTTTTACGTCTTATCTCTTACTTCCACCGATCACTGTGAAGTTTTGCATATCGATTATCAGGAGTATAGAAAAGGAAGTATAGTACATTCCACCCAGAAACAATGTGCTGTTCCTAAAGGCTTGGTGAAAACTACATCAACACGAGCGAATCCACGAATAAAAGTTAGTAGAAAATAAAATGCATATAATAATGGTTTTTATTCCACGGTATGCAGGTACAAAAGGCACTGGTGGAGAACATAATGGTTCCGTGTATAAACGCGAAGCCGTACCAGTACACGGAGCTGCTGATGACGTTGCCGGACCTCGCGAGCCAGTTCTTCCCCGGCGTCTCGCTGACCACCTGCCGCGCCATGCTTGACGCTCTCGGCCTCACGCTCTACAGGCCAAACTCGTTAGTACCCTACCTATACCTACGTCATCATATCCAGCTACTGATTGACCCACGAGCAGTTGATGATAGTCTTTGCATTGTTGTCAGTTATACTATTTCTGATGTGTAATAAAGTATGTTAATTTTTTAAAGTGTTACGAGTTAAGTGTATTCGATCCATATAATAAATAGTAGCAGTAAACTTGTATTGGACGAATACAGTGGTAGCACCAATAGTGTATTGGATGCATTCAATAGTAGCAATATAAATGTAATGGATGCATATGGTAGTAGCAATAAAAGTGTATTGGATGCTTATGGTAGTAGCTCCAAAAGTGTATTGGATGCTTATGGTAGTTGCTCCAAAAGTGTATTGGATGCGCACAATAGTAGCAATAAAAGTGTATTGGATGCATATAGTAGTAGCATGTACTAAACATTTGTTTAGCTCAGTTATCATGTCCCAATACAATGTTTGGGATAATCACAATCATGGGAAGCGAATCAACTCTTTTCTGATAAGTAGAAAACTGTTTAGTATTATTATTGACTATTTTCATATTGTGATTCTTTTCGAAGTAACTTATAACTGCCATATCTAATGACAACACTGAAATGTATTCTGGTTTGTGTTTTAGTTCATAAATGAATATGATATTATTGCTTGAGTCCTGCATTCAATTTAATTGTGTAGGAAATGGCTTAACAGAGATGCGATATTTAGAGTTTGTTTCGCTTTTCAATACAAAGTAATCTTTGTTAAAGAGGTAATTAACTATTGAAATCATGTATAATGAGAGTCTGTGTATACTATAATGTTGTGGTAATGATTGAGGTTTGTTCGTACGCAGGACCCAGCTGCAGGTGCTGCGCAACTCGGGCAAGTGCAAGTCGGCAGCAGCCGGCGACAACAGCATGGCGCTGGTGCAGGTGCGTGACGTCATGCAGCACATGCTGCAGTTCAAGTACATGCTGCGGTCCGGACTCCGCGACGAGCCGCACCACGCGCCGCGACCCGCGCATGCGCAGTCAGCCAGCTCCGCGCCCTCCGCCGCCGCCTCCGCGCCGCAGCCGAAGCGCGCTCGGGCCAACTGACTCGCCTACCCGGACGCTCCGTACATGTCCTAAAACTGTCACACGCATCTGGAACAATCCATGATGTTCTAGAACTAATTGACAACGCGGTACCAAGTGCAAATATAAGTGACCAAATGTGAATCAAATTTGACGTTACAACAGTATTCTAGAAGTCGATGCCCTAAGACTATCACAGGCTTCTAGAACATTTAGCAATATCCTAAAAGGAATTGACAATGTTACACCAAGTGCAAATGTATGCGTGGACTCTCAGATTGTTTTTACAAAGTGAATCAGTGATCAAGTGTGGATCAAATTTTACGTTACAATAATATTCTAGAAGTTGATGCTCTAAAACTATCACAGGGTTCTAGAACATTTTGCGATTCTCTAGAAGGAATAGACTCGTGACACCAATTGCAAATTAAAATGAATGCGGTGACTATTGGATTGTTATTAGGAAGTGAAGAAATACTTTTGGTGATCAAGTGTCAATCATATGTATGGTGTTATAATGTTCTAACGATATTCCAAATTTCTCAGTTATTAGATTTGATAATATTTTCACTAGATGAACTGTCAACTGAACATCTGGTTAATAAATAATGCAATGGGTAGATAAAGGAAATTGATAGTCTGTGATTTTTGGATTGTTGTGGGAAATTGAAGGAATAAACTGAAATGGCGACAGGGCTAGGTGTGAGTTAGTCTCGAATATGACTCCTGACTCGAGTGCATTTACATTTGGATTAGTCAGTGAGAACTTATAGTTAGAAAACGTTTAAAATAAAAGTGTTTACATTCACAAATCTTTGAAGCAATAAAGATCAGTGCCAGTGATTAACAATAATATTATATTCTAATGGTGTATAGAGTGTTGTCAATTTTCTCAGGATCCCTGTACAAATTGTATAATATTGTATTGTAAATTGGATGATCTAATTTGATTTGATCTATAACTTATACTAAATAGAAGACTGAACATTTTATTTTTAATGTTGAGAGTAAATAATTTATTGAGTTTGTTTTTGGGAGTTTTTTTAGTATTTTGTGTGATTCTGTTAGTACTTGAGTTTGTTTATACGTCACTTGTAAATAATTAAGAAAAGTTCCGCAATTACGCAGTTCTGCCTATATTCTAGCAATAAACATTGCAATGTATGAACGAAGTATTCTTAAATGTTCATTCAGCATTAACAAAATGGATATATAATTTTCTAATAAATGTCTCAAGGGTTTAATCGCTCCGATTCCAATTCAAAATGCTTAGACTACGATTCATCACAAGAGATAGTATTATTTCACAAAACTATAGCATTTATTAAACTAAAGTTTAGGTTATTTAAAAATAATTCTATTATTGGAAAACACCAAAATATACGAAAGAGTATTAAGTTTAATGAGGCAATATGGTTGGTTTACTGTATAACATATAGGCACTAGACATAAATGTCATCTTGCTGTAAAAGGGGCCTTAGGATTTAATTTCCAAATTGGACGGTTACAGTTTATGTTTTACATTCGACAAGAGAACTGATATAATGTGTATAAAAGACAAGTTCCATTAATTATATATATATTTTAAATAATTGCTCGGCATGTACTAAGTAATTAAAGATCTATCATGAGCCAAAATATGACCTTCAGTTCTTTAACATGGTACAAGGTATATTGGGTCCTTCAAATAGCTTCAATATGCATCTCCACAATAGTGAAACTAGGTTGAAATTTGTACTGAAATTGTAAGTGTTGACATTGGCTCAGTGCTGAAGTGCTGCTGGGTCAGTGATGGCATGTCTGGACACCATGTCTAGCAACATACATTCGAATCGAATAATGAGCAATAGCTTTCGGTGAAGGAAATTTTTATTATGAAGCCATATCATGATAGCAGCTATCCCCACCCACTAATGGAAAAGGTGTCACCGATCGTTAAAATCTCATGTAATTTTCAGTGGTATAATCAAAAGTGGAAAGTGGAAAGACAAAGAAAATAAATTGACTCTGTTAAACCCACAGTAGTCTGATATCAGATTTTCAGTGTATGCCTAAATAATTATTTATTTGCATAAAAATATACAAAGGTATTGTTTCAACGTAATTTTTGTTTAGTAATATTTTCTAACACCTGATTGGTTAAATATTCGCGACTTGAAATTTTCTCGCCGAACTCCTGCAAGTACATTTGAAAGCTAGTTTAAGTTTAATATGTCACCATCTTGGCCACATTTTCACTTTACATTACGTGAGGTTTGATACGTCATGAGACTCGAGAATATAAAAAGAAACCAGATTTCAATTTTCAAACTATGCTTTTTTTTTTAAATAAATATTCAAAGATTCTCAACTTTCTTTTATCAACATTGTTCGATTATACAGCGATCGTTTTTTTATTTTGTATATAAATGGGTTTATATTGTTAAAACAGCAAAATTTTTATCAATGTATTAAGTGTTCCATCAGGACTAGATATCCTGTCATCATATTTACATCATAATTCTTAATGCTACATACATAATGTAATATTTGAGTGGCGTAAAACCAAACGCGGCAAAATATAAAGGTGGTGAAAAAATAGATAAATATATGGCAACACAGATTTTTATTTTCTACTTGAATTGATTACGATTCAACAAATACAATTGTAAAATATTTATTTATAAAGATAATTAAAAATGATTATTTTTTTTAATTATACAATTATGGGTTATCTCGATTTTGCCTGTTTCATTGTTGTATATGACTCATTTTTTAAACTGGCTCAAATTAAGTTTGATACCTACGGAGATATTTATTTTTTAGTAACTGTAATTAATAAATTTTTTTTCAAAACTGGAAAAAAAAAACATAATAAACTTGAACATTTTAAGCATTGTTAATAAAAGGCTAACATTTTAATATAGTATTTTAAAAAAACATGAACTATGTACATTTTATGCTAATTTATTTATATATATAGAAGTTAAGTGACAAGTAAGATCTATTTGATAACGTCGCTCGTATAAAAAGAGTTTTGTCTGAACAACTCTTTGAAATACAGTTGTCTCGTTTGGTCTTACTGATTCTGTATTTATAAAGAAAATAAAAGATACTTTATACTATGGAAGAGTTTTATTTTTAACTAACTGATACACGCGGCTTCGCCCGCATTGTTTATACTAAAAAAATGTATGTACAGTGAAAAAATATAAAACAATAAAGACAAAAAGATAGTTTGCTTACAAAAGTTCTTTAATCTCTTATTGCTTCTCAGACTATTTGGTTTCTTCCAATTTTTGTATGATAATATACAGTAAATAGTAAAGTCTTGTAAAAGTTTCTTTTATTCACCTACAGTAATGTTTATAAACGATTTAATCCCCAAAGACAACTGTTATACGTTACCTTATCTCCTGTTACAACGAACTTCTGCACTAAGAGAGTTTTAAAACGGGGGGCTACTTTAGTTTTCACGTAGACCTTGGTTTTTTTTTTTTTTTTTCGAACTGACCACACTGTCAGCCTGGCAAGGCCTCCACAGTTTCACCGGACTTCTTAGGCCTTGGTTATTTTAATCGTTTTATAGTTAATTCTTATAATGCATAGACTTAGTTTTAGCGAGGAATAGAGTTAATTCTGTTACTGATAACTGTTTTTTGCTGTTACAACCATTCAACATTTATCATTATATTTCATCCAATTTACAAAAAAACCTTGACAAATTATATACGTACACTTTCCTCATGTATTTCTTTATCTATTAGTGAAGACCGTATTCCAATCCGTTTAGTAGTGTCTGAGTTTATCGCGAACAGGTAGACAGACAGACTCAGTGGACGACTTTGTTTTATAATATGTAATGGTAGTGATGATTGCCAAATATTCAGTATAACAAACAATTCTCCCTTCTTAGTTCAAATGATAACAGGACACGGGGCTTTCGTAGGCTATCTACATAAATTTAAAATTAAGTATCATCCTGAATATATACGAGTATGTGATAATAAAAAAATAAAATGTTATTTATGTTTTAACAGAATGTCCAATATTTTTTAAAATTAGAACTGATTTAGAACCACAGTATGCAATAATGAACTCAAACATTTAATAAATAAGAAACACTAGAGAAACTTTTATAAATTTCTGTTTACAAATTGTAGAAAAGTTAACAAATAAATTGAGGCTAATAAGCCATTGTATATCTTTTAAAATTATAAGAAACTGTAAATAAACAGTTTAATGTATATTTTAGAAAATAGTTATTATAAGTTTTATTTTATAATTTTTAAAATTGTTAAATAAAATAATAATAAAACAGTAAAATAAAAGAAATTTACATAAAGAAAGAATGAAAAAAAAACAGTAATCGTAATAGGAAAAATAAATATATACACGAATATACCCATATATATGTGTATACATACATGAATAATAATTATTTCCTTTTCAATGTTTTAAATGATCTTAATATATAACGATATGTCGGAACTGTTCAGTAGATCGTTGTTATTTTAGTATTTCATAAATGGATTATATGGTAACATACGAGGTTCTATGATTGGCCGAATGTAATCTTGTACCAAATTATACTGTAGCGACACACATACCTACATCAAACGTGGTATGTGTGTACTATAACAATTCAGGCGAAAAACCAGTGGCACTACAAAAGTCCGAATATAGTCGGCTTAAGAACGCGACTAGTAAAGACTTGCCGCTTGTTATAATCCCAACTTATAATCTTTATTATTTTATTGCACAGATGTTTACTTTTGCTTTATGACCGCAATACTGATTGTATTTTGAATGCTTGCATATTTTTATTTGTAATGTTTGCACGTGCTCTATTTTGTATCGTATAAATATGTCGCAGAGCCCAATAAAGAGAGATTCGTTAACCAGCTGCCAAAGCGGTTACAAGTCAACATTATCGGAGTCAGAACTATTATTTCATTCTAACCTTCTGAAAGTAGCAAAGTGGTAGTCATACTACCACTACTGCTAAAATAGTGACGTGATTTTTTTTCGAACTGATTACATTATTGGCTTATTAAGGCCGCTACAGTTTCACTGGACTACTAAGGGTAGCGCTTAAGGCACTTACCCGATTTGTTTAGGCGATCAGCGCAAGGGCACACGGTGCGCCTCGGCTTGAATCGTCGCCGAGTTTCCCGATCTGACTAAGCTAAGCTATCTATTCATTTCATACACATATGAATTCGTGAAAAATGCAGGTATGACCATGCATGTTTCATGAATGTATACGTGTATTTTGCGTCTGACTACTAAGTTGTGTGACCTATTTCATTCCGAAATGGGCAAAAGTCCGAAAATGGCGTCCTACAATACTATACCAACGAACAACGAACAAAAACGAACTACAATATGAGTTGAATATATTAATAATTATACCATACGAAGGTGGTATACGGAAATTTTGTACGCAAATTTGCGTTCTCGTCTCTTATTTTAATTCACTTTATCTGTATAAATTGTACAAACATTACCATATAAAATTCATTGTAGGAATTATTCACCAAAATTGCACAATATAATTGTAACATACCTGACTTTTTCAGTCTCACTGACTTTGTCAGTATTTTACTGACGATTAAATAATTTCCCGCTATATTGATTATATAATTGATGAATTCGAACTGAGCCGTACACAATTAAATAAATATTTAACACACCAAAGAATATTTATAAGAAAAAAAATGTAGTTGTAGTGCTAATAATATTTTATGGAATACGTATTGATACGTATAACGGAACGTAAGATGCAATGATGAATGAAGATGGTGGATACATAGATACATTGACGTTTTGTCCCTAAAATATTGTTCACAGTGCCAAAACTAATTATGCTTGAGTTTTCTGTGAAACTGTAACTTTTAGTGAAATTTTAATATATAATTTACATTATAGCATACTTCAAGGAGGAAAAATGGAAGCTTTCGCTGAACTATGTTTTGGTCATTTCATTTAAAATAATAAAATTCGCTTGTTTTTTGTATTATATCCTAGATATTTAGATGTTTTTATGATAGTATTGTATAATTTTGTTGTTAATAAATAAATATTTTATCTCATTAGCTTGTAAGTTAGATTGAAGTTAGGAGTATAATTTATAATGAATATTCAAGTATGTAGGGACATATCAGACGCTGTGGCTTTATATTTGCCACAGCGTTTGTATTTGAAACCATTTGCGAAATTAAACATTTCTGTTCAGCTTCCATCACACAAGGTACACGGCAAATCTATTTCCAATTGGGAACTTATGGAGAAACTACGGAAAATGGCCCAACCTGACAACTTTTCTGTTCTCAAAGTGTCGAAGCATAGTTTTGAAGTGATAAGGTTTGAAGCGGAACTTGAATGTCGAGAAAAACTCGACAGAGTGTTAGCGAAGCTCGATGGTCGTATCGTACAATTGAATGACTATCCGGATGCTTTGAAAGTGAGAGTGACAGAAACGAAATGTGACTTCCCCACACGCCATTCATGGGATGCGTTCTTTCGGGATGCAACTGACATGGATGAGATGAAGCCTGGTGAACGCCCTGATACAATTCATATAACGAACCTGCCGATTCCTTGGTTTGTTCATAGTAAAGAAAGGGATGAAAATGCTCCACCATCTGAGACTATATTCAAGAAAGTGTTTGAGAAGTTTGGTTCAATACGCCAGGTTGATGTACCAGCTTCGGATCCATTTCGAATGCAAATGAAAGCCTCAATACGAGGTATCACTGTACCTCCACAAGAGTCTGCACTTTATTTTGAAGGGTATATTCAATTCAATGAATATGTGAGCTTTGTTCGTTGTATGGATATGTTAAGAGGAAAGAAATTATTGAGAAGACAGGATGATGTAGCAGAGTGGTGTGGGATCAAAGTCGATTTTGATAAAACAAAACATATGACAGATGCTGCAGTAAAACGTAGAGCTATTGTCCGTGAACGTTTGGTTGCTAGACAGAGAGCTAAAGATGAAGAGGAAAAAGCTGAAAAGGAGAAGATAGCCAAAAGAGAGGCGAAAGAAAGGTATTTGTTTGATAAGGTTTTTTTATATGCCGTTACATCAAATTGTTTATTTGCTTTATTTTAAGTAGTTAGCTTGGCTTTCTTATAATTTTATTATCCATATTCTTTGTACTCAATCTTAATATATTAACTATGTATTTATACATAATTTGCAAAATTATATAATGTTTAGCATATATCATAAGCTTGAGGTATACTTCATACATAGGCACAATTTTTATCTGTAGAAGAAGAAAATCTAGATAAATAAAGATCCATGTATTTAAATTCAGATTAAATAAAAAAAAATTGCACCCATGTAAAGCTATCCTATACATTTTTCCTTTTAAATTAACTTATCACAATTTCATATTGTTACGAAATTATCAAGATATGATTTCAAAATGTATATAATAAATGAATTAAAAAAAAACAAATGAATATTTCAGACAAAAATATGAAAATTATGAACGTGAAAAGTTACAGAAGATGAGAGAAAGAGAGGAAAGGAGAAAAAAGAAGCAGCTAGCTAAACTGATGGAGAATGAAAACATGGACCTGAATAGCAAAGTTGCAGAGGAACAAAAGAAATTACTAAGGGCTCAAAAGAAATTGCAAGCAATAAGACTAATTGAAGAACTTTTTAAAAGGATTGAGGTGAGCAGTGTACCAGTATTTATTCCTTTATTTTTTTTTTCAAGCATTGGATGATTCTGTAATATTTTAATAACATTAGTAATTACAGATTTGAAAGTTTTATAATTGTTATCAGAAATTGTTGCATTGTTGACGGATTCTTAACATAAGGTCTTATCTGACTGGAGAGAACTGGTTCACTGTGGCTCTAGTGATGTTGCTTTGAGCATTGGCGAGCTACCTACCCTATGTAGTTAACACATTCCGCGCTATACTGCTACACTGTCTGAAAATCAAGATTTACACGCAGCTCTAGTGATTTTCATTGATATCAGACTGTTATTTTTATGTGGCTCGAGTGAATATGGCAGTCCAAGCAAGTGGTCCAGAGAAAACTCAAAATCACTTGAGATATTTCAACAATTATTACTGAACTATGGACAAATTCTCAAAAACGTTGCAATTACGTTTTCAGTTAAGGCCTGAGTTACAACGCAACGGGTTGCGTGAAGAGCGTTACTATGCGGCCGGTGAGAGGAGTGTTCGTGCTCGTTGTGTGGACAAATTGAAACGGCAACAAGAGGAGGCTGTCGAAGAACAAAGAAACCATCTGAAGAGTGCTCTCGATGGTAATTCAATAGATTTATTTATATTTAAAAATGGTCCAGGCATACTGGCACAGAATACAAGTGGCAATGTTAATCTGAGGTTATCAAATAATAAGGAATAAGGAAGCTGTTAATTGCTTAAATTTAAATAGATACCATGGTATTTTATAGGACGAATAGTGATCCGGTCTGCTCTTGAAACAAAGAAGCCGAAACGTGACTCTTCAATAAGCTCCATATCAAGCGAGGAATGCAGAGATTTCAAGAGGGTCAAAACAGAGAAAATGTCAACACCTGAACGGGAATTGGAGTATAGCAAAACAGCAGGTGAATATATATTGTATTTCTTTATAAAATTCTATGGATCTCATAATTGTAAGTGATCTATGTTGGTGATGTTTATAAGAAATTTTGATGATTTAGTAATTTTTATTAGGTAAATCAAAGAATAATAACAAAGTTGCATGACGTTTTTTCATCTGCATTCATTGCATCTTCAATATTGCTGTATGATATGCATGGAAAATTCATACTACTCTAAGTATTGGCATATACTTTATTTTACTTTGAAATTAATTTCATATTCATTTGACACCATTGAGTTTTACAAAAAGAATTCCTTTTTGTAGTAAATGGTAAGATTATATATAATTTTTATAACAGAATTTAATTTTGTTTTTCGTCATAATTGAAAAGTTAAATTCCAATGTTATACCGAGCACACATTGTCAATTTTCGAATTAATCCGAGTGTGAGTTATATTAAAATGTTTATTTTAGAGGATGTATGTTTGCTATAGTGTAATTGTTTTAACATAATGACGTCACAAATAAGATGAATATTATCTATAAAATGTTGTCAGTTTTCAATTATGTATATATATATATATTTTACATTTTGGACTGTCCATATAATTTAGTAATAAACTTTTAAAATACGTAAAAAAGTCCTCTTTTTTAAATGCAACTACACCGAGTTGTGTCATTTACAATATGTCAGTTATTGTATATTTTATAAACATCAATGTTGGTGCTAAACGACAGTTCACTTGAAATAACCCACTTGAAAAGTATGTTTATTTTATTAACATTATTTGTTGTAAATGAATATATCAGAGGAAGTTTAAAAATACCGCCAGCGACAGAGAACTTGCGAAGTGATAGGTTAGGTAGCATGGTACGGGCATATCACGAGAAAGTCATGTAACTAGAAGAGTTTTAAGTATGGACACGGACAGATTTAGGAGTAGAGGAAGGCTGAAAAAGATGTGAATACTGAGATGACATTTGACAGGGTAAAGTGGAAAAAAAAATGTTGTGCTGATCCTAGTTAGTGGGGTGGGATAATGGTAAGAAAACAATGACGATTATTAGTGGTAAATGTTTTATGTTTTCAGTGAGTATTTTATTAAATGTATCGTCAAGATTTTTCAAATATTATCTATAATATTACATAGGTAATGTAATGAAAATAAAAGATGTAATAAATGAAAATATTTCTGAGAATACTTTTTCTTTTGCAGGATTATACAGTGTTGCCGCTCCCTACGGGTTCGGATATCCCTTCGGAGCAGTGGCGCCCCCTACTTACCCCTATCCACATCAAAGTATGTGTTGTATAATATCCTAATTAATTTTATAAATGCTAATGTAAAATTGATGTTTGTTACGCTTTCACGCTTTAACTAGTCAACCGAAAATCATGAGATTTTTGCATACACATTGTCACGAGTACAGAAATAGGATAGGATAGGATAGCTTTCATCCAGATAAAAGTATTGTTCCCGAGGGTTAAGTTAAATTTATATCAAAGTGAGTGAAGCTGGTTAGTAATATGCATATTAAAGTTTATGAGTACGGATTGAAGGTTGTTACTTTTTCATGCAAAATTTACTTAATCTTTAAATGTATAATTTTTGTTTTGATTCCTGAAACTAATTTTAAAACAACAAAAAAAATGTAGCTTGCCCGCCAAAAGTAATGTTAACGTTATGTTTCAAGTGTAAAGTATTTTCTAAGGTTTTAACATGCTTTAGAAAATGCACACACTCAGGTTTTTGGAAAAAATTAAGTGGTTGTGGAATGTATACAATTCGCAACAATATGCATTTAAGGGTTAATATATGTTGATGAAACTATAATAATATAGATTATACATCAGAATAACATACAGGTAATAATCAAGAAGTTTGGAAATGTTCAGCCATCTGGGATGTATCTAGGAGTTGCCAATTTTTATGTTGAGAATAATAACGTCTCTAATCCTTTAAATGAGAAAAAATTAAGTATATGTAAAAAAAAAAAAGTTATTTCCCATACCTAAGTTTTTATTTCCTTTAAGTACACTTTTCTTTGTGTTTTTGCAAAACATTAAAAATGTATAGTCTTTGAAAATGTTATAAATACTTTTACAGTCTTAGACAGCTTTAGGTTGGAATAAATTAATAATTCAGGTTTTCTAATGTACAGAGAAACAAAGAGAAAAGATTTATTTTTTAATTTGTATCAGTAAGTAACAAAGGCTGTATTTTATTTTCAAAATCTACGAGCGAAGTATCGATCAAAGGCTAGTCTATAATATTTATGTGGATGTAGGATAACAGGGTAGTTGTTTAAGTGGAATTGCAATTGTTATATATTCTTGTTCCACCATATACATACATATATACTTTTCTATATTGTAGGTTTTTATTAAATCAACCTTATCCGCTTATAATAAACACGTTATACAGATAATAGACATGACAACGTTTTTTTTAAACAAGAAGAAAAAAGAACATTGCATTGTCATTAATACAAAGAGTCAAGGACAATAATAATGTTTTCGTGGTTACAGTTTTAAAATCATATTTCAATAGTAATGATGGCTTATGTTTATGATAACAGAGTATATTATATAATAGAAATATCACTCTATTTTTTTTTATCAGCGCCTCTAACGATATGATTTACAACTAATACCTGGGGTTTGTAGATTTGACGAAGAATAACAACATACCAAAAATTATGTAACACCGCCATCTAATGGTATATGCCGTAACAAGAAGTTCATAATAAAATTACTTCCAATTAGATACTAAAGAAGTGGTCATTCATTAAAATTAATGCACCAATCATTCACATAAATATGACATTATATTGTGCTAAAAGATAAATAATTTCTTTGTATTCTTTTTTTTAAGAACATGCTTGTTTATTTCTGTAGTGAATATTATATCTATAGATCATAGGTATTAGTACTAAAACATATCGCTAGAGGCGCTGGTTTAAAAGAAATGAGTGATATCACTAATATATTTATATACTCTGTGATTATGATGCAGGCGGTTCGATGTACTATCCGATGAGAGGCGCTTACTTCGCCCCGGAACCTTTCGCACCGCGGAGACCGTTTCGGGGAAGGGGGAGAGGGATTCGAGGTCGGGGCGGTCCCAGGATGCCCTACTTTGACGGACCCGACGCTTCACATCAATACTACAAGTTAGTAGTTACAAACCTAGTACAATACTAGTAGTTACAAACCTAGTACAAAGTTTGATTGGGTTTTTCCTGTTTAAATTGTTGAGATTTAGGTATACACTACAAATATTAAATTAGGTGTACTTAAAAATAAACCTTAGAATTCAAGTAAATTAAATAAACACTTTTCTTTGTTTTTTTCTGCAAATTTATTAAACATCCCTCATTAAGAAATACCCCTGATTCGTCTCTCTGGAACATATCCATCTAAAGGAAGAAATTGCTATTAGTAATAAGGCCTCTTTTTGGACTAACCACATAATTTGAATTCTCTAATAGTATATGTGTATAAGAATGTACAATAAAGATTAAATAAATATATAAAATAGCTGAACAAATGATTGTTTCCAATTGCCATACATTAAAATATATCTTTATTTTTGTAATTTATTCATTAGTGTGTAAAGAGTTGAAGTGGTGGGGTAACATTCTGGAAATATTTGTTTGACCCTATGTTACTGGGGATTGTATATATAACACACAAGTGATCCAGAGACAGTCACTATTAATAATTTTTTGCAGATATTTTAAGAAGCTAACGGAAGCGGAGAACCGTAACGAGCACGACGACCGGATCCGGTCTCGTTCACATTCTCGGTCTCGGTCTCGGAGACGGTCGTACTCCCGGTCTCGGTCTCGGTCGCGACGTCGCTCGTACTCCAGGTCGCGGTCAAGGTCGCGAGGTCGCAGGGACAGGAGCAGAAGCCGTCGCTCCAGGACCAGGAGATCCAGCTCTAGAAGTAGACGGTCTAGGTATTGTATAATACTTTGTTTTTTATGGAAACATACAGGTCTTAGACTGGTTATAATACGATGTTGTTAGTAATACTAGTTAGGATTATTATAACACTTAAATGATACAAATGTACTAAAGATTAAGCTTTTCAATTTCATAACATTATAATATATCCTTAGGCATGTGGGTCATTAAAATACATTGTATTAATATGAAAGAATATATTGTTATAGCTGTGAGGGTAATCAAATATTCTTCTCAGAAAATGAAATTCATTCCTACCCACAACAGTAAAAAAGTAACAAATTATTATTTTATAGAAAATAGCCTATGGGTACGGCATAAAGTACTCTGTAGTGTAGGCTTACGAGAATCTGATGGTAAATAAGGAGATTAAAATTTATAGTGAGCAATAGAAAGGTATCGGGAATAAATAATTTTGATACTTCAATAAATTTTTTATTAATGTTGTTATGTAAAATGAAATATTCGTTATTATCTATATTTTCTATTAAAGTATTAAGAACTGTGCCCTCTAGTTTCCATAGCAAAATATTCTTTTAATAGTTTTCTTCTAGATGTCTTCTCTTTGCCACTTCTTATATGGATGCTTTGAGCTCGAGAATAGAACAGTCATTGACCGCGTCATGGTTCGTTTATATATCCAATAAAAAATGGGGGGTAGAAATTTCTATAAAGCAATTGAAGTTTGATTTATGACACTGATAACGTTTAGAGAAAGGGTAAAATTCCGTGATTGCCGACTTTTAGAAATCGATTATTTATTTACAATACTCGGAGCGATAGGGCTTAAGTGTTTGGCGTATTCCGAGCATCGATGAGTCATTACGTTACCGTATCTGTTACTATGGAAATATTTTATTTGTATAGGTTGTAATATTATTTTTGTTATGTCTTCTAGTAGTGATAGCGAAGCTTTGACGTGTGTCATACAGGTGGCCTTAATATAATTTTTTAACAAAATTATTGTATTTCAGTAATAGTGTTTTCAACACTGAATAAATATATTGTTAACAGAATTAGAAGAAGACATGTATGGTTCGTAGTTAATTGCATTACAATACTACTTTTTTTTTTGGAAAATTTAAAATGATTAAAAGTATATTTGTTTTACGTTTAGAATAAAGAGGTTATAGGATTAAAATATTCTTCAGAGTACAGTGTAATTTTGTTCATTGAACAAATATAATTTCAAGGGGACAAAGTATTAATATATATAAATAATATACTGCAGTGTTTAATTGGTAATTTAATATCAGCTTAAATTGTTTAACAGGTACAAAAAAATAAAATAATAATCATGTCTCATTTGTGAAATGATCGGGTTGGACAAAAACCCGTGACAATTTTACAGGTCTTATCACAGCCGTTCGAGGTCACGATCGAGGAAAAGATCCAGGTCTCGCAGTCGCAGGTCAAGGTCAAGGACACCGGATAAGTCGAAACAACGTTCACCAAACCGGTCAGATAAGAAGGGGAAGAGTGTAACTACCCCGAGCCTTGACAACGGGAAGATGGAATCTCCCAACAAACGTCGGTCGAAGAGTTGGTCTCTTCCGAAGGACGGCGAGAGGAAGTCTTGGTCGAGAAGTCCAAATGATGTTCAAAATTAAACTATACAATTAAAAATTTTATATATTTAATAAAAATTTTATGTCACGTTTATTTATTGATTAGGATCCTTCCAGCTTTTTTTTTTACATACCACTAAAATTACACTTAGCGATTTCATAATGTTGATGCCTTATTAGAACTTTCTGGGAAGTTGTGTTGGTGACACATAATTTTTCAAGACACGTAACCAGGATTTTGGCTGGAGGGGTCAGGTCCACCGTTTTTAGAGCTTAAGATCTTTAATGTAGAACTTGGGATTCCCCGACAACAAACAAGGATTAAAGTGTTAAAAGAATGAGCAATAATGTTAGTAGACCCTGGTCTACTACCTGGATCGTCATACTTTTTCTGACGAATATGTGAGGTATAATTGCGGGCACATTCTTGGATTGGGTAGTTGATACCACTAATGAATTTGCATAATTTTTATGAGCTGTTACGTATGTGATTGTGTTATACATTTTGTATGGTAGTAAGAATCTGTGAAGTAATTCGCGGGCTCAGATGGCTAACTGTTAAATGATTACAAACCAACTAAATATTTAATTTGTGGTTAGTTTCAGACCTATAATTCTATACATTTTGAAGAGAACAGTCCATATTAGGTTTTGAAAAACATAGGATCCACGTCCCATAAAGCGTTTCGAAAGGTTAGTATCGTGTAGACCTAAGTATTTGATGGGATGGATGACGAGGTCGTCCAAGGAGCAGAATAACCGTGGGTTATCGGCCTGGCAATGTTCTCAAAGGGGAGAGAACCATCTTCTCTCAGGTGCTTAGCTGTTAATAATGTTATCGCCCATACGGAATGGTAACAGACAAAGTTCGCTAAAAGGCTCGCCCGGTAATTGGAGTTTCGTTTGTAATTCCCCAAAGGGTGGTGAGGTATTTGTTTTCCGAAAAAGGATTATTTTACTACTGCATAAATGTCTTCGTCTGCGACCAAATACGTGGACTACAAAGTTGTACCCAAACGTAATTTGTGAAAAATTGAGGACGGTGGTGAAACTTCTACCTACAGATGACAAGCAATGCCCCGGACTTGATCGCCGAGTTGAGTTCTGTCTTAAGATTTCAACTACTCTCCACGACGTGTATCCAGACAGGGCTGTTTTATTAGTAATTACGGAAATATGGCCGAATAATCTTTTCCTGTAAGTACATGCACTAGTTTTCATTTTAGAAGATTTAGAGTGATAGCTGCCTCCCAGCGGGTGCCCTACAAATCTTCTCTACCGTCAGCCACCTTTTATAAAGTTCAGATCACAATATAAATACTCAGATATTTGATATAATTCAATTTTAAAACAAAGAATATATTCTTGGTTTTATTAATTACGAATGATTAAAGTCATAGTAACAAAGTTACGCTGGCTACCCGTGTTATTATTTTTGGTCCACTTGTACATAATAATCGAACGATGCTACGTAAGCAACACACAGTTAAGTTTTATTTATATGTATAGTTTACACGCATTATATTCTACCAGTTATAACTTAGGTATCTTAAGGAATGTTATGGTCGATTATAACTCTTAAATCAAATATAATCTACACCTTTCAGTAATTATATCTAGCTTATCGTGCTAATGATGTTATAAATAAGGAACATATACATTGCAAGTGTATAACGTGTTTTAATTTTGAAACAAATTACATGTTAAATGAAATGCAAAATATTACAACATACTACACGTGGTAATATGAATCAGAATATCTTATCTATTTCCATTTTCTTTCTTAGTTCTGGATACTAAGCCCAGATATTTCAGGTTTTCTTGCCTATTCTCAAGTACATGTTTCAAAATGAGTTCATAGACGTGTATTGATTTGTTAATAAACCCCATGTCTATAAAAGCCATGTATAATAATAACAACAAATTTGCCTTTGAATTATTATATCGCAGTCATAAGCACGCTATATATAGTCATAAATCGTATATAACAGCACGAAGAAGGAAACCAAATCTAAAATATATCAAAGTTAATGATGCGAGAAATTCATGGTTTCGCTAATCTGTGTTACGATCGATTACACAGATAAAAAAGAGAACTTGGGTTTTTATCGTTCTGTCAATTTGCTTAATATTGATTAATTCATATTTATGGTAAAATCCTCCAGTAATTTTATGTATTATTATATTATCAACCAGCTACATGATGAGACTGTCTATTGGCAACGTTTCAGCGGCAGATATAATTTTATTTCCATATTTCTTAGGAGGTGAAATTTCAAAAAACTTTTCTTAGTCCTCAACTATATTGTATAGGGAACTGTTGTCTAAAATTTAAAAGATTTACACTTTACAATTGAATATCTTAGAACTTTAGATGTACGCTGTCTGTCACTCTTTATTCATCAGAATTTTAAACGTGTAAAACATCCTTTTTGAGATACACTACTGTTACGATTCTATATACGGAAGAAAAAGAAGAGTTAATAAAGCAGATACAAAAAAAATAATAATATGTAAATAATTGATCTCGTAACATAATTTTGATATAAAAAATACGTCGTACTTATTATCTCCGGATTAAAAAAACCAAGCATGAATCGATTTAAATAATCGTGTCGGTTATCATAGGATTATAATTTAACGTACGTATGTAATTAACGATAAGTTAATTATTATAATATAATCTGTAAATAATATTTCACATTCGTTAGTTCGACGTAGACTTTTGAAAGATGAAGATCATCGCTCTCCTTTTATTCTGTGCTTTCGCCGCAGTACAGGTATGTTCTTTATATTCATTTTAATTGTACTTTACGTTTAAATCAAATATCACCTGTCTGTACTTGACTGGACTGATGAGAAAACCGTGACATTTAGTTTGTTACGATTCGTGATCATCCCGCTACGAAGAGACTTACAAGTCTCTTGTCCTACTCTTAGCCTACAGGCCGACATGATGGTAAAGGTTGTCGGTGGCTTCAAAATATTTTGCTGGTCGCGGTTGCTATCGGATTTCGCCATGGATACCATCAGATACAGTTCTGCTAATAGTAGGCAAATTTTTGAGTACCTATGCAATGCTGATAGGTTTTATGTGACATTAACTTTTCCCGCGACTTCGTCTGCAAATTTGTCAGGCTACCTTTATGCTAAGTCTCATTGCGAACAGTTCAGACGTTGTTTTGTAAAAAAGTAACATACAAGATTACTCTTCCATGTAATATTCGAATTTATATCACAGCGTGAATTCATCACTTTTCAGTTTGATATCAATGGATGATTGTTGGAATATGACTAAAAATGAGCTTAGATTCATTAAGTGAAATGCATCCACAATTGATAAACCTATATATTATTACCTTTCAGACTAATAGAATAGGTTGCGTTGCGACTTTGAATTTAGTTTCAAGTTACGTAATTACTCTGTATAATTAGTTTAAGCTAACATCCTTTGACATCCAACGCTTATAACTAACGAGATAATTTAGCGAATTAACTCCAGATTCAGAGGTTTTAAACTAGTTACAGTATTAAAATAAAATAAAAAATAACTATTTCCCTAGTTATAAGAGACTATAATGTCTTATCAATCGATTGTACAAACGTATCTATAGGTAATCAAGAGAAATTTAATAATTTATGAAGTACTAGAAGGCCTGGCGGATGTTGTCCTGCCCTGATAATAAAAAATATATACTTATGTGCACGAAATGCTTAAGCTAAAAAAGGAATATCTCAGTAAGCATTGTTTTGTTATATCTCAAAGGGATTAGGCAGCGTTTTCGACGAAAGCTCGCAGGCGGCTTGACCTTCGATTCTTTCAACAATTATCATTAAATTTTAACCAATTTACAAAAGAAAAACCTTGACAAATTATATACATAAACCTTCTCCGTGAATTACTCTATCTATTGGTGAAGACAGTATTGCAATCCATTTAGTAGTTTTTGAGTTTATCGCGAACATCCAGACAGACAGACGCCGCGGATGACTTTGTTTTATAATATGTAGTGATGTATCGTTAATTAACTACCACTATGCTACCGTATCACCGTGATCTGTATTCTATCTATTTAAAGAGAGTTAATTATGTGATTAAAAAGTACATTTAATGTGACGTCATAGTACGTTGTAATTTCATTTCAATTCGATTTGATTAGTGGGTGATAAAAATGTGCATATTTTTGCAAAAGGTCCCAATATGATTAATTAAAAGAGTTTTATTACACAATAGCGGGAACTTGTTTTCATTCAGTGACACGATTCCAATTATGGCAGTTTCAAGCGAATTATCTTTGCACCTGTCACATATGACTTAAAGCGATGAATACTAGTGAAAACTTATATGGATATCGTATTTATCAAAGTAAGTTCGAATCTCTATGAATCTGAGAGTACGGTGAACGGAAAATACCGATAATGACTCGTGAGCTGTCTCACTTGAGAGTGAATTTCGCTAGTATTATGGCATTACAATCTCGGGCTACACCTCCAATCTACATAACGTTTGAAGAGTGAAATCAATAGAACACAAAAAAAAAAACAAAACGATGGTACTGAAGAATTATCCAAAAAGGTGAACAATAACTTTGCCAAATGATCATTTTCCAGTTCCCTGACAAACACTGTTAGAATGTAGAGTAGTTCAATTCTATATATACTATTATGAAATGTCTTTGTTTTTGGATAACGATTTTTTTGTATGAATTTTATTAAATCGTCCTATCATTAATCTCCTCTATGATTAAATTGCTCAGGAAATGTCGGGCACAAATGCAATCGATATAACAAATAACATCTGTTATTATCTTTTTAGTCTGTGATCTTGGTTGCGTGTTGGATTGGCTAGGTTACATTGAAATTGATATTATAAGGGACAATTCAAGTATTAGGTACGTAACAAAACCATTACCCCGAGAACCAAGTCACGTGTACCAGCGAATTGTTAAAAAAATATGTAGCTTATCTAAATTACGATTTCCTTAATAAATACAATGTTATCTAATTAATAATAATTTATAGAAGATAAGGATACTTTACTCAAGACTCCTTTCTTATTAGAGTATGGATTTTTATATTTTCCTTCCCAAATATGGAGCTGGCCGTGGGCAATGAACGAGACATGTTCAAATTTATAGACACATAACTCAACTCGTAACGATTGATAAGAAAATCGATGCCTAATCGTAGGAAATAGATAAGAAATAAAATAATATCTGCATGTATTCATGGGTTTACCAAATCTCGTATTATTACATACCAGGTACTATAATTATCAGTAAATCTATTTCTGTGCCTAAAGTGGCTCCTGTATTCTTGATAATTTATCTTATCGTTATTAATTCATTCATCATATTAATACTTCTTAACTTTTATCGTTTGTCAAATCTGTTAATTTTTTTAATATAATATTACCAAGATTTTTAGATTACATTCGTTTTCATAGTAGATTACATACATTTAAAATTAATTGTTGATAAAAATATATTGGATATATAGATATTGTTTTCTGTTTGTTTGTATATTTATTTGTGATTTAAAAGGTTTTTTTCTTATCTCTTTATTAAAATAAGTAATCTTTAAAATAAGTTACGCCGGTTGAATAACTAAATAAATATTATTATAAAAATTGTATCTTTTTCCAGGCTCGCAGTGCTGGTGTCCAAAGTGAGTATAGTCGGCTATTATATTATAATTTTATGTATACTTATTTTAAGATAACAGATTATACACACGTTTTATTTCAGTCAAAATCGAAATAATGCTATTATTTTCCTACTCTATGTAGTCTTTTTATTCTATGTTCTGAAAAGAAAACAAAAATAAAGGAGACAACTATGTTAACTTTATTTAATAATCTTTAATGTTAAATTCATACCAATAAAAAAAAAATATGTTCAGTGACACGGGGTAATAATGGTTTATCGGTACCACGATGACTATTTTTATAGGTTACATTTCGTTTGAAATCGATTATCAAATGATGGTGTATGTTGGCGGTTCCAAATCTTTTTAAATTGGCACAAAATAAACAAAACACTTTTTTTTTACAGTGCAGTCCACGCCAAACCAGTTGACTGCTCTAACATAATTGCGCAGAACACAAATTTAGCTATAAATAAGTATTATATTACATATATGTGTAAATAAAATCGAGACAATTTAAGTAGGTTGGTTGTAGGTGGTAGAGCTACGCTGAAGCTATTACTGGTTTCAGCATGAATGGGTCGGCTCGCCCGACGCGCGGGGTACTACCACCCGACACACAGAAACCAGACGTGAAGTAACAGTGCTTGCACTGTTGCGTTTCGTTTGGTCAGTGAGAGTGCCGGAGGCCCACATATATTAAAAGGCCGGCAACGCACTTGCGACTCCCCTGGTGTTGCTAGTGTCTATGGACGGCGGTGATCACTTATCATCAGGTGACCCACCTGTTCGTAAAAAAAAAAGTATAAAAAATACATTTTAAATTCCTATAATAATACTTTAACTTTGTTTTGTATGAAACTCTTGAGTATATTATGCATAAGCTGGAACTTAAGGCTATATTCAGAGCGGCCAAAAAAAATGGCGAGAATTGTATTAGCACTAATTAAGCATTTAGCGTTTGCACCGCTGCATTGCATCAGACTTATTAAATTAATCTTTTATTAACTGGTAACAATCGAACTTTCGAATTAGGGCTTAGAAAGAAAACCTGTAACAAAAAGTCAACGTTTCAAAGGTAATCCGCGGAACCCTGACGATTTTCCTGCGGAACACACTAGGAATCCTTGGTGTATGTGGTTATCCTTCGTATATGTACTGTGTGAAACATTTGATGAATAAATTCAACATAAATCACCACAATCTCATATGTTTGTAGGCACCAGGGCTGCGGCCGCTTTAGGAGAGAATCCTTGGGTCGTACACCTCCGTGTCGCTGTCTCCACTAGTGGACTTCTCAACAGCTGCGTTGGTTCGCTCATTGACAACAGATGGGTTCTCACCACCGCCAGCTGCCTCACCAAGTACGTTGTAATATTTTATATAACTAAATTTCTAAGATACCGTAGTCTTCGATACCTGATCTGCCTTTTAATTAAGACTTTCGCAAGTTAAAAACATTTGTTTTAGAGAGAAGAACGCATAAGTTAGTCTGAAGCCAATGTTTTGTCATATACTATTTCGAAATACTTAACTAGCTACAGCAACTAAGTAATCGATGTGATTCACGGTCAAGTGTGGAGAATAGAGTGGCTGTTAACTGTAAGTTCCGACACGCAACTATAGGTATTCATAGGGACGTATTTACCGTAGAGAAGCCGCGAGGGCAGCGCTCGTTAGCACTCCTCGTTTTTGTCTGTACCTAGAGATAAAAAATAAAATATATTTGGATCATCAAGTTTGACGACTTTTTTTTTGTATTTATATTCTTTTTTTTTTCATATGATAAACTAAGGCTTCCGAGTAATATTTATTCATTGCTAACTATTTTTCCTTCATTCATTTATGGGGTCTCATATCTTAAAATATACAACTCGTTCACAAATTTTTGAGACGAAATATTAATAGGTTCCCATTTCTTGAAATATGCCACACGGTGCAAATATTTTTATTTGAAGTCAGAAGACTGTTAATTATCTTAATTCTATTATGGCTTTATATTTTTTTCCTTCAAAGCGTAGTTGAAACATGTGCCAGTGTCATTTATCGTGAAAGTATTATTTGATCTCTTTGGTACAACTGGAAAAGGTGGTTTATTAAAATGATCTTCTTCTGCAGTGTCCGCTTCATCTGGGTTCGTTATGGCGTAGTGAACGTGATCAACCCCTCCCTGGTGACTGAAAACAGCGCCGTGAGGGTTCACCCCGATTACGACGCAGCGACCGGCGCTAACAACCTTGCTCTCATCAGCATCAACCGCTTTGTGGAGACCACTGGTAAAATATCCGTTCTGGTTTTCTTTATCATCGTACATTACTTCATTTTCTTGAAGGTGTGAAAAATTATATATCTTTTTTTTTTTTACTTTTCACTGCTGCATGGTTATGTAAATAAAAAAAATCGCATAAACCACGAGTGTTGTGTAGGAAGTCGATCGTGCAACTGGGCCGTGTCGTGTAGTTCCTTTTTGGCATAAGCATTTACAGTTCGGCTGTATTTGGCTATCCTCGTTTTGCGTCGGACAGCGAATTAATCTATAGCCTACGATCCCCGCGCCGCATCTGACGACCGCCATGTATATAATAGTATTGTCCTTTTATGGTAATTATTCCGCTGTTAAGGAGTGTAGAGTGATTGACGTAAGCGCAATAAATAAGGTATCAAATACAAAAAAATATTGTTTATAGTCTTATTAACTTTTGCAGCGATTTGACCGCTTCGATAAAAAAACAGCGTGTAATGTGTATAATTATTGCGTACATAAAACATAAAAGTTTTGGTGTAATAAACTAAATACAGAATCATCCCCTGTAGCGACAATTAAAACTGTCCCGGGCCAGCGCCGAGACACCGACTGTTCAATTAATTAGAGAGTAGTTGGAAGTACGCGTCGAGTGATGCGGTTTTATACAACTTCGTCGGAATTCCGATGGGACACAATTGCTTCGTTTATAAATGACTTCATCGCGTTTATATATGTATATACAAATAAATAAAATTGAAGTGTCTGCTTATCATTAAAATAAGAAGTTTTTACTAAATGGATATAAATGTGTATACAGAGTACTTGTAACGAAAAAAAAAAACATTTTTAAAAACTTTTGTCGGTCTGTCTGTTTATTCCGGTTAATCTCTGAAACCGTTTGATCGATTTTGACGGAACTTTCATTGACAGATAGTTGATGTTATAAGGTGTAGCTTAGGTAGCTTTTATTTTAAAACAAGAATAGGGTTAGACTGAACAAAAAATGTTTTGCAAAATTTCACGGGAATGAAATCGCGCGTAACATCTAGTGTTGGAAAAAATTATAATTTACATTAAACAATGTCATTAGAATACTTAAACAGACATATTAACACTTTTATACTTACATTATTTAATGAGTATTTCTAGAACAAATCGAACATGTAGATATGAAATTTACTTAAATAAAACGCAAATTAGATATTAAAAATTTAATTAATTCAAGTGTTTGTTAAATTATTGTATGAAGTATTTTAAATTGCTTAATGTTAACTACATAATAATAACCAACAGAAGAGTAACATGAATAAGCTGATATGTAAAAATATTTGGTTATTTACTCAAAGTTGAAGCAACTGAGGTATACTCTGTATGTAATATTACGTACATTATAACAACTCATAGATCTTTCCAACGTACATTCTTCACCAAAAACGTAGTTATAAATACGTATTAGATTATATATATTACATTGAGACAATTTAAGGATAAGTAAATGACAATTTTAGATTTATATAATGATAATATTTTAACTTTGTTTTGCATTGAACTTTTGACTATGTTACGCGCAAGTTCGAACCTACGGCTTTTTTTAAGAGCGGCCAAAAAGATATACGAGGACTGTAACAGAGTTATTGTTTATTTTCATATTCTTACAAGAAGTACTTGTGGTCACAACTTCCACAGAAAGTTAAATTATAACCTAAAAACGTTATTGACAATGAATGTTCCCTGACAGTTTATAGCACAGAATAATATTACTCCTAGCGGAGGTTTATAGAGTCCCAAGTTGTATAGTTGACGTTTCGGAATAAATAGTTTTTTTAATGAATGGTACTCATCAGGCGTTCTTCTAAAAAAGAAGGTAATATTTTCATAAAAGAAAACATAGGATATTGACAGAATGTATTAAAACTTTAACGGGTTATTATATTACATTTGTTAAATTGAAAAGTATAAATTTATATGTATGTCCGAAATGCGAATTGAGCCAAAGGAGATTATACCTGAATGAGGTTATTTCATTCATTTTAAAGTTTTGGCATTGAACCATGCACTAGACGGGTAGGTGTCGCCAAATGTAAAGTTGAAGCGTATTATACCGTTTAATTTACGTTGATAACTTTGTAACGTTTGTTGAAAACACATATTATTTTTTATTGTAGTAGGTATTCATAGTAAAAATGAAATTTAATTAGAGAGAGTGAAGAACTTTATATTTGGGGCAATTTTTGAATGTACGGTGTCACAACGTGTTGAACGATTGTATAATACGTTTTTTGGTAAATGTATCTCCAATATGATATATATGTTTATGTATTTAGATTTAACTCAAAAGCGGCTTATCCAGATTTTTACTAAAATTATATAGGGAAAGTATGGTATTGCAAAATTCATAACCTATAAAGATTATCATCTATTAGACTCCGTGTATTAGACTTAATAGAAATAATTATTACAAAAGGGGTTCTATATAACCGATAACCTATAATATAACCCATTGTTAATGAAATGTTGTATACCAATAAGGACAAGTCTAATATATATTTAAAAATCGTAAAGTATGAATAGAAAAATGATTACCAAATGAAAATAAACATTCACGGGTGTCAGTTTTAGTAGTAATTTTGTGTCAAAAATTAATTTATATTTGTAAGAAAGAATTAATTAATCATTTGCAGCTTCACGTGTCGTGTCGCCATCTTGCGTGCCGCCATTTTGCTTGCCGTCATTTCGCTTGTGTCAAAGGGTTTTTTCAAATTTCATGTTGTCTTCCAGATAACATCGCTCCAGTCGGTTTATCCGATAGTGACGAACTCCCGGCTACCGCTACCTTCTGCGGTTTCGGAGTGAACAGTGAAGGAGGTAAGTTTACGATAAACTGTTATACTTATCGAAGTGTTTTGAAATGTAAAGCCTTTCGTTATACACAAACCGTGGTACAAAAACAAACGACTGTTCTAAAAATAACGTTATAATTTATATGGCTTTAGATATTATATAATTATTTGTTTCAAGTGCGAAACCACAAAATACTCACTGTTTAAGTGTCGATTAAATGCTACGTGGGTCTAATTATAGGCTTGTTAATAAATCGCACATATAGTGTGATGCATTTTTTTGCTTTACCTTCGCACGCTACTTTATTGTACAGATACTATTGTTTTTTTTTTCGAACTGATTACACTGTTGGCTTGTTAAGGCCGCTACAGTTTCACCGGACTACAAAGTTCATTCCTAGTTTTATTACTTTATTTCTGTTATATTATTTGCATTTCCATTATAGATTCATTTTTTTCTGTAACCATTTGTGATCAATCAGCATTAAAGTTGAAACTGTTTTTAATGCTATCCATTTCACTATAACTCGCCGCTAGGTGGTGCTAAGGTGTATTTTAATATTATTGTAGGTTATATTATGATTGCATGCGGACAAAGTTACAATCCGTTGCGATGTTATAATGTCTCCTATTATAGTGATGAAAGTTTGGTGAGTTGTACTCCCGCGAAGTTCTCTAAATTCGTGTAAGCAGTTTAGAATACATTTCGTGTGAATTTATTTTGGACATAAGCAAAAATTATTCGATAACTTTCCAGCAGGACGTATCGTTTGAAGATGTAAATTACTTCGCACGATCTGCTGTTTCAATTAATCTTATTCTAATTATCTTAGATGTCTTTAATTTTCTTAGAAATCTTTTTTTTATATTATATAGGTTAGCGTTTGATCACAATCTCATCTGATGTTAAATGATGTTGTAGTCTAAGATGGTAAGTCACGCAAAACCTTGAGTGAGACTGGCTCTCAAGTGCAGTTGCCGGAACACACCAACAGGTGCTTGGCGACAGATTTTCAACTTGAGCGTGTTAGCTAGCGTGACGGACTTAGAAAAAGCCCTACCATCATGTTCATCACGATGTTTTCTTTCACCGAAAGCTCCGAACACACTACCAACTGAGCCACCATCGCAAATCTGTTGCCGTGTTATGATTCTAACATGAACTTCCGTCAGGTCCCGGTGAACAACTGTCTTGCTCTGATGTGTCTCTCGAGGATGACGCGGCGATCGAAGCCTCTGAGGTATTTTTTTTTAAATTATTTTGCCACCGATTTGTAAATACGTTTTTGTAATGTGATGATTATTCAACAAATGTGAAAGTGTCTCCAATATCGAAATACGTTTACTTGGTACCTACACAATAAATTTTAATATGTGATGTGTATATTTAGTTCAGACATAAGAACATCTATTATTTTTTTATAACTTTATTAGTTATCTATAGCATTTTTAATTGCTGTATAAATTAGATATGGTCCATGATATATACATAAATAATATATAAGTGTTTGTGAATTGTCCGCGCTACTCTCCGACACGGCTAAATCGATTTTTACTAGACTTTTACCGACGACAGAGCACTTCGCAGACTATTGTCTAATGCTACTCCCATATCTGCGTGTCTGCGTGACGAAGCTTCGACTACTTCTCACGTTAAAATTAATGTCAAAAATCATTCCGATAAAGGCACAGAATTCCCGATCCCTTACCTGCGTCTTCCCAATAACTTTAAATTAGCGTCCGATAAATTCCTTTGATGTGTGTAGAAACCGCCGGCCCCAGTTATCCTGCTGCGTGTAGCGTCACTCGTCACGCAGCACGATAGTTCGTAACGCATAACGATAATATCTTCCCACATCTGCATTTACTCTGACCATTGACAAAACCTCGTGCCGATACACGCAGGTATGGGAGTAGCATTATGTAGCCTTTTCTATAGAAGCTAAACAGTAAGCATAAAACAAAATCTGTGAAATATCATAATCATTTTTACGTGAAAGAAGTAACGAGAACTCGTTGCTTAAAATAAATAATGATTAAATGACATAATCTGTTGAAATAACATTTCGGTATGTTACAATCGTTTAATTAAAATGTACATTTTTATACGTTGTCCCAAATGTAGCAGATTTCGAAATACACAGAGTGTTCTCTGTTACGTAAAAATGTATAAACTTTTAAATATTATAATATAATGCTACACGTCGCTATCCATTTTATTTACATATATGGAATAGACCGTAATAGTTCTGCGTTGGTAAAAGATATTATAGTCTTTCAATTGTTTTTTTGTACAGATTCATTTGAACAATATTTCGTAGGTGTCTCTCTTTGTAGCTCTATTAGTCTGAAAATTATATTCACATTGCTTCATTCGTTTTGAATGACGCATGTCGTCTACATTCGTGGCATTGTTACATTTCAAAATCAGCCAGGTCGAATGTTAATCGTTCGTATAAGATGTTTCATTTTTTTTAAGGTTTTCTCTTTATATACACCGCGGTCGGAGACCAAATTTTACCGTTCATAAGATTCTTATTTATTTTGTATGATTTTCAAGTTATACAGGTATAAATATTTTAATAAAATTGAGAAACTGGCGAACGATTAAAATGGGACTTAGGCGAGTTTGAAATTTAACGCCCAGAAATTAATATGTATGGCGCGTTATATATTTATCACAGTAGAGTATGTATAGTATAAAAACGAGTGTTTCTGACGATAGATGGATGTTTATTACACTTACACGCAAACACTTTTGGGCGGATTTTTATGTGTGATCCCAACTGATGCTGAAAGACGATGTGCTCTAAGATGGAAAACACACTAGAGCTAGAGGAGAATTGGCTCTTAAATGCAGCTGCTGGAATATATTTACGAGTGCTTGGTGTTTAAGAACTTGAGGGCGGTGGGTAGTGGTCGGCGCGCTTAGAAAAAGGCCTACCAGTATGCTATAGTTTCATCACCGTAGACCTAATAGCAACAAACAAAGTTATGCCCATCGATTGATGTAGGTTTATAAAAAAAACCTTATAGGTTTTGTCAATCTTTTCGTTCTCTGTGTATTTGCTGCAATGAATTTAGTAATAATTATAGAGTCTTCATTCATTATTTAATAAATATTGTCTTTTTGACTATTAACTTGAGTACGCTTCACAGTTAAGTAGAAGTTTGGCGGGATCTTTAGACTGAGCAATCATCGTTTCAAGTTGCATTTGGTAACTTAATCCTTAAATGTATAATTTTTGTTTTGAATCCTGAAACTAACTTTAAAACAACAACAAAAAAAATGTAGCTTGCCCGCCAAAAGTAATGTTAACGTTATGTTTCAAGTGTAAGGTATTTTCTAAGGTTTTAACATGCTTTCGAAAATGCACACACTCAGGTTTTTGAAAAAAATTAAGTGGTTGTGGAATGTATACTATACAACAATATGCATTTAAGGGTTAAGCTCATTGCTTATTTGTAGTTCGATGTCGGTGCTCCCCTAGTAAGCGACGGTGTGCAGGTCGGTCTGGTCGTCAGTGGCTCGGACGATGACAGCGCTGGCAGTAAGTATAAAGCCTTCTGATAAATATATTTTTGGGTCACAACATAAGAGGAATCGCGTTTGGTGAGGTATTTTAAGAGCGCGATTGAAAGATATATATTGCCGTTTTGCTTAGGATGAATTACTGAACAGAATGTAAGAGAGAGACACCTGCAGTCCGAACTGATAGATATAATGGTGTTTTCTCCTCGACAATAAAGCTTATTTTTTTTTATAAATAACGTTAGAAATACTGTAGCTTTGCTTGCAAGTTTTTTTTTGTATTTTTATGTCTAATAATTAATGTATTATTGGATAATTGTTGTACTTTCAAAATGTTCCTAGTTATTTTTAATTTATACTAATATTATCTATAAAATGAAAAAAAAAAATGTTATAAATAAACCCAAAAATACTTAACCAATTTTGAAAATTCTATCACCTATAAAAAGTTTGAACGAGTAGTAGTACGCTTATAGTAATTTCATATACTATGTATAGTATATTTGCAAAATATACATTAACGCGAACGAAGGTGAGAGCAAAAGTTAGTATTTATACAAGCCAAACGTCACAACATAGTGATAAGCAGTGACAAATATAAATTGACCAATGGGTATTTTTTATCTATAAAAAGTGTACTGTTTCGGAGAGAGATATGGTGAGAGATGAGGTGGGTATATAATGGTCGTATATTTTATTATATTAACGCGAGTGAAATCGCGGTAAAAGCTAGTAATAAATGTTTATTTTTGTAATTTTGCAGGCATCTTGAGCGTCAGCAGCTACGTCGACTGGATTAAGGAAACGATCGAACCGGACTCCAGGTCCGAAGTGCTGGAAGCCAGCCCTGTCAACTTCGTCAACTAAATACGAGGGACCGCAAATTATCACACCACTTATTTGTAAATGAAGTATAAAGAACAGATAAAAGGAAAAAAAAGACGAAAGAAATATAGACTTTCGTGTTTCAAGAGTCTTTTGTGGTGTTTAGAAATGTTATTTATGTAAATAAATATATTTTATTTGTATGTTGTTTTTATTATTCAAGTGAAACTTCTTATGAGACTGTTGTGAAATTTTGATCGGCAACCTTTTTGTGTGACGAAAAGTAACACTGTCGGGTAGAGTGTTGCAAACACCGGTTCTCGTTCTATCACTGAAATGAAACAATGTCGGGCGCGGCCGGTATCTTGGGTTGGTGAGTGCCCGGGAACACGGCGGGACGTTCGCTTCTTTTTTTTGTCGCGTTAGGGAAAAATAATGAGAGTAAATATTTACGATGCGCGCGCACACCGTCACGAAAAACCGACACCCTGAAGTTAGCTATAGTTCACATTTTATTCAAATAAAGTATGTATGTATCAAATAACTTTTTTCAATTGTTAGTGTCGTTTTTTCTACAAACGTAGAATAAGGCGAAAGATAAAATTTTTGAAAAGATTTTTGTCTTGTTACGACAAAGAATTATAACTTCTAACGCGTGTACATAAATACAAACTATCTTTTTTTTTTTCAAAGTCGGATCCTTTTTTCTTTGAAGCTTAAAACAGATTATCAATTTAATATCGAGTATAGTGGTATGAGAATCATATATTGATGTTTGTGCTGTAGATAGCAATGTCGAATATATATTTTTTCGAGTTTAACGGAAAATGATGTATATACCCTGTGAGGATATAGTGACTTTTTTTAACTTCAAAAAGCAGGAGGTTGTCATTTTGTTTGGATTTGTTACATCAGACCTTAGTTTTTTGTAAACAGATTTGGATTTTATTTTATTGCTAATAGGGTAATTTCAAATGGGTCCCATTTCCTTAGTAGCGGACCTATGATTTCGAAGATACACGAGGTAATTCCTCAAACTCGAATAAGAAATGGGGAGTGACTGAGATAATAGTAGGTTTATGACGTAGTCCGGTGGAAATGTAGAGGCCTTACGAAGCCAACAGTGTCGGACAGTTCGAAAAAAAAAACAAGTAGGTCTATGACAAATCAAGACTAAGTAGGTATAAATTTTTTTTTTTTTTTACATACACGGACACAACTTAAAAATCAAATGGTCAAATATTGAAAAATAAGTTCTCAATTTGTTTTATTAATTAATAGATTTAGTAATTAATTTATGGCTACGTTTATTGTTCTGTATGTAAATCCAAACTTGCTTCCTAATACTTGTAACTGTCTCCTACAACACAGTCTACACTAACGTAGGAGACAGGGACCTATCTTATGTGTACCTATGTAACGAATTTAAAAATAAAGATTATTATTATTATAACTATGTCCAAAGACGTTTTGGCGAATTTAATAGAGAAGATTTTTTTGGAGTAATTTGTCATTTTTGTTAAAAAAGAAAAAAAATGTTTTGCTAACCAATTAGTGCGGCGATTTCATTAACACACCTCACTAATAATACACAAAATTATTGCTTAACATAAGTGTTTGAGGATAAATATGTTATCATATAAGTTTCGTAAACGTCACAGTCGAAAATTTCAACCTAATAAAGGTGAGGTTGAAGACGCGGTCATATAGCTTACGATTAGCGATTTTTACACGCTTTATGCGAATTAAATATAAATCAATAAAAATGATTCATTGATCGTGAGAACGCAATACATTGGACTTCTAGACATAGCCCGTCTCGAACTTTATTGCAACGGGCATGTATCTAATGAACTTCGCCTTTCAGAGTTTTCCACCCTCATTTATTGAAAGGTTTACAAAGCAAATCGCAGTGCGTATGAAAGAAAAAAAAGCCTGTTAGTAAGGTACACCTGTTGAACCACATATTATGCACATATCCATTTAACATGTATATAGCATTGAAGAATATTTAGCCTTTGTTTCAGTAAAATCAGTTCGGTCTGTTAAGAGTTGTTGTAATTTGAATGACGGTGTGTGTTAACAAAGCTAACACTTGGTTGTTATTTAAAAAAAATACGGATATTTTAATCTATATCAATACATCTTCTATACATATAAATTAATTGGAGTGCCTGTATGTAATATCAAAATAACGACTTTTTACTGATTGGATATGAACGTATACACGATAGTGATAACGAAAATACAATTCTTAAAATTTTTGTCTGTCTGTCTGTATGTTCTGGGTAATCTCCGAAACGGATGGACCGATTTTGACAGAAACTTCACTGACGGATAGTTAAAATTACAGCGAGTGACATAGGCTATTTTATTTTAGAGTAGCTGTCATCCATGGCTTCGTCTGTAGTACTATCTCCAAAACGATTGGACCATTTTTTACGGAACTTTCACTAGCAGATAGCTGATCTTATAAGAAGTAATTCACAATTTAAAAAAAAAACGCATGCGGAGCTGCGGGCAACAGCTAGTTTAATATAAGTTTATTGAAGTTATATAAGAAACTGCTTTTTTATATAAGAACTAAACGTACAGAGATGTATATTTTTTTAAACGCGGTAACACCAAACCAGTTTATTTTTTGGCAGGGAATAATACTTGTAATACGTTTTCCTCGGTATTGGGGACCGCGCCTTCGAACTCGTTTGTTCCGCGCTGTGGCTATTTAGCTACGCGTAAGCGAGCGGCTGTATTGTTATGAACAAGCGAGCGTTGCGGTTTACAGTCGAAATTCTTCGTAATGCGAGTAAAAGCGGTGGTTTTATTTGCAGGGGGTTTTCCTTATTGCTTACAGCTTCTTACGCGACATATCCGAAATTCGCTAATGGTAATTCTTTGCCGCGACAAGTGAGTGTAGCTGAATTGAGGAAGCGATTATTTTCCTATCGTACATTTTTTTCTGTTGATTTTTTGTTTAGTACATTTACATTAATAATATTATGTTATATTTCACTTAATAAAAAAAAATAGAGTGATCTTTATCGCTAGTTCAGAGTCATACCTACTCACTGTACTATCTGCAATTGTGACGATGTATGGATGGTTGTTATCTTTTACGCAAACACTACTAAATGTACGTGGTAGAGCTACGCTGAAGCTATTACTGGTTTCAGCATGAATGGGTCGGCTCGCCCGGGGTAGTACCACCCTCTCACAGAAAACCGACGTGAAGTAACAGTGCTTGCACTGTTGCGTTTCGTTCGGCCAGTGAGAGCGCCGGAGGCCCACATATTTAAAAGGCAGGCAACGCACTTGCGACTCCCCTGGTGTCGCTAGTGTCTATGGACGGGGGTGATCACTTACCATCAGGTGACCCACCTGTTCGTTTGCCCCCTATAATATAAAAAAAAAATGGTAAGTTATGATTGTGTACAATGATATACGTTTTACAATTTTGAACGATTTGAATGGTAAAATATTCGTATGATATCTGTAAGTTCTCGAACCCCGGCGGCATGTACCAACGAATTTTTCAGAATTCGCGTACATTTACTAATTTAAATAGGTAACACTATCGGTGGCTGGTGAAGGAGAACATCGTGAGGAACCGGGAATGAATCTGAGAAATGTCCTTGTAGTACAACCGTATGTGGGAAAAAAAAAAAATGCTTTGCGATAGACCTGGCTGTTTTCGGATCGCATTATATACTGGTCATACTGTCGAGCTATAAAAAAGTATCTATAATTTCTATTTTTTATTCAGTGTAAAAGAGGTGTCTACGGTCGTTCAACTGTTTTCAAAGTGTCAGATTTGTATCATACAGGAGGCGAGTGTGTGAGCTTAAAATCACACTGTTTACAGAACATTTTAACATCTCCGAAGCAATAGTAGCATCGTTCCGAAGAAACACATTCATACACGTGCTTTTTAATTTCTCAATTCTTATGTATATTCATACATTGGATTGGCAAACATTTTTAAAACTCCGTTAAAATATAAATATCAATTTATGTTATGTTGCATTGAATGTTAAAACAAAACTTTTTGCTTCAATAAATGATTTAGGACAACAATAATATTTTTAATTATTTACTAGCTCGTGCCCGGGACTTTTTATTGAAGTCGAATATCAAAATACCGACTTTTTACTGATTGGATATGAACGTATACATGATACTGATAACAAAAATACAATTTTTTAAATTTTTTCCTGTCTGTCTGTATGTTCCGGGTAATCTCCGAAAGGGCTCAACCGATTTTGACAGAAACTTCACTGACGGATAGTTAAAATTACAGTAGGTGACATAGGTTACCTTATTTTAGACTAGCTGTCATCCGTCGCTTCGTCAGTAGTACTATCTCCAAAACGATTGGACCTATTTTCATGGGATTTGCACTGACAGATAGCTAACATTATAAAAAGTAACTAAAGCTTTTTATTTCGGACTAGCTTTTACCCATGGCTTTGTTTGCAGTACTATCTCCGAAACGTTTGAATCATATTCCACGGAACTATCACTAACAGATAGCTGATCTTATAAGAAATAATTTACAATTATAAAAAAAAAACGCATGCAGAGTTGCGTATAAAGTACTTTATATAATTTGGTTATGTGTAGTCTATTCAAACTTTTATTCATAATGTTCAATATCGTCGTTCCAACTTTTTATTCGCTTCGAACCGGTTAAAACGTGTACAAGATTCTTTTTTATATTGGCATACCAAAGGAGCGTAACTTCTCACGTGCGTATATAAGTATACTTGCACCGTTTTATATTCACTTTATAATGCACCAAATAACAATAACCGCGGGGAGAACTTGTATTATGATATTGCCAATATATGATAGACTAGTAGTATACGTACGTCACTGGAGAAAATGGCCGATAATAACCGGTCGGACGCGAAATAATATGTATATTAAAATTGTGTAAGTAGCGTAAACATGAATTTGGGTTTCTATGACGACGCGGGCCGGACCTTTGAGGACAATGATGCAATATAATATGGACCTAAGTCGTAGACAGTGCCGTACTTGACAAAATAAAGTTTGTAACAAAAATAAAATTCTTATATAGAAATATTAAATTTATTTTAGTTGCGTCAGAAATTATTTTACGTGATCGTAATGCTCTTATTAATATTATAAAGTTGATTGTGATTTTGTTTGCTACGTATTTAATTATTATTCTCAAATAAGACATCTTATCAATAAGTTGAATATCGATTGATATTATTTTAATATATATTAGGGTACAGATTAATAATTCTATCTGTTTATTTTATATTTTTTTGTTTTATGTGTATATCAGCATTATAGAATGTTATTTTAAAAGTGGCTAAAATAATAAAAATATATGAAAAAATACACATTAATAATAGCTTTACAAAACTAGGAGATAAGAAGAATAATAATCACAAAAAAAGTTAAACATAAACCAAAAGCACTTACTGATAATATAAAATGATTTAAAAAAAGGCGGCGGGTTAAGAAGATTATTTTTATTCACAGAAAGCGATACATTACCATAACGTGTCTGCGAGCATAAAATTCACGGATACGACTCTGGCACAACTTTCCCTCTTACAGCATAACAGATTGCGAATGATGTTAACGCATTCGGCCACTCAGTGCGCAGGCGCGAGCCACGGTCGCTATGACCGGCATCGACTTGCCAAATTAAAAAAATAATTATATATATGATGAATAATTAATTTAGCCGTTACACTAGAGTGCTACCCCGTATAATTTTGTGCCAGTGTTCGGATTGCAGTTTGTTTATCTGTTTTGTGCGCATGTTCTAGTGTTAAATATCGATATTAAAGTTTTTTTTTTTTAATAATTCTACGTCAATTACAAATCTAGATTAAATTAGTAAAAGAAGGAAGTTGAATGTAATGTTCTACTTTAAAATTTTTCTAAATACAGACCATTATAATTTCCTTTCTGTTTGTAACATTATTTTGTAAGTTCCGAAGGTTGGTTTTTATCTTCTGGAAAATATTTCTAGAACGTTCTGTTATTAACCGAGTTGAAATTACTAAACGCACGTGAAATAATTCTTAGTGCTTAAAAAGAACCATCTAAATAAAAAAAAAAAATAAACACTAAATCATGTGCTGGAGGTGAAATTCTCAAAATGATGGGATTCAAACGAACGGAAGTCCAAAAAGTAGTCATACTTACATGGCTCCTCCACTATTGGACCTTCGGGAGTGTACTTCTGTGGTATACGTTCGCGATTTTATGGACTACCGCGGTGATAATCTGCGTAGCGACTTACGACCATGATTATTGGATGCTGAGGGGCGTGTTTTCTCCCCCGGCGTGGCCTCTGGTCGGGCATATATTCTCCGTGGTGACGTTTAAGGAGCAAGGCGGAATGTGCTTCAAGAGAATATACGATACGTATAAGAATGAAAGGTTTTTAGGTAAGATTTTGTTAATAATATTAATTTTATAGAAATAAAGGCGAGACCATTCGGTGTGACGCAACCTTGGGTATTGCAGAGATAAAAAATGTTGAGGAAAATGGTTTCAGTGGTCGTTTTTGGTTATATTATTATCTACACGCAACTTTTTTTTTTCATTTTTTTTTGGCTTTTTAGTGAGGAAAGTTATAGACTATTTAAAATTACGAACCCTGCCCATAAAGCAATCGGCATTCCAAGTGTAGGTCACTAATGCGGGCGCACCTCGTGGTGCTTCAATGAGAAGGGTTGATCTGTGAATATGTCTATGCCAGTGTCGTACCAAGCTGCGTGACTCGGCTACCTACGCAACAGGCTTGTTTCGGATTTTATTGCAGCTTAAGTAACTGCAGTGAGAGTAATTCAAAATGTTAAAACTTAAACGAGAGTCAAACCACGTTACCACTGCTAGTTTTAATATAAAAAAATATTGTACTGGTTACCCAAGATTATATATTTTTATTTTAATCATATGGTAATCTTTAACAGACGGCAGTATAATAGGCAGTTACGTGAAGTTCACATTGAGAGTTTTTGGGAATTTACGAGAAATTTTGAATGGAATTCTCAACACAACTTACTATAAGTACGTGGATGAACTCGCGGCCATCGTGATTTGTCCACAAAACCTGTTTTAGGAATCCTGACTGCCAGGTCAACAGTGTAGACAGTTCGAAAAAAAAGAAGGATGTATGTACATATAAAAGTTACAACACTCTGCTGCAGCGTTTGTTTCGTGATTTAAAGATTTTGTTGTTAGCAGAGATTATTCGACGCGATAATTGGTTGTGATGAAACTTAGGTATTGTTGGATATTGCAGACAATTTAAGATTTGTGTCGAGGATGTTTTATAGTTTCAAAATTTAGTTTCTCGTCTACAGAGATTAATGCCAAACGTTGTCTCGCTATCTAGCATGAGGATATAATATTACTTAATATTTAGGTTAAACTACGAAATGGCTGGTCCTAAATATAGCTTAAGGATAAAAAACCTCATCTTATTAAACTGGAAGCGATTCCGGCTTTCGTTGAAGGAAAATATCTATGCAAAACCATAGCATGACTGTAGTGTTTTTTCTAACATCCATCCGGCTAATTACCACCCTCAAGTTGAGAATTTGTCACAATGCAACCATAGATTTGTTCCGAGAGCAGCACTAAGACTCAGTATTTGTCTAGGTATAGCGTTTTAATTTCTTGGGCCACAACATCTCCTAATACTAGCTGAGATTTTGGTAAATCGCTAATATCAATAAAGTATAAAACAGAGGTTAGCAACTAACGGATAGGAAACTTTCTGGCTTCATTATAATGTTCTTCTTTGCTAGAATTTTGAAGTATATTGTAAAGTTTTGAATCAGCATCAATAAATGCGTTATTGTAGGTTCTGTAAACGGAAAATATTAGAATTCTCTAATATGCCCCTATTTTCCAAATATTTTTTTTATTTGAGGATGATTTCTGCATTATTGTTGTACCACATTTTTAAATATCACTGGGCTATTATAGTTCTCCATTTATTTATTTTTATTTGCAGCACGATAAAGTGACGGTACCTGTACCTGACCACAATACAATTCAAAAATAACGGTAATCATCATTACATCCACATTCGATTGATAGTCTTAGTGTCATGGTGTCACCAGGTCACTCCGTAGCTGAAAGTACCTTGGCCAAAACGCGAATTTATCAACAACGCTATAAACTAAAAGAAAGTAATTATATTGGGTCTATGAGCATATTGCACTTACTACTGAATATATCAACTTGCTATTATGGCGTATGGATTTAGTCGGAGACAATTACTATACTGTAGGTCAACATCATCATAATCATCAGCCTGTAAGAGACCGAATGCAGAGCCATAGGCCTCTTCCCGAAGGAAGGTATGGGCATAATTACTACGCCAGCCCATGACGTATTGGTGATTTCAAGCTCTGAGAAATCCACACTTCCATATTTTTCCCCCCTAAAGGTACTTAAGGGTTCAGGTTTCCTCACTATGTTTTCCTTCACCGTCAGCCGATAGTGTTACCAATTTAAATTAATAAATATACGTGAATTTCGAAAAATTTGTTGGTACATATTTTGGTAGAAGAAGTAAGAACCCAATGTACTGTATAAATGCGACTTATCATATTTCGCCCTTAAATAAAATAGCTACGAAATTTAACGACCAATCATTGTCAAGTCTATCAATCGTGGTTTTTTGGTGGGATCTTGGTCTGTCATGTAGTGGCTTTTATATTTTATTCATAATCTTGTGTTATTAGACTCTATATTTTGTAATATTGGTGGTGTTTTACGTAATATAGTTCGGTTATTATGTACAAGTGAAGTGGATGGGAAATAATACCACGGAGCATGCATTCTGAGATGCCACCATAACTCCATGGAAAGTTCTAACAAGGAAACCACCATCTTGTTAGAACATTATAATTATCACAAGACACTTACTTGGAACTTCCTACGTTTTAATAAGCTTATATTATTTGTAAACATTTTGCTATAATCCCTCTTGAAACAAGACATTGACACTGGCAAATGCTTCTGCGGTGCCAAAACAAGAAGAAGAAGAAGAAGTAGAAGTCTATCAATCGAGATTTACAAACCGAGTGCTTAACCAATAGAATACTTTTCAATGTAGTTTGTTTTCGTTTACGAAATTATATTCGGCCAATTACGATACGTCATTTGTTTCTTCAATATTATTAGTATTTCGTTTTTAATACGTTATAACTAAAGCAGACTAGTTTCTGTTCTCAGCTTTCACATTTATAATTTTACTAAGGATTTATCGGGTCTAAAATTATAACAAATAGAATCATTTCTGAAATTCGTTTTACAATAATTGGTAGTAATACATTAACCCAATAGTATTAGTCCTGAGATTACTATATTGTACACCGTCGCAACATTTTTAATTTAGTCATTTTTCCAGTCATATCCTTTTTGAACACATAGCGTCTTAATTTAGTGGCTGGTGAAATGCTAATTCAATAAAGCTTACGCCCCAGAACAACGAGATCAAGGTCATTACTCTAGCGTCAGCCCGCAGACAGCTGAAATTTTATAATGACAAATTACGCAAAGTATATACTCGCCTAATATAAGGTTACATGTTGCACAACTGGTTTAACACGTTCACTGCGCGAGGAGGTCGAAACGACCTCATGCGTGTCTATTACAGTGTACACCTGTGAAGATAGTTTTGTGTCTTGCGGTCCGAAAAGGACAACATAGTAAAATCACAGGAATCAAAGCGATAATTGGATATTTTTATACACCACTTAAAATAAACTATTATAACGTATATTATTTGTATGTGTAGGTATGAAATCTCTTTGATAGTAGGTGATCTTAATTCCACTTTTTTTTTTTAATTTTAAAAAGTCTTTAAGTCCAGCAATGCTTTGAAATTAAGATGGCCATTGGGCCTATTTGGTTTTTTCTTGTATCAGAAAATTTTCATACCGTCGATGCAGCGAACGTGTTATTTCGACATTTTTGACGGCTTTGTAAAAGTTCGAAATATGAACAAATACATGTCAATTCAGTATTCGATGCAGTAAGTTGATTAACAGACCACGCCAAACTTTTTGACCGGTCTGAATATATAGCTGCGCACAACACAAATTTAGGTATAAATACGTATAACAACTTAAGGATAAACTTAAGAATAAAGACAAGTTAAGGATAAATAAATGCTAATTTTATATTCCCATAATAATATATTATTTTTGTTTTGTAGAAAACTTTTAACGATATTATGGACAAGTCCCAACGTACGGCTGTGTTTAGAGAGGCCAAGAAAATTGACGAGGGTTGTAAAAGTATTTGTTTATATATTTTATTATTTAGTAACTGTCATATTTATGAAACGTATAAATATAGCAATATTCTAATACGGCTATATTGAGAAAATAATATTTTTATACGGATAAACTACCTGACATTCTGTTTAATGTGGACTTTTCTAGATAATTAAGGCTACAATATTGGTGCGAAACCAAACTGGTTCCTGGAAACACCGAAAGGGGCGAAAGAGTTTGAATATCTTTTTCTTTAGCTTGAGTTTATTTGAATCAAGATATATTTTTATAAAGTCACTGGCAATTTCCCGCGGCTTTGCACGTGTTTTCTATGCAGTAATTATTTTCGACTATTATGTATAAAAACTAACTGATTGACGGTTTTCGTACAAATTTTATCCCTGTTTTCAAATCAAATCAAATCAAAATCAAAAATACTTTATTCAGTTTAGGCCCTGAGAAGGCGCTTATGAACGTCAAAGTTACCACCGGTTCGGAAAACAACCCAGTCATCGAGAAGAACCGGCAAGAAACTCGATCTGGTTTATCTTTTCATTAACATATTATAACTCACATTTTTAAAACATAGTTATAAATAATTACATTCGGTTTTGGTGGATGCACAGAGAGGGCCTCATTTCCAGACGTCACCGTCGTTCACATATTGATCCACCCTGTGATAGCCTTTAGATATTAAAACCTGCTTGACATGGTGCTTGAAATTAGTATCCGGCAGATCGGTAACGTGTTTTGGAATTTTATTATAAAACCTAACATTATTACCTAAAAAACTGTTACCGGTCCTAGTGAGCCTAAAACATGGAATGACCAATTTGTTCTTATTTCTTGTATTTAGATTATGTCGGTCCTTTACGAAATCTAGCTTATTTAAGTTTTTGCGGACGTACATTAGATTTTCAAGTATGTATTGGGAGGGCAGAGTTAGGATACCGAACTCCTGGAACTTATCTTTTAATGATTCGCGAGGCCCCATATCATAAAGCTATGATTATAATAAGCATAAGCATAGCATAAGCACTTGCTCGAACTGCCCGTTTTTGTAGTAAAAATATGGTGTCTACCTCAGCTGCTGTCCCCTACAGCAAAATACCATAAGACATTAAGCTATGAAAGTAAGCGAAGTAGACTAACCTAGCAGTGGCAATATCTGTTAGTTGGCGAATCTTTCGAACTGCAAATGCAGCAGAACTTAATCTTCCTGCCAATTTTTTTTATATATACATTATCCTTTTATAATGACAGTTTTGTTTTTGAATTTCCAGGAACACATCAATTCTACCAGCGCACGTTCGTAGTCCGCGACCCTGAGCTGATTAAAAGAATATGCGTAAATGACTTCCAGCATTTCGTTGATCGAGGGTTCTTCTTTAACAAGGATGTGGACCCGCTGGCTGGTTCTGTACTCTTCCTCAGGGGTAACGAATGGAGAAGACTTCGGACGAAGATATCTCCCATATTCTCGTGAGTTATTTTAAATTTTTTTTTGAAACTCCGTTTTAGTTCACACTAGTTTTATTTGCTATTAAATATTACAGACCGAGCTCTGTTTGATGATTTTTAAAATTGATTTGACCAAATGTAAGGTTCATTTGTCTGAATTAAAGGGTTGGAGGCGGTTTTCATTGTCGTATTAGAGGAAATAACTTAATTAAAAGATTAAAGCCAACCTTAACTTAAAAACATGTACGATTCTATTTTCCTTTTTTTATCGTAACTTAAGTATATCTTATCATATTTGCTGAGACTATTTGTGAAGATTATCTAGATTTGTTTTGGATTTAGCATTACAATGCGAAGACATTATATTCAATGAAGAATAAAGGCCAAAATTTGTTCGGTAATCATTTGTAGTAATAATATGTAAAGAGGGAATACAGAGAAATATTGAAATGAGATAGGGTTATCTATAACCGACTTAATTTTTTTTTGTTACCTTGGAATAACTATAATAATAAGTTACATATATATTAATGCATATTGAGGACCGTATATCATTTAGATAAATTGCTTGTAATTTTAAAAGTTGATATGCTCAATGGAGTGTGACCGTTAAGTGTTACTGGTACTGGAACAGTAAATTATCGAAAATATTATTTAAATGTAAACTATTTCTCAATTACAGACCTAACAAGCTTCGAGGAATGTTCCCATTAATACAAGCCACGGCGAATGAATTCGTGTCGAACATAAAGGAGTTAATCAAAGACCAGAGTCACGTTAACGAGAATGTGATGAACGTTGCAGTGGTCGACTCCGAAAAGCTGGTGGGAGGTTACACTGCAGATGCTATAGTTCCCTGCGCCTTTGGGATCAAGAGTAGCGTGATGGACAACGACAAAGATCCATTTGCCGTAGCTTTGAATGCTTTTTACGAGATGTCAATTTATAATATATTTGAAAAGTAAGTAGCAAAACATAATTAATTCTTCTATGCTTGTGAAACGATGATGGCTCAGTTGGTAGTGTGTTCGGACACAGCGTCGAAGGACGTAGGTTTGAATCCAAGCAACTGAGTCTGAGCTTTCGGTGAAGGAAAATATCGTGATGAAACCATAGCATAGTGGTAGGGCTTTTTCTAAGTCCGCCTGGCTAGCTATCACCCTCAAGTTGAAAATCTGACGCCAAGCACCTGTTGATGTGTTCCGGCAGCTGCACTTGAGAGCCAGTATCCCTCTAGGTTAAACGTGACTTACCATCTTAGACCACATCATCATTTACCATCAGATGAGATTGCGGTCAGACGCTAACCTATAAAGTATAAATAAAAAAGAATTGAGGTATTTATAAATAAATCTTTGACATAAAATTAATACATCTTGATTTAAATTATAATTGATAGAGTACGCCGATAAATTCGAAAATATTAAGGGTTTACTTAGTAGAAACTGATTTATTCTTGGTCTGAGAACTTCAATATTTAGCAACACTGGAGAAAGAAAGCCCGAGTACCATAGTGGAATTAATTTCTTTTCATAATATTTTAGGGCATTCTCGACCTTAATAGATCTTATCATAACTCGTATAAGAAAATTAGCTAAGCCTAATTTGTGTTAAAAACGACTTGCACGTGACCTTTTTATCCCGTATGTATTGATCAATGAATATAAAACGGAAGCCATCGTATTTCTACATGAGTTTGTTATTGGTACAAAGGTTTATGAGAAATATTCCATAAGTACTACTTTTATCTCTGTGAAGCATAACTGCTGAATTCTTCTAATATTGGCTGTCTTTTAGTATTTGCGACGTCCTATCATCATATTTCTAAGAGTGATAAAAGAGCTAATAGACTTGAAGATTTGACAGGGAAAATCACACAGCCACATCAATTCTTTCCGCATTAGAGTATTTTGGTTAGAAGGGTATTGTTGGCAATTTGCACTGACAGACGAGGTCTTGCAACTGAACCACCAGGAGTAGCAACTTATCATTGACTGACCTAATTTAGTAATACGGTCGTTCTGCTGTTCTTTCTCTTAAAATAATATAAAAACCGATGGCTGTTATTTCAGAACGATGCGTCAGTTCTGGCCCGCCTTTGTACTGTTCTTCAGGATGAGAATAATACCGAAGAAAACGCACGACTTCTTTTACAATATCGTTACCAGCGTGCTTCGAGCTCGTGAAAGCGGTACGTAACGTTGTTCTTGCTTGATTTATAACGCGTTGGGTTTTGCCCACAAGAGATGTGTAGAAAAAGAAGTAGAGATGGTAAATTGCTTTAAGTGATGTGACCGAAGAGGGTAAGACACTAAGCTTAGAATGAGGACTTTTGCTTAAAGTTAAGTTGATAGAATTCACCAATGAGTAATTATTGACAGATTTTCAAGTTAAGCATTTCATCTACCAAAGCTAGCGTTACATACAGTAGGGTTTTATTAGAACATTTTTATTCATTGAAAGGCTTATTGTCCATATGATGTCTGACTTCGCCACCAGTGAATTTTACTTATAAAAATTGATTGCATTTTGTTCACCTTGGTCTAGATCATTGATTTCAATTTCTTCGTTACATTTAGAACTATCTGTTAAGTGCTGTAAGCTGATATTAGAAAATTACTATAAAATTTATGATATCCTAAATTCCCAGGTCTTCAGGAGAAACGCGGCGACTTTATCGACATGATGATGGCGTTGAGGAGTGACGAGAAAAATAATAACAAGATACTGGACTCTGAAGATGTTGAAATCAGTTCGTACATTCTATTTTTTTGAAGTTATACTTCTTTTGGCGCGTTAGGGACAAATGATGAGAATAATTTTTTACGATGCACGCGCACACCGTCACGAAAAACCGACACCTTGAAGTTAGCTATAGTCAACATTTTATTTAAAAAAGTATATATGTATTAAATACCTATTTTCTATTGTTAGTGTCGCTTTTTCTACAAACGTAGAAGATTTTTATCTTGTTACGCCAAAGAAGTATAACTTCTAACGCGTGTACATAAGTACACACACACACTTTTTTTAATATAAACTTACATTAACAGGGAATTCAAATTGGCTCTCATACGTATTGCAGACAGTTGTTTTAAGGTTTATTTAATGCATTTATTCAATACTAGGTGCCCGCTCTGGCATTGCGCGGGTGTAGGAATGAAGAAAAGAGATTCGAAATCTTACAGAAATAGAATGGCTACAGAGCAACTGAACGTCGATCTGTCACCTATGTTAATATTTTTGAAAGTCTCCTTATTATGTTCTGTCTCTCTCACTCACCTACTCTTATATGGACATTTTTAAAACCAGGATTATCACTTTGTCGTAAGATTTTTCCAACCATTTTCTTTCGTAGTGTGTAAGCATTTTTTACTATAACCAAGATTGTAAACTATTTCGTTTAGTCTTTAGTAAAATCATGTAAAAGTAAGCAATGACATCAGTGACTTGACATTATGATGTGAATGGTTCCCACGAGTACAACGTTAGCCAAAGCCCATCGAAATTATAATAAAGTTATTCAATTTGAATCCCCACTTGATTCTCTTAAGAGTCATAAAAGTTATTGGGCATACATCTCTCTTCTTATAGATCAGGTTTCTTTACGATATGAACATCTCAGGATATATTGAAGATGTTATAAATAGCAAATTTTTGTAAGAGGTAAATCTCTAGAATTATTAATGCCAGTTGAAAAAGTTTTCAATACAACCAAGCCAATTGTCAAGCATATAGCAGTTTAATTTTCACAAGGGAAATATAGTAAAATGTACTCTAGATCCGTTTAAATAAAAAAATATTACTATATATACTAACATTTTCACATTTATCACGATCGAATTAGTAATGAAAACTTTTTTTTATTATTTGAAACAACACCCGCCTCTTTTATTATAATTATCAATGCGGTTGATGAGTTTACACAAACTTCTTTGTCTATGCTCAATATTTTAACATAGCTATGCTATTTTTTTTATGTTACGAAATTCGAGTGAGTGCCTTAAGCGCTCTCCTTAGAAGTCAGGTGAAACTGTAGAGGCCTTGCCAGGTTTTACAGTATAGTGAGTTCGAAGAAAAAAGTGTTACGAAACCATAGAACGGTGGTAGGTAGGGCTCACTCTTATTGCACCTATAGGTGTGTTTAGGCAGATGCACTCTAGGTATAGCACGTTTAGCGGAAGCGGTTGTGTGATTACCACTTTGCTACTTTCAGAAGGTTCAAATAAAATAACTGACTCCGTTTGTGTAGACTAGTAATCGCTTTGGCAGCTGGATTACGAATCTCTGTTTATTGAGTTGAGCGTATATATATAAGAACCAAAACACGTGCAAAGACTTAGAGATAAAATGAACCGGCAATACAAATAATCTTACAAAATAAAAGGAGTTATAAAACAAAGTAAATCTAAAAACTAACATTTGGGCAGTAAAATAATTAAACAATAAGTTGCTATAATAACTACTCATGGCATTGTTTGCGGTTTGTCGGTGAGATTATAATTACACCCAGGTAGCATGTGGTCGCCACCTGGGCGGTGAGTCTTTAATATCGCCTTCTTAAACCGACTAAACTAGGGAAATTATAGTGCCGCTGGTTTGTCGCCTGCATTGTTGTAGTACACACATACCACGTTTGATGTAGGTATGTGTGTCGCTACACACGTTTATAGCTTTAGCCTACATAGTCATTTAACAGCAGGTGAGATCGTGGTCAAACGTTGAATGAAACCTATAAAATAAAATCATTTCGTGGAGTTCGTAATTTATGACATTACTAACGGGGGTGTTAAGTGGACGTTGTCCTGCCCTAATAATAAAGAAATCTTGGAATCAAAACACAGTGCCATCTACTCGCTCCAATTGTGATTCCAAGCCATTTCTGATTCTACCTGAACACACACACGCTAATATATAATAGCATACACGTGGGGAACATAGCTTAGAGATAAATAAAGATCAAGTTTATTAATACTATCCTGTATGTTTTTTATTTTCACTACACAGTTATAAGCCATCTCTCTTAGTACGTCGTATCCGCTATCTTAATAATCTATCTCGCCTCTCCCTTGCACATTCCTCCTTTCGCTCACACCTTACGTTTCGTTTCCCATATACATAATAAAATCATATACACATGTACATTATATGTATAGAGATGATATATGATAAGTTGTATTGGCTTGGGTTCCCTGAGACGCTTCTTTACTTTGATTTCTGTTCCTTGACAGTTTTTAAAAGACATCCTACTAGTATTTAAAACAGTTTTTTTTTTTCTAAAATGAAATATGATTTTCTTTCTACTTCAATAGCTGATATGGTAATATCTGCGAACGCATTCATCATATTCTTGGGAGGTTTCGAAACGACATCTTCCACTCTCGCTTTCTTATTCCTCGAACTGGCTGCGAGTCCTCGCGTACAGGAGAAGATGAGGACGGAAATCGTGGAAGTTTTGGAACGGCACGAAGGGAAGATCACTTTTGAGATGCTACAGGAATTGACGTATATGGAAATGGTGATTCAAGGTATGGTTTTGGAATGATTTGTACTCGTATTTGTGCTATCAGTTTGAATATTTTGTATATGAAAAATGTTGGTTGTTTCATGTTAGTGTGTCCAGATTCTGTGTTAAAAGGCATTGGCTCTAATCGTTAAGGATTTTGGGTTTCGGTGAAAGAAAATCCTATAATGTATCATGAAATAAGTAATACTCTTTAATATTCTTCACCGCTTCCACTAGGCTTCTCATTTCTAGAATAATTGTAAGTACATAACATTAAACTCGTCTTTTGAGAATAGATTTCTTTTCTCTACATTCATAGTCTAGTTTGTGAATAGAATCAAGCTTGATGTTGAGTAATCATCTCGATAGGCTTCGGTGAACGGAGGAATAGATGGATATGAAAGGAACGAACTTTGTATAAAATACTTAAGTTACCAAATCAGTTTTCAACAAACAATACTGCTGCCATAAGAAAAAGGGGTGCCTTAAACAAAGACACAAATTGGAAAAATCTTGGAAATTCTTTAGCTTACGTTCTCAGCGAACTACGTTTTACTTATGTTTTATTACTACATAGTATAAAACAAAGTCGCTTTCTCTGTCCCTATATCCCTATGTATGCTAAAATCTTTAAAACTACGCAACGGATTATGATGCGGTTTTTTTTAATAGATAGAGTGATTGAAGAGGAAGGTTTATAAGTATAATAACATAAATTAAATACTGGAGAAATACTGTTATTTTTGAAGTTACTCCAAATGTAACGCGTGCGGGCCACGGGCAGTAATGAATAAATCAAAACTACTGGATCGATTTTAATCACTTTTTCAGTGAATGACATAGGCTATATATTTTATACCCGTGCGAAGCCGGAGCGGGCCGCTAGTTTAAATATAGTTTACGAACAAAAGTTTGTATGTTAATAAAAAAACTATTAAACTCATATTTTTTCTGATTCTAAATATATATATGTATATATAAAAGACTCAATATTACTGGAAACAACAGAGATACTTCTCTTTCTTTGGACGGCAGTGTAGTCACATCCTACTATCAAATATTATCATCAAAATTACCGAAGTTAAAGATTTCTTTTAAAAAATCCAACGAATGTCGATTGATATTGTGTCCGATTGAGTGTCTTTGAACGGTTTTCAACAGTTCTGCCTCCATCCGAGGCTATCAAATATTACAAATAAATGAATGAAACGATTTGCAGAAACATTGCGCCTGTACCCGCCGTTCCCGAGTATACAGCGCATGTGCACCAAGAACTACACTATTCCTGGTACAAATACGGTCATCGAGAGAGGGACTATCGTGCTATTCCCAACGCTGGGTATACAAAGGGATGAGCAGGTGATTCTTTATCCATAATATTTATATATTAGCGAACTCCCAGCGATTTCGAACGCATTGAATGTAATAAGATATAGGTACCCAATGTTACTCATTGATAATATTTGCTTTGTGTTAGTGAAAAGATGTTCAGAATCGGGTCAGTACTTCCAGTTATTACTTTTAGTACTGCTACAATAGTACATATACATTACTACAATAATAGTATTCTAACTAATATTGTCAATACAATAGAGAGTTTGTTTGTGACGTTTTCACATCCCATCATCATGCACTTCCTCAGAAGTATATAAATGGAAATAGAGTACCTTTAACCAGAATGAATTTCTGCCCCGAGGGATAGACCAAACTTACGTTAACTGGAGCAAAAGCTGGTAGATTATAATTATTTTTTGCAAGCCATTGATTTGCAAATTTATGAACTTTAAGGACTAGTTGGTGATTACACTGATCATGAACACCATCAGAGTATAAGAGACCCAGTTCAAGGTCACAAGCCTCTTCCTGAACTCCCGCTCCACGTCCACGGCATATTGCCAATTTCAAACTCAAAAATCCACAGTTCTATGTTATTCTCACAACATACGGCGGTAGGAGAAGAACATTTCTCAGGTTCATGTTTCCTCACGAAGTACTCCTTCACCGTCAGCCGATAGTGTTACCAATTTAAATTAGTAATTGTACGCGAATTCCGAAAAAATTGTTGGTTTGTACCGGGGTTCGAAACTGCGGACATCGGATCGATATTCTACCGGTTAAACTACCAGAGTACCACGACTCTTTGATATATGGTATCTGAAGATATGGAGAATTAGGGAAGTTTTTGCCGTCAGATTTTTTTCGTGTCAATAATTTATCGTTGTTTATAAATATTTGTGAGGTGTGTGACTGCTAATTAATGATTGCTGCAAACAATTTGAAACGTTGCAGTATTTCGAGCGAGCAGATGAGTTTATCCCAGAGCGTTGGGCTGAAGGGAACCCTCAGCCGCCGCCAGGAGTCTACATGCCTTTCGGTGACGGACCTCGATACTGTATAGGTAATTATTTAACTATACAGCTATTTCGTGGGGATCCCATTAGTGGCTTATAGAGCTCTTCGCGAGGGAAAGTGCAGGCATTATCATCACACCAACGTAATGTATTTGCGATTTCAAACGCCAAGGAATTCACAATTCTGTATTTTGTCCTCATACGATTATACTAAAGACCATTTCTCAGATGATTCAACCCGCTTGGGAGCTTTCATCGAAAACGCTGCCTAATTCTTTTGAGAACTAACAATACAACGCATAGTGAGATACTCCTCTTTTATAGATCTACAAAAAAGTCTACGATGCCATATACCTATACTCGTATTTTTCAGGAGAGCTTACTATACCCACCTATCTTCTAAAAAAATTGTCACGTGCAATGAGGTAGGTAATTGGAAGGCTATTTAGACGGATACAGTATTAATCCTTATCAAATTGAATACATTAGTTATCTTAAGCATTTCATGCACATAAGTATATATTTCTTATTATCAGGGCAGAACAACGTCCGCCGGGCCTGCTAGTATATACATATAATACATATTTATAGCTAAATTTGTGTTCTGCACAAACACAAATTGCTTACAGCGTTCAAAAAGATTATCAAATCAAATCATATCAAAAATACTTTATTCAATTTGGGTCCTAAGAAGGCGCTTATGAACGTCAAATTTACTATCGGTTCGGAATACATTCCAGTCATCGAGAAGAACCGGCAAGAAACTCGATCGGGTTTATTTTGTTAACATATACTTATACAATTAAAATTCATTATACATTACAATCGATTTTAGTGGATGCACAGAGAGGAGTCAATTCCAGACATCACCATCGTTCACATATTGATCCACTCTATAATAGCCCTTTGGCACCAAAACCCGCTTAACATGGCACTTAAACTTATAGTCTGGCAAATCAGTAATATGCTTTGGGACTTTGTTATAAAACCTAACACTATTACCTAAAAAACTGTTACTGGTTTTACTGAGACTGAAACATGGAACGACCAGTTTGTCACAGTTTGACGCGGACTGTATAATCCATACAGATTAAAACTGCTTTGTTTACTGTCAGCTAAATATTCTGTGCTTCTTCACTTTTCACAAGATGACCGATTGAGAATAATAGAATTTTTTAAAATCCGAACTAAATTTATTGTCTCTTATAGAACATCGGGGACGACGAGATATGATTCTACTTATGTAAAATGGTTTATATATAGTATATTGCCGAATAGTCAATAAAAAAATGTAAATAGAATAAAAATATATACATTAATAAATATATATATTTAAGTATTTCCATGGATGAGTTTATTTACCACTTGATACTTTTTTATTTGTCTAGTAAGTTTTTCTTTGTGCCTGTTCAAAGACAATTGTTCGTAAAGAGGTAAACTCCAATCGTGCGTCGGAGCTGATACACACAATTTTTTTTGTAAATATTGAAAGTTGATGAATTCCTTAATAATAGTCGAATTTCGACTATTAGATGACCATTGATTGAGATAAGAATTCATAAAATATCAAACAGAATGATTATACAGTATACAGCATATATATACATATATACTAGCTGACCCGGTGAACTTTCTTAACGCCTAACAGTCGATTTTTTAATACTTATTCTGCTATTCGGGACCATCGTATAAATATTGACACTAATATTTTTACGATACTAATGTCACTCAATTGTTTTTTCTTCCCGGAACCTTTCCACTAAAACTTAAACTTTATGCTATAATAGCATTAAAGTTCAAATTGAGTTTTAAGTATTATTACGAATCATTAGTATGGGAGTATAGAAAAGTGTTGTTTTTAGACTTTTACAGGTTTTTTTTTTAATTTTTCTCTCCGTAATATCCATTCTCGTACTTACTTCAAGGAATATTCTAAAAAAAGAATTAGCGAAATCGGTTCAGCCGTTCTCGACATTTGGGCTTAGCAACACATTCAGCGATTCATTTTTATATTATAGATAGTTATTTTCTTAGAACTTCTTCGATGTAGGTAAACACATGTGTCGGGTTACATTCACGCGAATAAATGTTGCTTCGGTGCAATTTTATACAGTTGTTTCTGTACAGTTTATTATTTCGCTGATACAGCAAGAGCGTTGGCAGTAGTGATTACAAAATCTACAGAATTCGTATTACAATAAGTATACAGATATCTAAAGACATAAATGAAATGGCACTGTTTGTTTGTATGGATTAATCTCTGGAATAACACTTTTCTATAAGTGTTGGGCAGTAATAATAAACTTTAAGAGGGGTAAATAACTGCATGTTTGTATAACGATCGTAAGGGTAAATGATAGTGACGAAATAATAAATGAAAAGTTATAACATAGTCTAAAATTCACAATTGCAACAACAAAGTCACGGGAACAAGTCAGTTTTATTGTAAAACTTGATTAAAGCAAATAAACGATTGTGTGAATACGAAACTTACATATAAATTTTGTTTATGGATCGCACGCTTTTAGATTGTCAGAAAAACTCTCTTCAAAATATGATATATCGCGTGCCAAATGCAAAAAGGGCGTATCACGGCAGACAAATAGGTTTTGATAGAGCGCGTAAAAAACGTTTTCTTTTATTATTTCGATTTGTTTTTTTAATTTTAAGCCTAGATAGTGTTTATAACACGATTGACAATTTAAAAAATCCTTAACGTCCTTTTTATGAACGTTGGGTCAAAATTTAAGACAGCAATTTTGTGTAATATCTATCCATTTGATATCCGGCTATTTATCAATCAATCAATATTTCTTTATACAAATGACGTTATATATACTTTACACTATTCCAAAAACATGATGATACCGAACATGTATAAATGAAATATGCTAATGAATACGCGCGAATTAATCCACTCCCTTTAAATATTACAGGTAAAAGATTTGCGATGATACAAATGAAGTGCTGTCTAATCAGCGTGCTCCAACACATCAGCATAATGCCGGCGCCGCGAACCAATCAGCTCGGCGAGCGGCTCGTCGAGCCCCGCACCGGGCCGTTTACCGCGGACCCGCGCTCCCCCCTCACGCTGCACCCTGCCGACTCACTAGTTCGACTCAAACTTTTATGACGGCGTTCAAAATTTGCGAATGTAGTTACCAAAAAAAACATATATATAGAATAAGTGATATTATTTTGTTAATGTATCAATAAATAGTATGAAAAAAAAAGTCGTTATCCGTGTCTATTTGTGTGTGTTCCCTTTGATCTTGTGTATTTCGTAACAGATTTTGATGCGGTGTTCACTAATTCTAAGTTTTTTTCGGGAAGCTTTATTATAAATGCATATTATATTTCTAGTAAGAGTCAATTATAACACAATATTTTTTCGTGCATGCTGGCTAAACCTTATGCGATAATTCAAAATAATCTTCTCCTAAGGATAATTCTCGGTAATCATTTTTATCTATTAAATATTATTAGTTTTCTTTTGCTACGTTATTCTGGCCAATGTAACATTTTTCGTTACGCAATTAAATCTTATATACCTACCTATATACATCATACATTTACTTTGCATATGTACCTTGTAACGGATCTATATAGGCCCCTTATAGAAAATAAAAAAATATTTATACGAACAACACCATCTAGTTAAAATTATAAAGAGTTCTCTTAGTCAATATTGGTGAATCGAAATTTTGACAAACATAACAATAGTACGATGGCGTAGCTAGCGCCAACTTTGGAAACTTTTATAATACAGGTTAAATAAAAGGAATAAAGGGAAAATACATATTATAATATATTCGTAAAATTTTGTAATATGTATTAATAGTTATTATGAATTAGATTAAAGTAAAGACAGAATAAAATCTTTATGCAAACATAGAACCTTTGTAAAATCATAGACAAAGTGAAGAATTTCTATTGGTTGTACTTTGTTTAAAATAAATGACCAATGAGGAATCAAATCAGGGATCATTGTTTAAGATTATGAATGGAAAAGTAGGTCAACGATTATATAACAAAGGGCAACTATAGAAACTTGTTTAATTTTGATGCTTGAAACAAAGTGTGGACTGTTATTTAAGATTATGAAAAAAAAGTAGGTCAACAATCATATAACAAAGGGGAACTATAGAAACTTGTTTATGTTTAATGCTTGAAACAAAGGATGGATTGTGGGAGATGGAGGCATAAGTGGCAATTTAAGAAAGAAAAAAAACCGAAAAATATCCGTAATTTCGAGGAATGAAAGGACTGATTGTTTGACGAGATTTGGGAGAGGGGCACATGGATAAAAGGGGTTTCAACTAGGGAGTCGAGACAGTCTGAGGAATCGGGAATTGTAAGAGTGCTTTATCGGTCGTAATGATAGTTTGCGCATAGAACAAAAGTAAATAATGTTCATCGAAGTTAATATTCGATTTACTAAGTAGTTAGGGTGTTAATAGTAGTCTTATATAGTGCGCGTGAGTTTCGTTAATAGTGTCAGGGAGATCCCACAGTAATTTAGGTGTTGTAGAAACCGAAATATCGGTTATTTTCCGTCGTAGAAATATTGAAATATCTAAAAGAAGAGGTATTGTTGTGTTAAGCATTGTAGTCGGTAAATTGTATTTAGAAAGTACATTTATTAGATCTACGAGACTGTAAGTAATTTAAAATTATACATTATTACATATGTACATTATAACTACTATTTATAGAATTCAAACAAAACACATACATACATACATACATAACACTACTGTACATAAGTCAAAGATTTTGTAGTTCTGATAATACTATCAGAATGAGGTAAAATTGGCTCAGATAGATTCGTGACAATATTGTAATTCATTAATAAATCATTCAATAAACTGAGGTGATTCCACTACACAAGCTTTTACTCATCAGTGTTTTATTATAGGAAGTCCCAGTAGGCGTTGAACTGAGTTGGCACCTAACGCATATAGGCCTTGGCGGTTCTTGAATTCTCTCTCTCTGTCAAGTAAAACTAGTTTGCTGGATAGCGAAGAGGTTCCTGTATGCCTGAAGAGTAACTGGGTAGTTGTCGGCGATACGTTTGCCTTGACCCGGGAAATGGTTTGGTCTTAGAGGCATAGTTCCTCTTCACCAAAGTACGAACCGGTAGCCTTCATTGTTCGACATCATCTACCTAGTGGATCTTCCGCCTGGTGTTAGTCGGCCCTAGCCTTGACGTAACTCATTCGACATTCTCTTGTGTTTATAATACAAAAGAATGTGTACTGGATTACACTGAAAGTTACGATAAACCTCTTTATGAATGTCTCAAACCCACACTCAACTCTTGTACAGACATAGCGTAAAACATATATATAAAATATCAAATATTTATTCAAGTTTGAATTCTATAAAACTCAGGAAACATTTTTATAATTTCAATGAGGAATATATTTATACTTTGTAGGTGGTAGAGCTAGGCAGAAGCTATTACTGGTTTCAGCATGAATGGGTCGGCTCGCCCGTGGTAGTACCACCATCTCACAGAAAGCCGACGTGAAGTAACAGTGCTTGCACTGTTGCGTTTCGTTCGGTCAGTGAGAGCGCCGGAGGCCGACATATTTAAAAAGCCGGCAATGCACTTGCGACTCCCCTGGTGTTGCTAGTGTCTATGGACGGCGGTGATCACTTACCATCAGGTGACCCACCTGTTCGTTTGCACCCCTATGATATAAAAAAAAAATGTAGGCCAAGTTTAATTAAAGTTAATCTAAATTCTATATTTTAGGATTATATGAGCATACATAGATAACTAAGAAAGAAATTATGTTTAAATGATTTTAGTTCTAAGTTTAATTTTTTCACGAAATCATGGAATTATACACCACACCACACCACACTACACTTTTTGTATTGTTGATTTGCTAAAGGGACAAAATAGCCCTTATGCCTATATAATCAACTACCACATTCACGGCTGAAATGTGTATTGAACGAAATTAGCACAGCATTATTTAATTAATTTATTGTTATATAATAACAACATTGGTAAAATGAATAATCTGTGTGGGATTCGGTTAGCACATTATAAAGTAATGGTGACTGGAACCAATCAGATGTTCAACTATCAACCTAAATTAATATCTACAATATCATTTTGTAGTACAAATGCTGGTGCTGATTTGACTCTGCACATAATGCTATTAAAACCTATCCACTATCCTTCTGGAACTAGTGTGATTTTAATATTTCATTACTGGTTATGTCTACCATTTAAAAGGCAGTAATGTATTTAATCAGGTGGGTGTGTTACCGAAATCTCTATGCAGGCTGCTGTGATTCCTCCAAACAATCTGAATACTTGTTAGGGTGTTTCTTGTCTTCCCTATATCCATATCGGTCGATCCACACTGTGTTAGATGCCAGACGAGTAGATTGGAGCTGAGCTTTGTCTCCCTCCTACTTATCCCAGTGTCTATTTTGGCTTTCTTTCCTGTGCGGGGAGGTTTGGATTGAAGCAAGTTACTTATTTTCTCCTCGGTTGACTTATGTCTCATACTTGACTAGCTATAATCACTTATTAGATTGAATCATTATATTTCTACATTACATAATTAAGGAGCTGGTTCCAGAATCCTTTCATCCTGCCTTTTACCCGTAACTCCCTAGCAATGCTTGTGGTGGTTGATTATTAGGTGTCCCTATAAATTTAATAGTGCTTCCAAGAGGCGGGACTTGGGACGGTATTGGGGCCTCTCCCCCTTCAGGGGATATTTTGGGAACATTTAAACACACCCAACATACACATAATTAAGACACAATTATATTTTTATTATGAATTTGCTTAGGATGTATGCTAAATTAAATGAACATATTATGTATACAGTGTTACATATAGATGTTATCTTTGATTTATTTCTTTGATTTTGAAACAACTGCATTTATAATGTATTGTCAAGTGTTTGCTAAAGTTCTAATTATACTAGATTTGATCTATGTAATGTTTTCTGAGTACCAGATTAAAAGAATTTGTTTACTAAAACTTTGTTTCAATTCACAACGTAGATCTTTGGTAAACTAATATATGGCAGATAGTGAGAAGTGTGTAGTGGCGACTGTCAGAGTATAGCGAAGGGGTGGGTCGTTTTACAACCTGTGAAAACAGGGCTATAAATACAATTTTTGTTTTGGTGGTATTTTACGGTCGCCCTTTCTCGCTTCCTCTTTTGTTATACGTATATTCTAACACTTTCATAATCCGGTTGCCAGCGAGTTATGAACGTCAAATTTATCTGACCCGTCAGTATTGCCATTTTTTGTAAATTCGTATTAAAAAGTTCTACTGGGCCAGATCGAAATTGATTACTCATTATTTGTCACTGCTATATAAAAATCTATTTCTTGGTAAAGTTTTATTCCTTCGGGGTAATATTTATAAAAGGTTTCCAAGCCACCAAGTCGGTGAAGTTATGACACTCGATCCTGATCAGAGCGGACGAACATGTTCTCGGGATCATGAGATAATGAACGAGAGCTGAGAAGGCACACGTTTTTCCTCGCCTACCCGTCGCAGCGGCTAGTTGAGTGCACGCGAGTCTGCATTTGGTTAGAAGTGTATCGGGAGGAGGTAGATTAAATTCATTCGCCAATTATTTGTAACTTACTAGTCGAATAATGAATACCGATTTTGATTTTTTTTGCATATACAATACATTTTTGATTACATTTGGTCACTATTTACGCGTGAGATTTTATAGTAACTCGTATCTGTAGATTTTATTATATGTACAAACAAACAAACGGTTTGACAGAATTTACGTCAGCTGAAGTAATTTTTTGCTAATCATTCTTCGTCTTTGGTGTTGTTCCTACATATGTATAATGTGACCATGTGTGCTGTTTTGAAAAGGACGGTCGCTTTTTTCGGTTCTCTGTCCCTTTGTGTCCCAGTGGAAAACTTTCGAAAGTAGAACTTTCCCCGTTTAGATAACTGTACGTAAGAATACAAATGTCGCTCCGAGTGAAACGATGCCGACAACGAAATTAAATCGATATAAATCAAATTGTTTATTGTTTGTCCGCGCTAATCTCCGAATCAGCTGAACTACTGTCTATGAATTATTATCTAGACTACATATCATAATATTTTTTCATAGGAGTTAAACACTAAGTTAATAGTTAACTTAAGCTAATAACATAGTTAAATTAATAACCTTTGATATGGTATCTGTAGCTGCAGAAAACACTGAAGTGTCGTTACAAATACTCACAAAGAAATGCAGATTTTTTATCTAAATTGGTTTGCTTTTGTATGAATAAATTTGTAAAATAGGGAGGGCTATATTATCCCGGAGTCTTAACTTAACCTTGGAAGGAAACAACAGCGGTTTGGTCTAACATTTATCATGAAATCTAAATTTGTAGATTTTTTTAGTTATTCCTTTTTTATTATTGTAGCGCGGCAAAAAGATCAGGTGGTCGAGTGGTTTGACCGGTGGACTATGAAATTTATTGTTACATTTCTAACAATTTCAGCTACTTATATCTGTATACACTATAACTTATATGTTATTCTGATCTATAAGCTATATTATTGTAAAGTATTATCAAAATCCCTTCAACATGATTTGCGTCAAAGTGTAACAAAAATCCATAGCCATCCTCACTTAAACTTTCTCGGTTATAGTACTTCGATTTATTTGTCTAATTCTGATTATTGAATTCTGTCTACACCACAAATATCTGATCGTGATTATACATTATAATAATGTTACAGCCATAATACACATGTAATTCGAGAATGCAGATCATTTGTAGGGTAGGCTAAAATAATGCTTACTTTGCACTTACCGTATGTCTGTATGCTATAAAGGACTTTAAATCGTTCACTTACAGGTGAAAATAAAGAAATGCTTTCAGATAAATAACACCGTGCAACCCTTAAATGCGCTCGGACGAGAAATAAACAATTATTTGAATATTTTATTTTATTTTATTTCTTCCTAGTATGTCTTTATATTAAAATTGATATTGGTATATGAACCTGAGAATTATAAAATCTAACACCGTTTGATGATTGGTCATCAAGAAAATTGGTATGGTAAATTTAATTGTTTATTAATGATAAACTCGTGCAGAGCCGCCGGTACAACTAGTTAAATGTAGATCTGTTTTTAAACGAATGTAATATGTTATAGGAATCAGAATAATATCATTTTATTTTTTTAATTCTATTCCTATTAACGTTTACACGATAAAGTTTGTGATAATGTATGTTTGTCACTCTTTCACGCAAATACTACTCAGTGGATTTTGATAACACTTTACACTAATATCGCTTGCACATCAGGATAAGACGTAGGTTGTAAATTGTAAAGATGTTACTTAAATTGATAAAAATAAACCGATAAGCGTCAAGAAATTTGTAAATTATTCTGCTATCTGAGAACAACTTCGATGTACGCTGGAGATACGCGAAGATAATTTACAGTGTTATCATTTGTAAAGATGCATAGGCTCATAAAGTCTAGTCTAGTAAATAGTTCTTGCTCGCGGCTTCGTTCGCGATAATTTTAATCTGTAATGTAGATAGTTATTCGGGAACAATAAATATATTTTCAAGATAAAAGGTACACTATATGTCTTCTTCTGTACTCTTGACAACGTGAATGCAAAATTTCAATCGATTCATTAGTTAATTTATAATATTAATTACGATTATATACATTTAGTTAATAGTACTAAACTATAAGGCGATATACGTTATGTTGGAATTGACATATCCTTAGTGATAAAAGTTCCTAAATAAAGTCACAAAAGACCATATAAATTAGTTAAATAAACTCGTTTATTTTTCAGTTCAAGGTAGAATATTTTTTGTTACCATAATTATTACCGACATCTCTTTTATGAATTGTGACGAAGATCATTCACGCCGCGCAATGATGTGTCATGGGAAAATTATGAAATAAAATACAAAGAGATTTCTCTTACTTTTCTTTTCTCTCGGGTATTCTAAATTGTCTCTTTTACAATGAAATGCTGGGGCTGAATAAACTTAATTATAATCCAGTCTGAATTTCTTTCAGGAGTTTACATCAATGGTAAACATAATTGAGTCTTAACTAATATTGTAAATGTGAATATGTTTGTTTCTTGTTTGTGTGAAAACGGCTTAACAACCAACCAATCATAAATCATATACACCAATCAATATAAGCCAATAATTTTACATACATATTATCGAGGGTGTTAAATATGATACAGGGTGCCTTTTATCGCGTAAAGCAAGTACTATTCCCGAGGGATAGGTACAATGTAACGCAAGCAAAGGCGCGGACAAAAAACTCGTCAAAGATAAATTCTATGCACTTACTTTACAAATTTGTGTATCTTATATTTTAGATAATTCATTATTAAAGCTGATAAATACATTTTAATATTATTTACGATATAAATAATAAAAAAAATATATATATGATAATTTATGTAAGCTCGTGTATTGAAGGGTTAAATGATTCTATAAAATGCACGGTAATATTCAATTTTCGTTCAGTGTAGCGCTGTTAGTTAAATATGTTCGGTGTTAGAGGTGTAATAAGTTTTTATTTCCATATAAATCAAAGAATTTACTAGAGCGAGGAATACTTTTACGTTAGTATCTGAAACTTTTCTACTAATTTCTAGTTTTCTATATTGTGTAGCACTTTTTTTTATTTCGTTTCGTTTATGAACTATTTTTTGGGAGGTACCATGAATGAAAAGTTATGAAAATTTGGTTTTTATCACGTTTGTTTTTGGGGTAATTATTTTATAGCTTTTAACATTAGACTGCAGTGTTATTTGTTTTAAATTACCATGTGGTCTCATAAAGGAAAATAAAGGACTCGTGTGCAGATACGGGAATACACTTACACGTGCTTGGTGATGGTTTTCAATTTGTATGGTATACCTAGAAGGTTTTAGAAAAAGCTATTATGCAATGGTTTCATCACGATGTGTTCCTTCAAGGAAAGCTCCGTATAACTGAGATGAATCTACGTCGATTCAACGTGCTCCACGTTACCGCTGACCTATTCTCGCTTTTTCAACCTCCAATCAAGATGGTTTACCTTATTCTCTTCTGTTCTCTCATATGTATATAAAAATGAATATTGGTAATGTTAAGATCAATAAATTCGGACACTGTTTTATCGATTATTTTAATCGTTGGGACACTTAGGTGTTTTTAAAAATAGGTTTTTATGCAATGTTTATTTAACTTGTAACTCGACACTGGCACCGAGTTGTATTATATTGTTATTAACGTTTATATTGCCATTTAATTTGCTAGGTTTACTATAAAGAAGCATTACCTACAATATGGATAAAATTTATTTCATTAGTAGGTATTTAGAAACGGCCGCCATATTGTGGTTGGAATTTCGTTTTTTTTTAAGCTTTGTTATTGTCGGATAAAGTTTTGCTGTGTTATCGCGCGCGACCTGTCACGTCGCTAAATACGAGTGTATGAGCCTAGAACAGCTTTAGTAACGAAGGGACGTTGCCTGATTGAGTCATTTAGTCGCTGGTTCAAGTTTAGCGTGATGGAGTACCGTCAACGATGGCATCTTTACACTTCATCAGCAACTTTACCCCCGCGCACTTACTTACCCTTGAAAATGTAATGATTTTTTTTAATTTGTTAGACAGTCGGTTTCTTTTGAACGTTTATATCGATTTTATGTTAAATTGTGCCTGCTTAAAAAGTGTTTTAAATTTGCAACTTGAATATCTGTCATGATATTATCGTGCTTGAGATGTATGGGTAATTGTGTTCCTTGTAATCCCTGGCAAGCTTTACGTCTATTTGAGTAACATTACATTGAAGGTAAGTGGTATGTGTTTAAATGTTTGCATTACACTCTTGGATTATTTTAAATATATTAAATAATACGTTTTTAAAATTATTTAACTAAACGTTCATATATCTTTAAAAAAAAATCTCGTTTATAATATAACCTTAACCTTGTCGTCTTCTCTTGTAGTTTGCTGTACTGTATTCTAGGTTACTTTTCATGCAGCTGAAGTTTAACCCGTATTAATAAATCTGTAGTTTTACATCTTTGTGGATAAGGTTTCACGAATTCTCATTAGGAAAAGCTATGATAAAGAAAGCTCATTTTCTACAAATTTAGAAAAAACGATTCTATTGTGATTTTATCTCACCGAACGATTGTTATTAAATTTATACAAACTTGTAATATTATATATTAAGCTTTCGTTTTTTTTATAGTTCAAAGAATCTTATGTTTTTTCGTTATAATATACTTGACCTCGTATGAAAACTTCGAAAATTGAAAGAAGTTATAAACTCTTATAGAAATGTGTATGGAATTTTCTTTCAAATCTCATAGAAATTTCGAGAACAAAGATTCTTTTTAAAGAATATTCAATATTTTATGAAAGTTTATAAGATCTCGTCCAAAGGGCTGTTTGTACATATAATCGTTTTTTTTTTCAAAGTTTTATAACAAAAATCTAATAATCTATATCAGTAAAGTATAATAAAAGAAAATCATTTTTCGTATTCCGTTGTATGATTCTCTAGTTCTTCTCAATTATGCGACAGATTTTGATATAGTTTTCATTACAGTGTAGATAATTTCTTTCGGAAAGATTACGTGTATAAGACACGTATTTTATAATTTATATGCAGCAGAGAAAAGTTGATGTATTGTAATAAAGTCGTAAGGGACCGTTTACACTGGTAACGATATCTAATCATGTTCAGGTATATTAAATTAATATACTACATGTATTGTGCATTTTAAAAATACCTACAGAAATGTTCGCAATGATATATGATTATTTTCGACGCCATTTTGATTAATGTGTCATTTTAATTCTTAGTTCCATTAACACAATTGTAATTACGTTGACAATTTAATTTTTTTCTTTACAGCATACAATTTTAGAACAGTAATAATCCTCTACACTTTCTGTCTCGTAAGCCCATTACCAATTTTTACTATATTGAATAGACCCTGTAACTTTTGAATAATGAATGTTTACAAATTCAAATGTGTTTTAGATTGGTGAGATTGTCCTTCACTTGACTTTTATATGTTTTATTAAGTGAAAAACTTAAAAAAGAAACTATATTAAATTTTATATATGTATGACAATAAAATAAACATGGAATCCAAAACAAGTGAAATTATTAAGTTATAAATAATTTCATTCAAATTAAATTTAGCATAAAAATCATTTTATAAGGTCATTGCATAATCGACCTGGAATTATCCCATGATTGGTGGATGCATGTAATCATGACATTCTGTGAATCTAGCTCCATATCTTCATCAAATTTCATTAATATATATCTCTTAGAAATAGTTACTTATATGTTTATTGTAATTGCGCATATACATTGTCGATGGTACATACATGATTTCGACATTTTGCGCGAGGGAAAAATGATAATACTGGTACCATTGTCCGTTTATATCACATTTTTTTTGTCCCGATGGTGGCAAATAAGCGTGCGAGCCGCCTGATGATAAGTGATCACCGCAGCCTATGGACGCTTGCAACGCCGGTGGTATCACATACCTTCTTAACTCTATGTAAAAATGAAAAAATATCAGCCTGTATGAGTACCATTGCTGAGCAAAACTTTTCGCCTGGAGTAATCAGCTAACATACACATCTCCGTAGCCCAAAAAAATCTAGTAAATGTAAAGAAATCAATAGTTATATGTTTTTCCTACATATATATAGTGGGACTACAAAATAATCCCAAGCAGGATTGATCAGAGGCGCGAGCGGCCGATCGTAAAAATTCAGCCAAATCATACATCATAACATGACAAACATGTTGTGCCGACCCTACTTAAATGCGAACAGATGGTGATGATTGTTGGTGGTACAGCAAATGACATATAGTAGTTTTTCTCCGGATAAGACAAATCTACATTAAATACGAGCGGAGCCACGGGAAAAAATGTCGCGAATATGACACTAATAAAATACATTTCTGTCGAATAGATTAATTAAATATAATAAGTTTTCATTTTTACACTAAAAAGCATACTCGGACTTTTATGTTCAATATCTATGGCGGCCATTTTGAATTTTACCATTTTGATTATATTTCATTTTCTTGCATTGTCATCAGGTCTGAACAAACATGCAGAATTGCAAAGTTGTAGGCTTGAAATGATTCGTTTTAATTTACTTTGCAAGATTTGACCTAAACAAACTAATAAATATTGCAAGCTAAACAAAAGCTTGTAATAAATAAAAATGGCGTTACCGATGGGCATTAATATTTGAACACGGGAATTAGATGCTATTCCTTCATTTATAGGCTATAAGATTTATAGATAATTATTTTAAAAATAATTATTTTAACCAATTTCATTATAACATTATGTATAAGGAATTATCATTGTAGTGTTTGTTTGTAATGTCAAATTATAATATTTTTTTATTAAATGGATATGCAAGTATATACGGTTAGTACAAAATAAATTATCAACAATACTTTAAAAAATCATGAAACATCACTACATAGTATAAAACAAAGTCGCTTTCTCTGTCCTTATATCCCTATGTGTGCTTAAATCTTTAAAGCTACGCAATGGATTTTGATGCGGTTTTTTTCTAATAGATAGAGTGTTTGAAGAGGAAGGTTTATATGTATAATAACATCCATTAAATAGTGGAGAAATACTGTTATTTTTAAGGTTTCTAATGTGATGTCGTAAATAATTACATTTTTTCCGCTTACATTGCAACAAACGCAGGCTGAACCATACGAGATTTATCAAAATAACGCGTGCGGGCCACGGGCAGTAATGAATAAATTAAAACTACTGGATCTATTTTAATAATTTTTTCAGTGAATGACATAGGCTATATATTTTATACCCGTGCGAAGCCGGAGCGGGCCGCTAGTCAATACTAAAAAAACATTACAAGAATATAAATAGACTACGTAGTACACATGAACGAACACGTCGGTAGGTACAACTAGTTTTAAGCATAAAACTGAATTGAAACCAATACAAAATATATTATTTTTTTTTTTTTTCGAACTGACCTACACTGTTGGCCTGGCAAGGCCTCTACAGTTTCACCGGACTACATTATTAAAAACATCGATGCATATTTTATACCTTACTACAAGCTACACGTGCCATCACGAATAATTATTTTCGACTATCTATTTCATATCTATATACTTATATAAAGGAATAAGTGAGTGATTGAAAAATGACGGATTTTCATACTAATTATCAACCCTTTTTCAGAACTTTATGGGTTAGATTTACCAAAACCCGTCCTTTGTGCTCCCCCACTATGTAAAAAGAACCTACATGCAAATGTTCACAGCCCTAGCCCCAGAGTAGTTTGGGTTGAGCATTGACATGTCATTCAATTAATCTGTTATATTTTTAAAATATACCTATATATATATATATAGTTATTTGACTGCAAGCTCACTTTATATTAAATAATGCAGTGCTTTAACACAGTACACATTAAACTAAGAGGAGGATTGGCTCTCAAAAATAACTGCAAGAACATATCCATGGATGTTCGGCAACAGACTTTCAACTTGAGCGTGGTAGATCGAGGCAGGCATTAGGAAAACCCTACACATAAACCACTATGCTAAAGTTTCTTTGCCTTCCTTCATCGAAAGCTCGAGGTGGCGTCCGAATACAAAATAATTTTCCTTACTTTGACATTTCACTGGAAATAAGGGGACTCACCCTTATTTTCACAGTGTCGTTACGATCGGAACACGCGGCTTTCAGAGTGAGATCGCAATCATGATAGCGCGGAACACGGCGGCTGACGTGAAAAGGAATACCTCCCCTTATTTGTTTGTAAACAGCATCCTTTTAAACCTGTGGATGTCACTCGAAGTTTTGAAATGCGACGCGATGAGATTTTTTTTGTTTTCTCAGCTCTTTTTGCATGCCACAATAGAAATGTTCTTTGATATGACATGTCAAATTATTTGCATTTATTTTTCTGTTATAGTTTTTATATTTTGTAATGATTTATTTTATCTAAGTTTGATTTATACGACAATGAATACTCCGAAATAGTATAACAACTTTATTCATTCAACTCAATATACACCGATATTATGTGCATCAATGCTGGGCAAAACTTTCTGCCCCGAAGAATCGACTAACATAACCCAACTTCGGCCCACCTCATTGTAGTAAATGAAGAGAAATAAACAGTTACCTATTTTCCCCGTATACGAGATAGTTGTACTACAAAATAATCACAAGGAGGGTTGATGTGAAGCGCGCGGTCGTAAAAATTAAGCTAAATTATACATCACAACATAAAAAACGTGTTGTATCATCGACCCTACTTAGGCAGGATAAGGGAAAGAAAAAGAAGAAGAATAGAAATGTTCATTCTTGAATTTTTTTCTTCGATTGTCGTCGCGTCAACATTGGCCGATATCAAAGATTAACGTTCATAGAAATCGGATTTCATATTCATATTGTTCTTATCAGCTATTTGATGTTGTCACCTCATTAAAAATATATTATTCGTTAGTGCTTCACTTGTAAGCGTTTGTACCTCAAACTGAAAAAAGTTATAGCGTTTTAAAAGTTTGACCCACAACCATATTAAAATTATGATAAGGAGGTTTGATTTTAGATTGTTTGTACCTTCCCGCTTTTATTTTACTTCAAATCCGAAAAAAATACACGAATATTAAAATAAAATAAAAAAAAAGAAAATACAAAAATTCATAGGTATAATATTAAATTATTTCCCAACCTTCTGCATAATTGGTTGTGTCAAGCATTTAAAAATAATAACGTGACAGCGTAACCTACTATTAAGTGAAATATAACTTTATGTGCTTCCTTATTTTTCATGTGATTACTTGATATTTTTACAAATCAATAAGATCGAAAATTGTTCGGTCGTTAAAAAAAATGTTGAATCATCAGCATAATAAGGTCAATGAATTCGAAATTTAAAACATTAGCGTTTTATTTTCTCCGTTTGTTTGCTTTTTTTTTCAAATAAAAAAAAGAACAGAAGTTTGAAAGTGTCAACGAAGTCAGACTTAAATTTTATTTCTTCTCATAGTATCTTGTAGTTTATTGCTAATATATAGCAAAGGTATTATAAAAAAATATATAATTATTTCATTTTCATCACATAAAATGGTGGACAAGATCGCAGGTGAGGATATTGTTGAAAAGTATTACGAACTAGAACATTCCATGTATTTTTATAGCGGAATTCATGGATTACATTAAAATGTATATGAAGAGCAAATCCTACGAATGTTTTTTTCTAGTTTATGTGCAAAGCGTGTATGCTTATTATTCCAATTTCGTTATATCTGAATTCGTGCGTTCAATTTTCAATAGATGGCGCGAGAAAATAAAAAAAACGAAGCCGCGAACAAAAGTTAAGCATTTAGATAAATTAAAATTACTTATAAAATTACTTGATTCTCTTATTTTTTCATGAAGAACGTCTGCGATATCTTAAGACTCCTTGTATTTATAACCCCCTGTTAAATGTTCTTGAGGGATGTATATTTAAAAAACGTTTCTTTGCGCTCACTTACGTTATATAAGAACTCGGTGTTGTGCGTATTTTGTCATTTAGTTTCTACATTGTATTATGATGGTACTGCATATTAGAAGTCAATCAATTGACTCTCGCCGTATGTGACGTCATGAATAGTTTATCACAGAGATTAAGTAGTACGAAGTTGTGACTTGCATGGTATGAATTACACAGATTACACATACGTACAGTAGGTACATATATGGTGGAAAGGTTTTTGTTTATTTGTATTGGTATCGGCATATAAGTTGATACGTTGCAGCGCCATCTAGTTACGATTTATATGACGCTTAAAAACACAGTCCTTAAAAGTTATTTTGGTGTGCTAGCATTAATTGATCTGAGATACACCGTCATATATTTATAAATTGATATCAAAGGTTATCGGTTGGTCTTTGCCTGCTGAAAAAATAAATTAAAAAGATGGCGTCATCGATGATGACGTCATACCCTTAATATTGTCCCGCTGTTGTTACGATCTCGGTATATATGCGCGGAAAATTGAAGAGATATACAAATGTAAATAATTCCTCATTATTTTCTTTTCAGATCAGAATATTATGAAAACGCTAGAACATTATGATATCGAAGGAGATATTTTAGAAGATCCTATTAAAATAGTCTTTGAGACTGATAAATTTACAAATGATCGATCAGGCGGTGAGTATCTAATATGTAACTATAATAATAAATTTGTGCTTTTGTTTGTACAATTTTTTTTTTGTTCCCAATAATAAAACATTTATAAAATGACGTCTGTATGTCTGTTTGTGGGTAACTTAAAAACGACGTTACCTATTATAGCGTATGGGATAAGTGTTATATCATTCCTCAAGTGAAACCCTTATTTTTTCCTTACTTGATTGTAATTAAGTATCATATACAGAGAGTAGTAAGTTTTTTTTTATATTATAGGGGGCAAACAAACAGGTGGGTCACCTTATGGTAAGTGATCACCGCCGTCCACAGACACAAACAACACGAGGGGAGACGCGTGCGTTGCCGGCCTTATAAATATGTGGGCCTCCGACGCTCTCACTGACCGAACGAAACGCAACAGTGCAAGCACTGTTACTTCACGTCGGCTTTCTGTGAGAGGGTGGTACTACCCCGGGCGAGCCGACCCGTTCATGCTGAAACCAGTAATAGCTTCAGCTTAGCTCTACCACCTACAATTTTATTTTATTTCAAATTTGATAGTAAATATGAAATATAAAATGGTACATTAATGATTGCCTTACAAAGGTGTACGGGTGTAGCTAGTATAGTCGTGTAGTGGAAACTTTGGGTAGCAGATGTGAACGTTAAGATTGATGTGACGTCCAATTAGAAGTGATATAATTAGGAATTATGTCAGACGAAGGTACGAAAGTAGCAGTAGTGACATTGAGATGGAAATAATGAGTTACGAGTTATTAACCAGAATAATGTCAAGAAGGGAGAGTGGAGAGTAGATACAGGGAAATCGAAGATTGAGGAATGATTTCGAAGGATTTTTTTAAAGCGATGATGGCTCAGTTGGTAGTGTGTTCAAACACAGAGTCGAAGGACGTAGGTTCGAATCGAAGCAACTGAGTCGGAGCTTTCGGTGGAGGAAAACATCATGATGAAACCATAGCATGGTGGTAGGGCTTTTTCTAAGTCCGTCTGGCTAGCTACCACCCTCAAGTTGAAAATCTGTCACCAAGCACCTGTTGCTATGTTCCGGCAGATGCACTTGAGAGCCAGTCTCCCTCTAGGTTAAGCGTGACTTACCATCTTAGACCACACCATCATTTAACATCAGATGAGATTGTGGGGAAAACGCTTAGGTACCTATAAAGTATAAAAAAAAAGAAAAAAAAAATTGTCTTTAGCGATCCTCCTACATAAATTTGACGTCATCATCGTAATGCGCCGATGTCGGTGCATATACTCATATGACCTTTAAGAAATACCATTTGTTTCTTATGAGTACAAGGCACGTTATCCTATTATACATTATTTTGCCTTTAATACGTAGTTCACGAGGTTCTCGTTGACGATAGACTGGACTTTTATATTAAACGGTTATTGAAATCGATTAATTTCAAATCGAATGTGTTTACACTTCGGTGAAACTAATAAAAAAACATTTTATCATAAGCATACGATCTAATAGAGAGATAACGATAACATCGTTATAGCTAACAAAATAAATAAATAAATAGTTATAAAACTAAGTCTGAATACAAAAGAAACACATAGGGTTTTTTGGCGGGATCTTGGTCTGTCATGTAGTGGCTTTTATATTTTATTCATAATCTTGTATTATTAGACACTATGTTTTGTAATATTGGTGGTGTTTTACGTAATATATATAGTTCGGTAATTATGCACAAGTGAAGTGGATGGGAAATAATACCACGGAGCATGCATTCTGAGATGCCGCCAAAACTCCATGGAAAGTTCTAACAAGGAAACCACCATCTTGTTAGAACATTCACAAGACACTTACTTGGAAATTCTTACGTTTTAATAAACTTATATTATTTGTAAACATTCTGCTATAATCCCTCTTGAAACAAAACATTGACACTGGCAAATGCTTCTGCGGTGCCAAAACAAAAAGGAGAAGAAACACATAAATTTTATTTTTAATGATATATTTTCTGTTTTTCAGGGCCTGAAATAAGAAGCTTGGAATGTGTTTTTGATTTTAAAAAACGCTACGGAGTTGATATCGTAGAGAATAGTGATTCTTGTATATTTCAATCGTCGAGACAAATATTTCCAACACCTGATAGCAAATACAAGAAGACTAAGCAAGCAGTTGTTAAAATAGTTGATTATAATAAGCATCCATCAAAACAAATATATCCAACATCTGAAAGCAACTACAAGACTAAACAAGCAGTCGTCAAAATAGTTGATTATAATAAGTATCCATGGTATTATTCGAAATACACTGAACTGTTACAAAAGAAACAAGATGAACGCCATTATGAAATGAACTTAAAAAAGAAAAATAGTGCAATGAGCAACATGCAACCTAATAAAGTAAAACGTGATAGTGAGTATGAAAAAGCCAAACAAAAAAAAGTTAGTCCTAAGATAACTTCTGATATTTCTGTTAAAATAAAATACGATAATGTTAAAAAGGTATGGATAGTAGAAAACAAACAAGATTGTGAGAAGCATAAACGCGATGTAGATATAAGAAAAACGATAAATCAAAGAAATGAGAATATGATTGACTTTAAAAGAAATACAGGGTTAGTAGGTTTAACTGTTAAGCAGAAATTAATCGTGGATGGTGGAGATTTTGCATCGAACGTTAAGAAACCAACAATAGAAAAATCAAAATATATAAAAAGCAAAAATAAGATAACTTTAGGCGAAGGTAAATGTGGTTCACACGAAGAAAAAAATAAAAAATACACAAACAGTATGACTAAAGATAAAATTGGACCCAAAAGACGTGTACACAAGACTTCAACCAACTCTGTATTAAATAATAGGGACAAAACCACTCAAACTGTAAATTTAACATGTACTAGAAAGATAAATCACGATGAAAAATCTGATCAATTGATAAGTAATTACACTAATAATTGTTCAAAAGTCTCAATATTGCAAAATAATTTGAGCCGCCAAAATTTGCAGGTAAAACAACTTTTAGATAAGCCTCCGTTATCACCACCAATTACAAATATAATGTTAGATAGACCAGGACCGAAATGCAAGAAAAATTCATTCAACAAATCTGTAGTAAAAGCGGATATTGATAAAAGATCTAACAAACTGATTGAAACAATTAATACTTCTAATGCAGCACCTCTTGATGAATTATGTTCACTTTCAAATACACCGAAATTAGGAAATAGCGTAGTAGTAAACGCGAAATCAGGGATAAATTCATTCAATATTCCTACGGCATCATCGTCTGCTAAATTAGGTTTATCATCAAATACATCAAACCAAATAAGTAAGGGAGTGGTAAATGAAAACTCGGAGATAAATGTGGTTAATATCCCTAAGGCATCATCGTCTGCTAAATTTGGTTTATCATCAAATACATCAAACCAAATATGTAAGGGAGTGGTAAATGAAAACTCGGAGATAAATCTGGTTAATATCCCTAAGGCATCATCGTCTGCTAAATTAGGTTTGTCATCAAATACATCAAAACTAACAAATAAAGGAGTGGTAAATGAAAACTCGGAGATAAATGTGGTTAATATTCCTAACGTGTCATCTTCCATTACATCAGTGTCACCGTCAAATAAATCAGAATTGGAAAGTAACGAAGTAGTAAATGAAATATCAAAATTAGAAGTTATATTAAGTACAAGAGAACCAAAAAAGACGAGATATTCTATTCCACCACCTAACTATAACAATACATACGAAGACTTATATCCATCATATACTAATGGCGTTAGTCAGACTAGCTATTGGTTGCCTATTCACCAAATGCCAGATACGAACAGGTTAAATTTCGTTAACAATTTATCATATGAAAGCTACAACATGCCACCAAATTCACAAGATTTTTCGTGGCAGCCAAATGCTTATAACAATCATATGAATTTTAACTTTAAACCACATGCTACATATGACCAGCCACCACCACCACTACCACCTCATTTATATTATCCATATCATATACAGCCCATTCGGGAACCACCTCCACGTTACGTTAATATAATTCCTGTTCATTATTGTCCCATAAGAAATACAAATAACGCGGGTAATATGAATAATGTTACCAATCCGGTCACGAGAAATACTTCTGCATTAAAGAGCATAACGACAACTAAAACGACTTATTCATATAGCTCAAACGATTCCATACCAATACATTCTCAAGGTGTTACTACTGAAGCGCAAAATAATATTAAGAACGTAACTAAGTCTGAGAATTTAAAGAGATCGTACGTTGGTAATGAAAATATTAATAATGCACCAAAAGAAAAACCAGAGACTCTAAAGAAGAAAACTAAACTGGGAGAGCCACCAAAAGTTCAGTCAAAAGATGCGAATAAAAGAAAGAAACCGGAGGTAACGAAGACAGCGTATTCTCCACCTATACTGCCTATACCGAACTATGATACTATTTTCTCTCTACTAAGGTTAAAAGACGTGATATATGTAAAGTCAAGATGTTGGCGAATGAGTGATGATGATGATGCAGATTCTCCGGAATATGTGAACAGACAGGACAAGATTATCACATCTGAAAGTGATTGTGAAAAAAACGTAACAGATACTAAAACAAATAATGTAAAGAAGATATCTTTAGAAGAATATAAAAGAAGAGCGTTATGTAAACAAAAATGAATAGAATGAAAAGAATAAATGTTCAGTATCAGAAGAGTCGTCAATAATAGCAACTGTCTTATTGATATAAATGGTGGGTTTAGTTAGGTAATATGTAACAATCAATTACGATAGTCCTTATAAACTTCTTATAAAGTTTAGGCTTAAAGGTTGTAAAAATATAAGCTATAAAGATGGAATTGATGCAATATGATCAGGTTAGAATAACATATTTATAGCATAGTCTATTTCAAATTTTGTCATAGTTTATAAATAACCTTAAAATGTTAGTTTGTAATTTTATTGGAATCTTTACCGTGTAAATATATTATAAAGCTTGTATACACGTAAGAATTTAACTATGATAAGATGTAGCACTGCCAACAAGCTGGAATTGTATGACAATATGATAAGATGAGAATACTAGATTTTTATAGCACAGGCTATTCCAAACTTTTCATAGTGTAGAAATTCTTTAAATTGTTGGTTTGTAATTTAATTGGTTGGAATATTTGCCGTGTGAATTATAAAGGTTGTATACACAGTATAAGATAAGTATAAGGACTTAATCTATGATAAGTTATAACGCTGCCATCAAGCTGGGATTGTATGGCAAGGTTACAATAATACATTTTTATAGCATATGCTATAACAAACTTGTCCTCGTTTAGAAGTCTCCTTAAGTTGTTAGTTTGTAATTTTATTGGGTGTTGTCGTTGCCATGTAAATTATAAAGGTTGCATACACGCAAGGATTGAATCTATGGTGAGTTATAATGCTGCCATCAAGCTGAGATTGTATGACAAGGTTACAATAATACATTTTTATAGCATATGATATAACAAACTTGTCCTCGTTTAGAAGTCTCCTTAAGTTGTTAGTTTGTAATTTTATTGGGTGTTGTCGTTGCCATGTAAATTATAAAGGTTGCATACACGCAAGGATTGAATCTATGGTGAGTTATAATGCTGCCATCAAGCTGAGATTGTATGACAAGGTTACAATAATACATTTTTATAGCATATACTATAACAAACTTGTCCTCGTTTAGAAGTCTCCTTAAGTTGTTAGTTTGTAATTTTATTGGGTGTTGTCGTTGCCATGTAAATTATAAAGGTTGCATACACGCAAGGATTGAATCTATGGTGAGTTATAATGCTGCCATCAAGCTGAGATTGTATGACAAGGTTACAATAATACATTTTTATAGCATATGATATAACAAACTTGTCCTCGTTTAGAAGTCTCCTTAAGTTGTTAGTTTGCAATTTTATTGGGTGTTGTATTTGCCATGTAAATTATAAAGATTGAATACACGCAAGGATTTAATCTATGATAAGTTGCCATCAAGCCTGGATTGAATGGCAATATGATAAGGTTAAAATAGTACATTTTTATAGCAAAGGTTATTATAAACTTTTTATCGTTTAAAACCTTATTAAAATTGTTAGTTTCTGAATATATTGGGTGGAATCTTAGACCTGTAAATTATTAAGACTTTTATTAATAAGGACTTATAGTATTATATACTCTTGTGCTATTATCAAGCTGAAGTTATGTAAAAATTGGTAGAGTTACAAGGATATATGTACTAGCATTTGCTATTTGAAATCGTACAATCGTTGTATAGATATTTCCTTGAATTCTTAGTCTGTTATTTTATCGGAATCTTTGCTATGTGAAGTGTAAAGATGGATTACACGTAAGACCTTTAATTTATATACTCGAAAGTCTATATCAAGCTGGAATTGTATGACAAGAAGATAGATGTAGTTCATTTTTTGAAAAAAAAAAAAACATGGTTTTATTTAGATTTTAAACTTACGAACTTAAAGCTTCGTACTAATTTACTTACTTACTTACTTTAAGGAAATATATGATAGAAGTGCTATTTACATTAGGTTTTTATTTTTCAAGATCAGTGTACGTTTTGGAATTCGCATTGTTCGAAACATCGTAGTATTCGAGCGCATTACTCGTATGTCTCGAATGAAACTATATCTGGTGTATAGACTTTGTTTTTTTTTAATATGTTTTTATTCTTTTGTATAAGAGGAAATAGTAATATAAGTAAAGTAAACATATAAACACTATACGAGGCAAATTCTCACCATAATTACTGTGAAATTTGCTTGTTTGATTTATCATTATTGTTTTATATTAAGTTATTCCTTTTTTAAGTTTACTTTCTTTTTTTTATATATATATATTTTTAATAAAACGTTGTAAAATGCTGATTTATATGGTGTTTTATTTCATATTACCGAATTACTACTGGGATGTTTTAAAAATCGTAATTTCTTGACTTTTACACCTACCTTTTTTAATTTTATCAGCTGTCCTTTTACTCTTCAACAAGTTAATTCCTTTTTTATTTATTGTCTATAGCATGAACACTCCATATTTAAAAAAAAATACACTTTTTAGTTTGGTTACCTATAAAAGTTTTTTTTATATTATTTATTTTAGCATTTTTAGTTCTTAAACGAACTTAAATTCTATAGTAACTTGAAGAAACTACTTTTCGATACATGATATGTGACAACAGGTTATTAGACTGTACTGAGAACTACTTCCTAATCTCATTTCATCTAATGCATCACCGTTACACGGAACTTGAAGTAATTAATGTTTATTTATAAAATTAACATGTATTAATATAAGTAATTATTTTTTATTTAATAAAAGTAATAGGATAAAACTATTAAACTGTTGTGTTGTCATTGGTCCTTCAATGTAATTCTGACATTCTGAAGTGGATGAAAATAATGTTCAGAGACTTCATTACATTCCATTACATTTTTTTTTATATTATAGGGGGCAAACAAACAGGTGGGTCACCTGATGATAAGTGATCACCGCCGTCCATAGACACTAGCAACACCAGGGGAGTCGCAAGTGCGTTGCCGGCCTCTTAATATATGTGGGCCTCCGGCGCTCTCACTGACCGAACGAAACACAACAGTGCAACCACTGTTACTTCACGTCGGCTTTCTGTGAGAGGGTGGTACTACCCCGGGCGAGCCGACCCATTCATTCTGAAACCAGTAATAGTTTCAGCGTAGCTCTACCACCTAGAACATTCCACCCAGTTAATGAAAGCATGCTAAAACAAAAATGAAATCCCAAATTTTTAGGTTGTCATCACTTTTCAATATTTTTAATGCATTTTTTATACATGACTTATTTTAAGGTCTGTAGCCTGAGATTCGTCAGTAGGCTACAATAAGCAAAAAGATTTTTTCAAATCTGACTGGCACTTCAGAGCTTAGTGCCGCATTGAAACAATTGCTGTTTACACATTTTGGAGCCTTGTATCTCCGTGATCCCATAGCATCGATTCGGTGCGGCGGTAACTACGTCCCTAGTATGTCCGAAAAGACGCCGAGCGAAATAGAGGTACTAGTACGGCGCGTCAAATAGCGCGGTGCGATTTATCTATAGACTCACCATCTGACGAGAACCAAACATTACTGAGAAGGGCTGAATTATAGATGCCTACGTCACTACATAGTATAAAATAAAGTCGATTACTCTGTTCCTATTTCCCTTTGTATGTTTAAATCTTTAAAATTACGCAACGGATTTTGATGCGGTTTTTTTTATTAGATAGAGTGATTGAAGAGGAAGGTTTATATGTATAATGACATCCATTAAATAGTGGAGAAATACTGTTATTTTTGAGGTTACTCCAAATTTAACGTGTGCGAGCCACGGGCAGTAATGAATAAATCAAAACTACTGGATCGATTTTAATAATTTTTTCTGTGAATGACATAGGCTACATATTTTATACTCGTGCGAAGCCGGAGCGGGCCGCTAGTAGTCTTATAAAACAATCTTGCTTTATACTGAGTTTCTTTACCTTTTTTAATTGTGTCGGTGTAATTTTTTTTTAAATTAAGCGCGAGTAAAACCTCACCACAATTATTATTAATATATGGATATAAATACTAATTACACAGCCTGGTGTATGGATTTTAAACCATTCAAAATAAATGAAGTTATCTATACACATATAAATAAATTGGAGTGTCTGTATGTAATATCATAATAACGACTTTTTACTGATTGGATATGAACGTATACACGATATTGATAACAAAAATACAAACTTTTAAAATTTTTGTCTGTCTGGCCTGTCTCTATGTTCAGGGTAATCTCCGAAACGACTGGACCGATTTCGACAGTAATTTCACTGACGAATAGTTAAAATTATAGCGGGTGACATAGGCTACTTTATTTTAGACAAGCTGTCATCCATGGCTTTGTCTGTAGTACTATCTCCAAAACGATTGGACCTATTTTCATGGGGCTTTCACTGGTAGATAGCTAACGTTATAAAAAGTAATTAAACCTATTTTTCTTTTGGACTAGCTTTCACCCATGGCTTTGTTTGTGGTACTATCTCCAAAACGTTTGAACCATTTTTCACGGAAGTTTCACTAACATATAGCTGATCTTATAAGAAGTAATTCTCAATTATAAAAAAAAAACGCATGCGGAACTGGGGGCAACAGTTAGTCGTACATATATCGCGTTGAACAATAGAGTGTTATAATAAATTATTTATAAAATTTACATTGGATTTCAAATGAAAATGTATTTTTTTATGAAATTTAGATACAGTTTAATTTCATACCTACATAGCTTTACGTACATGCAACTCGATTTATAGTCGGCAGTTTACGACTACACAGCTTCACCTTTGAGGTAAGGAATAAGGAGAATTAATTAAAAAGCATTGTCTCGTATTCAAAAGGTTGATATTAATCAAAGCAAAGAAGCGGTTGTTCTGAAAAGGAATTAAGGTGGTCTTAAAGGAAAAATTATGTGACTTTTTAATGCTAAAGTTTTATCTTTGACCGTCTGTCTGTCTACCTTTAGGTAATTTTTTAATCGCCCTTTTCCTTTTGCTTCACGGTGCGGCCGGTAAGCCGAGCTCCACAGAACGATATGCTTATATTTTTCTACACTATAAAAATATTATATATTTTAAATGATTATCTTTACTAATATTATTATAAATGCGAGTTTGATTCTTTGTTCGCTATCACAGCTTAATTATTTAACCGGTCGTCATGAAGTTTTTCGTACACGTCATCAGGAATACAGAACCTTTTCTCGTACGTCCTACGTGCCACCGTACCTTTCGTACACTAAAAATAGTACTGTTCCCGACCAATAGGTCAAATACACATCAATGTAAGTGAAGCGCCTAGTAAAAGTTAATATCAAGTAGTTAATATATGTAGCTTACGAATGGCGATCACTAAGACTTTAGAAATATTCAGGAATATTTTTGTTTCATTGAAAAGTACTCTGTTTGTTTTTTTTTTGTGTTTAAAGCCAACAAACGACGTCCTGCAGTATATAAATGCTTTTTTTTTTCGAACTGGCTACACAGTTGACCTGGCAAGGCCTCTACAGTTTCACCGGACTACTAAGGGGAGCGCTTAAGGCACTCACCCGATTTTATATAGGCAACCAGCACAAGTGCGCACGGCGCGCCTCTGCTTGGACTGTCACCAAACATCCAGAGTCTAACTAAGATAAGCTAAAGTAAGCTAACTATTATTTCATACATATATGAATTCGTGAAACATACACGTGTGTACCAAGCATGTATGTTTCACGAACTCATACATCTTGAATCTGACTACTAAGTTATTAAAAGCTAACTCCGTTCGAAAAAGGGATTAAAAAAACACAAACCCAATTACTATGTGTACCTACATGTGTGTATGTGCACGTGTGTGGGGTGATCGGTGTTGTGTTGTAAAAACTAAAAAACTAGTGTATGAAAATTAATTCAGTGTCGCTGTAGTCGCGCAAGCAGATATAAATGCTATAGGACTAGGCAGAGAGCTTCAGTAATGTAAGGCAATCACAATAGATGGTTACTGGTTACAGTGATACAGTACTAAGGCCTGCGTAGTCCCCCTTTTGAATAATGACAAGAATATAGAAATAATATGTGAAATTAAATAAGATATGAATTTATTTTTTGAATTAATTGTAAATATACTTTGGTAGTTATTTAAATAAAATGGCAACAATAAAAATTATGATTACTTAGAATAGATAATTCATGTAATAAAGAATAAAAAAAACATTACTCCCGGAAGGTAAACCTTGATTTTAAAATTCGTGGAGATTCAAATAGCTGTAGACACTTAAATTTGCATCGAGCTCGAAGCGGAGCATGACGAGAAATATGGAGCGTCGGATGTCGCTACGGTGAGACACGCTGTAATAAAATCGTTCAACTGAAATTCAAAAAGCAAGTGGATGTGTATTCATATTTATAGGACCGTTGTTCGGTTCATATAAAATCTTTTGTTTCTCCAAACGTTTTAGTAAAATCTCGTATTACATGACTACGTACGATTCATTTTCAAGTACAAATAAGTGTTCAGCAATCGGTTCTTTAGTTACCTGTATCGCGAGCATTGTCGATATAGAGAAAGTGGTTCTTCTGGCAGTCAGGTTTTGTAGATTTAAAATTCCACGAAGAATAATAATCCTTAATTATTCGTTTAGTCCGCAAATGATTTGTATGAGTGCTCTTTAATTAAATTTTTGACATTGTATGGGAGTTGTATCTTTACTAATGTTATAAACGCTAAAGTGGATTCACTTTTTAAGTTTTTGTGCCTTGATTTTTTTTTTTATGTTATAGGGGTCAAACGAACAGGTGGGTCACCTGATGGTAAGTGATCACCGCCGTCCATAGACACTAGCAACACCAGGGGAGTCGCAAGTGCGTTGCCGGCCTTTTAAATATGTGGGCCTCCGGCGCTCTCACTGACCGAACGAAACGCAACAGTGCAAGCACTGTTACTTCACGTCGGCTTTCTGTGAGAGGGTGGTACTACCCCGGGCGAGCCGACACATTCATGCTGAAACCAGTAATAGCTTCAGCGTGGCTCTACCACCTATGAAACTAGACTAGCCAGCTGATCATCATGCGATTACATAAACATGTGAAATCACATTTCATCCAGAAAAAAAGTACTGTTCTCGAGGGATATAATAAATAGTCACAAATGAATATATCATGTAGACGATGTCACGGGAAAAGCTAGTGTCATAATATTTCGTGACTTATATAAGATGGACTAACTCGGATATTATGAGTGGATCTTTACAAGGTATGAGGTTTTTAATATCCTGAGAAACATGTAGTTCGTTCTTACTCATATTTCCCACTGTTTGTTAAGGTTTAACCGGTGCTTGTGGCCAGAGAGGAACTTGTCCATGTACTATGTGGGTTAATATTATAAAGCAGATATTCTTTCAGGCACCACTTTTGTGCAGTGGCTTTATTTAAAATATTATCGGTATAGTAGTAAAGTATGATAGTGATATAAATATAGTGTACTTTTGTTTACGGTACATCTTCAATTCAGGCCTATTTATATATTTTACAGAAACAATATAAGAAACAAAAGTATTTTAACTGCTTAATATGGCAAATTAATATAGAAATCGGCTCGAATCTTTTTGTCGAACTGATTAACTATTGGCCTGATGGGCTTTAACAGATAAGCACTCAGCAGCTTGGCACCAAGCTTAAGGGTAACAAAGGGTACACATACGTACCAGCATGTGTGCCTCACGAACTCACACATGTATTTTATATCTTTCTGGCTAAACTAAACTAACCAAGTTCGAAAAATAAGGGGAAATAACATAAAACCTTTCCATCATACATATGTGTGTATGTGCACGTATGTGGGATGATCTGTATTGTATGTGTTGAGTTAGTGCGTGACAATTTTCTGTGTCGCTGTATCACGCTATCAATTATAAATACAACTCGAGGAAAATCTAAACGATAAGATCTAAGTAGTTAAGTGGATGCAGCTTTACACTTCCGCTCAGAATATTGGTAACCGAAACAACAAAAAATATTTTACTCAAAACTCTAAGCTAATATTTCACTCTTTCTGTTACGATTATTAGATTTAACTTTTTAGATGCATATAGCACAAATAAAATCTAACGTTTTTGTTGCAGTGACATGTGGTAGGTGTTAATAAATTCCAAACATTTTTCTTAGGGGCTAAATGATATTGATAAAATTTATATTTTCAGTTAAGATTGTATTTCATTGTTTAAATATACATAAATCAATAATTATACAGAATGACAACTAGCATGCAGTGTTAAATAGATCTCTAGAAATGCGCGTTTTAGTTTAACCCAAAATTAATGGAATATAACATAGATGAGATATACAGTTCTTGTGAAATATAGAATACAAAAATACACAAGTTTAAAGACTTGAATACATTTTCGAGTTGTATAACGCCACATATAATTCTCAAGGTTCGATAATAGAAGTAAGCGATTTTGTACACGGCGTATTGTATTTTTTCTTGATAAAGTTTGAAATATTAAACATATTTATTTTCATTACAAAGCAACATTAATGTTACTTAAAGTGTATAAAAATATATTGCTGGGAATATATTCTGGAATACAAAGCATGCCTACTTAGTTCTATAATATAAATTAATTTTGTTGAGTACTGTATACTTATAAACATAGAAGGATCGATGGAGTGTACCGCGGGGCCCGGTCTGTTACACTGAAATGCTTACCTGAGTTAGTCATGCAGAGTGACTTGAAGCGCGCTGCTCACGTACATTGCAATATTAGAAATGTGAATCGTCCTACACTTCCATTCTAAAACGAAGGGATGAACGGCTTTATATTGTGAGACGTTCTTGAGGTGTTGTGCTTAGTTGTTGTGCATTTGTTTGATGTTTATTTTTATCTTTTTGTTATCGGGACATCTTTTTGAACATCATCATCATCTTACCCTTATCCCACCTAAGTAGGGTCGGCACAACATGTTTTCCTTTTCCACTCTCCTCTGTCAGATGTCATCTCAGTATTCACACTTTTTATACACATATCGTTTTTCACACAATCCATCCACACCTTTTTCGATCTTCCTCTACTCCTATATCCGTCCACTTTCAAATTCAAAACTTTTCTTGTTACATGACTTTCATCTCTTCTCATAATATGCCCATACCATGCTAACCTACTACTCCTCAACTTCTCTGTCACTGGTGCTATTTTCAAACTTCCTCTGATATACTCATTCTTAATCTTATCCATCCTTGTTACACCACACATCCATCTTAACATTCGCATTTCTGCCACATGTAATCTTTTCTCATCAGTCTCTTTCGTAGCCCAGCACTCGGATCCATATAACACGGCTGGCCTTATTATAGTTTTATACACCTTCCCCTTGAGTTTCAACGGCATTCGTGGGTCACAAACCACCCCAGACACCTTTCGCCAATTCATCCACCCTGCATTTATCCTATTCCTCACGTCCTTGTCTATTCCACCGTCATTTTGGATTAATGAGCCGAGGTACCGAAAATCTTTACCGGGACATCTTTTTGAACATGGACATATATTTTACTATATTATCCCCACTTCATATATCCTCCCCATTATCATATATTACCCACGACTTTGTCTGCTTTTGTCTTTATATGCGATAACACCATATAGATTATAACGCTAATGATTTACGCAGGTCACGACCAGATAGCTCTTAGAGAGCAGGACTTTGTCACACTTACTTTATACTTGCCGATTTATTGTATAAATATTAAAATTGTAACCGATATGTTAATGTAATGCATAGGCTATATAAGTACTGTAAATTTTCATCAAAATACATTGAGTGGTCTTTGCGTGAATGACATCCATCCATTCTCACAGACGTTTTCGTTTACAAAATTATTACGATTTAATACTGGTGTGGTAATATAAACCATACTATTGACTAGACTAGCGTACTAACGACCTACTGTCTAGTACTATTGACCTACTATTGACTGACTGATATTGACCGGATTTCTTAACATGGCGCTGATGACTAAGCGCGATACATTCTTATTTGGACTATCAGACCGTTCAAATCCGATATTCCGTAAATATATTCTGAGTTGTATTATTTTGTGAACTCATCATCATCCTACCCCTATCCCACCTAAGTAGGGTCGGCACAACATGTTTTCCTTTTCCACTCCCCCCTGTCAGATGTCATCTCAGTGGTCACACTTTTTATACACATATCATTTTTCACACAATCCATCCACACCTTTTTCGGTCTTCCTCTACTCTTATATCCGTCCACTTTCAAACTCAAAACTTTTCTTGTTACATGACTTTCATCTCTTCTCATAACATGCCCGTACCATGCTAACCTATTACTCCTCAACTTCTCTGTCACTGGTGCTATTTTCAAACTTTCTCTGATATTATATTATATTCTTTCAACTGTTTTACGTATATGTTTACTTTCTTATTATTAAATTTCAACTGATCTTGGTCGACTGAACTTAATTAATAAAGATGGCGTCATTATGAAAGACGTCATAATTTTAATTCTGTACTATTGTTAGCGCTTTGTTATGTACAAAATTAAATGCACAAATAATCGGATTTATAGAAATACTCTAAGAGGGTTACCACTCTCATATTTTGATAAACATTTGACATTGCTTATTTAGAACATTCAGGTCAAGAACAAGATGTAATATAAGAGTAATAGTTGATAGTAATACTTTATCAAAAAAGCATAAATGAAACTAAGCTACAGTATTTCAATTTTATATGAAAGTGTCTTTTATGAGTTACTGGACCGAGATTAAAGTTGATAGCAGTAATATAACGCGTACTTTAAAAGACAAGATCTTGTTATAAAACTTTAATACCTGTCCTACTCTTTAAAATCAAAGGCGACTGGATATGAATATATAGATAAAAAAAATTTAGGTTTATTTCTGAACAATTGATTTTTATCTAAATAAAATATCACGATGTCTTAATGAAATATAAATTTATTAAAGTATTAACAAACTACAATTGATATAAACACTACGCGTTTAGCAATGTGTGAAGTGGCCAAGCAGTGCGGCGCATGCGTAGGAGAGAGCAAGTAAACAGATAACATTGTTTAACAAAATAAAAAGTTGTAAGATATTTCGCTTTCATATTCTGTACATAAAATATATTTTTAAGATACGAATATTTAAGATAAGAACGCAGACCAAGTCGCGGGTATTCGCTAGTATAATAACAATATACAAACGCGGACAAAGTGTATAAAACGTTGCTTCCATTATTTATCAATAGTTGAAAGTCAAGCTCGCTTAAATAACCCACAATTTACAAATTAAGCCGAAATGCTAATTGGTCTACGAAACAATTATAAGTTAAAGGTAGGTACGGCTACGAATTCTAACAATTTTCACTTAATCGAATCAATTTTCTAGTAGATTTTAAATTGAAGTTAAGAAACTTTTGAATATTTAAAATATAGATAAAATATAGATTTTTTTTTATATTGTTTGCTCTTCGTTTACCATTGTCAATTGAGGTGCCAGAAGAGAACCTTGTTGTACTCCGTGATTTTGTTCAACATTTTACTGAAAACAAAAGATACAGTAATGAATTTAATTGCGACGCATCCTCAAAAATACTACGTAAAACTTATGTTCAAATTACTGTATTACCTCGGTTTAGGTGATTGGTGGTACGAACCTACCGAGCGCACGTCGATCGTTAACGGATTCTATTCCGTCTGGGCTATAATATCCAACGCGTTTGTGTTCCTAAATATCTTGAACGAACTAATAGCAAACGTAAGAACCGATCTCAGTGAACGAGAAAAGAACGATCTCGTGCAATTCACATTCGCTCATATATCGATCAGTGGGAAGATCGTATCCTTCTACATTTTGAGAAACCGTATCAGCTTCATTTTCAAGAGGCTGTTAGAGGATTTCAGGTCGACATTTAGTTGCATCGAATTGGATAAGGCCTGTGTCAGACAATTTAAAATATACAGCTTCGCTTTGGTCGGAGTTTCATATATAACTTTGTTTTCAGCAACAATCGACAGTATAATAACATATTTTAAATCAGGTATAGAATTTTTTTTATTTATGATTTACCCTATTACAAGAATGGACTTTCTTCTTATATTGATTTGTTTCGTTACCAAATATTTAGTCAAGTGATAAAAGGCCAATTAAAAATAATAGGAAATCAGAATTAATGATTTTTTTGAGTTTTATTAGAATCTCATCTGATTTTGAATGACGATGTGGCCTATTGTAGTAACGTGCTGAACCTGGAAGAAAAAGAATTGCTGTCAACTACAACGGCTAAAATACAAATTTGTTAAGGTATTTCAATCCAGGTGGCCGTCAGAAAGAGCCCTACTGCCAAGCTATCGATTCACCACTATGTCTTTCTTCACAGAAAGCTCCGGTTTATCACAGCATTAAATTAGTTCTGATATGATTTCTTTTATATTTACTTCAATTTATTCAATTTATTCTTCAATTGGAATGAATACTTATTATTTGTATAAGATCTAGTGCATTGAATAGGAATAAATAAAAACGATAAATAAGGTCAAAATTTGTATTCCATTTAAAAATGCACATTTAATTTGGGCATTTAAAATTTTAATATGTTGTATAACTTTTCCATTTTGTGTGAAATTATATCAATTTTACTTAATTTTATCTCATTACCAGGCTTACCCATCAGAACAGAAGTTACCTTTTATCCAAAGGCATCCAACTCTTGGCTAAGCAAGATATTTAGGTTCTTTATTGAATTTCATTGGTGGTATATAGTCACAATAATGGGTATTATAGATTGCCTCGCTGTTGCCTCTTTAGTTTACGTTAGCTTCAAGTTTAAACGTATTCAGCTATATTTCAAAGATTTGAGGAAGAAATTGGAGAATAGCGAGAAGACGGTGAATGCAAGAGAGTTAGAACGAAAATTTAGACAGGATTTTATTATGGGAGTCAGAATGCATGAACACGCATTGTGGTGAGTAATTATTTAATGTAATAATGTCCGTGACACTCTGTTATGTCATGTGTCAAGAAGCCAGGGAACTAGGAACATATATTGATGGCATATCGCTCCGACTACCGTAAGCAATGAAAGGTTTTTAAATGTATAATGTATCGAATCTTATCGAACGTTTAGTATCATGCTGTAGTCCGGTGAAACTGTAGAGGCTTTACGAAGCCAACAGTGTAGGTCAGCTCGAAAAAAAAAAAGTTTAGTGTCATGTCGTCAGTCTTCCAGCAATGTCAACCATCGGGCTTGTAAGCTATATAAGTGCACCACAGGGTATTCGGAGAGAATACGATGACAGATAATAAAAAAAAATACACAAGCGAACTACAACCACAACGTAATAGAGGTATAGTCCGGTGGAACTGTAGGGTCCTTGCCAGACTAAAAGTGTAGGTCAGTTCGAAAAACAAGAGAAACAAAAGACAACGTAATAGGTGTAAGTGCGGTGAGAGTGAGTCTATTAAATTCTTGTTTTACGAGTAAACATTAATTTCCATTGATGTTAAAGTCATTTTGGTTATGAAAGGGCGTAGTACTTTTCTTTATTTATACGAGTATGTGGGTTATTGTAAAAATCGAAGTTCAAAAAGAGTTCCAGTAAATAATGGAACGTGTCTACGAATAATGAATATAAGCACTTATTAATGATAATATCCACCCATAAAACTTTGAGCATTTAAGTTAACATCGCAAGTAACTCTATCTATTCCTTAATGGTTTCAATTTACGAATTGAGATGTTCTGTAAATAATATTTATTATTCAAGTATTTTAGCATAATTGAAGCGTATAAATAGCATTGCTTTTTTATTTTCATTAAATACCATATATTATATACTAGCAGTCCACCCCGGCTTCGCACGGGTATAAAATATATAGCCTATGTCATTCACTGAAAAAATGATTAAAATCGATCCAGTAGTTTTGATTTATTCATTACTACTGCCCATGGCCCGCACCCGTTTAATTTGGAGTAACCTCAAAAATAACAGTATTTCTCCACTATTTAATTTATGTTATTATACATATAAACTTTCCTCTTCAATCGCTCTATCTATTAAATAAAACCGCATCAAAATCCGTTGCGTAGTTTTAAAGATTTAAGTATACATATGGATATAGGGACAGAGAAAGCGACTTTGTTTTATACTATGTAGTGATATTTCTGTATTGTTAGAATTATCACGAATGATTTGTGTTGATATGAGATAAATGAATACTATTTAGTTGTTTGCCATTTTAAGTCATTAACAGAGTATTCATTGGTTATATATTTAGTTAGTTATACTTTCCAGGTGTGCACGCAACGTCCAAAGCGGTTTAGGAAGTCTCTACAGCATTCAAGTATTTGAAACTGTTGCTTTGCTCGTCATGTGTCTTGTTAAAATTGTGGTAAGTCAATCTATGGGTACTGTTGTAAAGGGTTATTAAAAAAAAAACGGTGAACCATGCACATTGTTGTGGCACCAATGTTTGGTGCGAAACGAAATTTGTCATGTAGTTTTTAATGCTTGAAAAATGATCAGTCATTCTGATTTGTTTCTTCCCTTTAATTTGTACCCTTTAATACTTTAATCTTAAAAGCTTTTTCTATTTCTTTCACCATCGTTACAAGATTACTATTAAATTTTCGATCAATATTAAATTTAGAGCCCGAGAAAAATGTATTGGCAAACTATTCAGAAATTTGTCTGTCGTTTTGTAAAAGTGTCAGCGACTATTAAAACACTGGTGTCTGGAAGATTCCTCATTAGACCATACACAGGTTTGGACATTTACAAGTTAATATACTGTTGGAATGCATTTGTTTCTTTAGGAAAATTTCATAGCAGTAATATTGTAGTACTTAAATTGGCAGTACAGAATCTTTGTTGGAAATTATAATTACTGTAAATAAGGAGTTTATAGTTCATGGTAAATATTTTTAATACACATGTTTCAGACAACGGAGCATAGCATGGTGTTTCTCATGGCAAACTTCGTATACATGTCATGCTTAGTAATTATAACCAGCGCCTATATGATGCCTGGTGGTGACGTTACTTATGAAGTGAGTCTGTTTTAAATTATCTAATTACTGTAGTTTAGATGATACTTTGTAAAGTGCAGTATAAGAACTGCGCTAGATCCTTGATATCCTCTACATAGATGATGCCGTCATGTAATGTATGTAATAAAAATTATAGGTACAGTACCTGGTATCGACAGCCGACTATGTTGGTATTTTTCTCTAATGTACCAAATCAAATACCGGGTACTGTACACTTTTTTTATAAGCGTATCTAATAATAATTGTATTTATTCAAAATAGTGAATTTCTAAGCTTTGCTACTTTACTTCATATCGGAAAAAGTGACCTTTAAATTGAGTTACAAATAATGAATATTTTAAATAGACTATATATTACAATAATTTTGGTATTACGGTATACGAATATATTAAAGCGAAGCACACAATTTTAAACCTCTTGCTTATATGTTTTTTGATTAGTAAAGTATACCATGTACAAATATCACTAGAAAATATATGTCAGGTCATATTCATTAAGCAGTAAAACTACAATGTTAAAGTTTAAGCACGTGTAATAAATATCTGATAATTTTATTATAATAATGAATTTTACATGAAGGTTAATTTTACTTTATGGTATGAAAAATACATGACATCACATCAGCCTATAAGACCCCCACTGCAGGAAGATAGGCCTCTTGTCGACGAAAGGTATAGATATAATCAACACGCAAGTTCACGACGCATTGGCAATTTCAAGCTCTTAGAAATCCACAGCTGTCTATCTTCCCACATAAGGTGGGGTACTTTCCCTTCATGGTACGACGATAGTGTTACCAATTTATATTATTAAATATACGCGAATAACGAAAAATTTTATGACACATGCCAGGGTTTAAATCTGCGGACATCGAGTTGACATTTCATTGGTAAAATCACTCGACCACCACGGCTTAAAATCAATATGCTTGAGGCTAAGCGGCTACTGTGACCTGTGGAGATTTGAGAGAGCGTGATGCTAACGTAATCTATAACCTGTCAATTCTATATTCCAGGCCTCGCTAGTCTCAACAGCGATATTCCATTGCGGGTGGGAATTGATGACTACTGGCTCGGAGTTGCGTGCTTTGGTCGTCGTAGCGCTACAACAGAGCCAAATACCTGTCTTCATGACAGCGTTTGGTATTCTTACTCTCTCATACAACAATTTTATATCCGTACGTGTAATTTTAAAGTGATTTTTTAATAGGCTCGAAGGTTATCATATGAGAATCTGAGGATCATAGAATTGTAGAGTTCGTTACAAAGCCTATTGGCAAGTTAATGCTATCGAGTTGAATATTTGTAAGCATTTTACTTTATTCTGCTGACAATAATTAGTTATATTTATAGGCTTAGACCACATCTTCATCTAGCATCATATGTGTGTGTGTTCATACGTTATACTTATAAACAATAAAAATAAAAATTTCGTCGCAAATGGAATTCAAATCTGCTACTTCTTGTCTTGCAATAATATGAAATCATAGTCGTATCAAGTTCCAATGTAGTTTAATTTGATGTTTATTTTACTTTCAGGTGTTACGTTCTTCGTATTCTTTCTTTGCAGTAATGTATTAGCATAATATTGAATCGTTAAAATTTATACAATGCTATAACAGTGACTAAAACGTATTTAATGTATAAAAGCTTTACCAAATAGAACGCGTTCCGAGTGCGCGTCAAAGCGTAATAGCGCCGCGTTGTGTTGCACTGTATAAGTTAAACCCTGTCAAATAGAGCACGCGCACTAGTAGTACGCTTCAACTTGAATAGTACAACACGACGCGGTGTTCGTGACGCGTACTACGAGTGCGCGTACTCTGTTTAACAGGTTTTAACTTATATAGTGCAACACTACGCGGCGCTATTACGCCTTGACGCGCACTCGGAACGCGTTCTGCTTGGCTAATGTAATACGTGTGTCGTTGTTTGTTTTAAAAATCACTCAATAAATGTCAATTGTAATATCAATGCAATTCTAATGAAACATTTATGAGCATTTGAACGTTTTATTTCAACCACAAACAAATCTACACCATTATCACACTAACTATTAAGTAAATGTTTTTTGTCTTGTCGTGAACAGAGGGTATATTAGTTATATCGTAAACGTGCGTTACTCCTACATTCGCACATATTAATATTGTTCTGTAAGCCGTGTATACGTTATGGATCAAGTGATTATACAGGGTATTGTTTATACTGCTTGCGCAATATGAATAGTGATAAGTCAAATTGGGATACATAATTAATACATGTTTTAAGGCCATTATTTAACACTACATAGTATAAAACAAAGTCGCTTTCTCTGTCCCTGTATCTCTATGTATGCTTCAATCTTTAAAATTACGCAACGGATTTTGATTCGTTTTTTTTTTTAATAGATAGAGTGATTGAAGAGGAAGGTTTATCTGTATAATAACATCCATTAAATTGTGGAGTAATACTGTTATTTTTGAGGTTACTCCAAATTTAACGCGTGCAGGCCACAGGCAGTAATGAATAAATCAAAACTACTGGATCGATTTTAATCATTTTTTCAGTGAATCACATAGGCTATATATTTTATACCCGTGCGAAGCGGGAGCGGGCTTACAATATTACAATATAAAAGGATATCTCTTATTAGTTTGTGATCATGATTGTGTATTGAATTGTTTAAGTCGAAACTGCGAATATAATGAAACCAGAAATAAATTAGTATTAGATAACACATATCTTGCATTTTAAAGTGTCAGTGGAAATCAGGTTAGTATCAAAATTGAAAATAACAATTTTCTTTAACACTAAACCTACCGACAATTTTGTATAACTATTCCTACCGCGTGCGGTCAAATTGACCGGTAATTAAAAAGTTTCATTTATTTCATAATTCAATGCAGATAATGGTTGATTTGTTGCTTAATGTGTATAAAATAAAGAATTTTCATAAAGTTTCGTCCATTTTATTGTATATAATTTTTAAATTCTTTATAAAAAAAAAACAAATAAAATTAAAGTTTTATACAGAATGTTATGCATACATAATATACTTTATTTGGCTTCCTCGCATTGCTTACAAATTAGTTTAGTCTGAAATGAGCACTTGCCGCAAACCTATTTTTCGCATTTCGAACAGATTTTTGTTGTTTTATAACCTTTACAAAATTTAAAATTTATGCACTGGTAACCGGTCAAGATTGGGTCTTCCGTCTATTTCTTCCCAGACTGTTCCATCAGCAGCAGTTTCGATGCGTCGATCCTCTAAATCTATTTCACTTTCGGATGACAATAAAACCCTCTTTTTTTTCTGCCCTGAACGCTTATTTATAATATTCTCCTCTTCACTATCGCTTTCTGATTCTAATTCACTTGTAAATAGTTCTTGGTCTATTTCCATGTTTTTTTCAATTACAAAAGTTTCTTGTTCATCATTTTCTGAAAATTCTTCTTCTATGTCCGTTATATTTTTTAGGTAATTTGTAATTTTCAAATGCTTTGACATTTTTAGGGTAAATATCTACAACAGATACTTTACCTTCTCTTCTTCAAATAAATAATGGTAAAAAAGTGCATAAAAACCTTTTTAGAAGTGCACTACTTGAGACTGTAATCAATACTATTGTTATCTACTCTTTTCAACTATAAGCGACTCTGAGATAACCGTAAAAAATTTACTATGATATAACTTTATAATAGTTTTTCCCGTCGGTATTATTGACCGACCACGGTAGGTAGGTCACATAACAACTTTTTTTTGGAAAAAGAAAAAAATAACTTAAAGTAAAGAGTGAGGAAAATATTATATGCATATTCTAAGAATTGTCATATAGTTTGATAACAATATTATAACATAAAAAAATGTGTAAATTGGATAAAAAGTTTGAAAACGGTCAATTTGACCGCTACTGGTAGGTTTAGTGTTAAAATTAATTTGGACTTGCCATTCTAATTTCAATCACTACATATTATAAAACAAAGTTATCCGCCGCGTCTGTCTGTCTGTCTGTCTGAATGTTCGCGATAAGCTCAAAAACTACTGAACGGATTGTAATGCGGTAGAGAGGGTACTTCACGGGGAAGGTTTAGGTATGTCAAGGTTTTTTTGTAAATTGGTTGAAAGAAAAAGTCATACCGCCTTAAGCGTTTCATGCACATAAGTATATATTTTTGTATTATCAGGACAGAACAACGTCCACCAGGCCTGCTAGTATATATAATAAATGAGAAAATAAGTTTGTTCATTACGCTTTAAATATTCATCAAATGAAATCATCGTGAAATTTTCCAAATATGTTTTCGGGAGTATAGAAGCAGACAAACATATTTTTTTTAAAGTACTATTTTTGAAGAAGAGATGTTTTTTTAACGTAGGTAAATCCTGTATGGTCGCACCACCCTCTCGGGGCAGAGATTGGGTATTGTCTGACTCTTACAGAATAAAAACCCCCGGTGTACCATCTATCGCTTTAGTGAGGTGGCACAGGATCGGTCTTGCAAACACCATGTCGCCCTAGCGGCCATCTTGACATTAGGTGCCGGCGGATCCAGCCTAATAGGGACAGCTGGGTACAGGTTAGCTGTCTCGGGTGAGTTCCTTTTTCGGGTGAGTGCCTTAAGCGCTCCCCTTAGTAGTCCGGTGGAACTGTAATGGCCTTGCCGGGCTAACAGTGTAGGTCAGTTTAAAAAATAAAAAAAAAACTTAGCTGTCATCCCTCGTCAGTCGAACCTATCTAACGCGGAGATAGGTCCCAGGACTGATCTTCCCAGGTACGGTGGCGTAAGGAGGTGAGCAAAACGCTTAGAGGCGTTTAGCAGGTACTCCTCGCTGTAAATCAAATCCAAATTAACACTAAAAGCGGTGAGTACAAACTAGTACGATACATAGATTTAACACCTGACTTGCTAATATCGTTATCTATTGATAAAACGAAGTACTTCCATTATTTTCGTCTTAAAATAAAGCTAAAAGGTTACGCCTATAATTATTATTGAAAAATCTGTACACGACGATATTGCGACTACCATAGACGTAGTGACTCTTTTGCAGTGACTCTGTTTTAGTTTGTGTCCGTTTAGGATCAGTTATGACAGCTGCTGAGAGGCTTGCAGGCCAGCATGGCATCTTGATAGATTGTAGGCTCACGAAGTACGCTGTTGTTTTTTAATTCGCCATTGGGTACGGTACCTTAAAAATTAAAATTAAAAAAAAAAATGCTCATCATATATTACGCTTATGACTATACAGGAAAGAACCTATAAATAAATATAATAAATAAATTAAAGTTGATACAGATTTATTAATATTTATAAGTTAATAAAGAATTTTTCACAAATAATTTTTTTAAGCAATGTATATTTTTGCTGACAATTTTTTCATCGTTTTCCTTTCTACATAAAGTACCTATATTGTTAAGATAATAAACAATGCAGGCGAAGTCGCGGGTATCAGTTAGTATTATATATTATCGGAATACATACGTTCTATAACTCTGTATAAAGGTAAATCTGAAGTATTTGTAAAGAAAGGATTCGCACCGTGTTGGAGAGCTTTGCAAACGTTGGACAATTTTCGAAGTGTTTCAGGTTGTGACGGATTTGATACTCTGCTTCTACATTTAACAGAATAGAAGGAAATTTCAAATACCGATGACATAAATGTTTAAATAATAATGCGTATACAATTAGTTAATGTGTCCGCCACTTACGATATGCTGGCCCTGCTCTTCGGTAGTGGTACAAACTTCATAAGCGGAGCGGATTATATAGGTAATTTCCAGATTCTCGCTCTTTACAGAAAAGATAGAACTATTTTCGGTCGTATTATGTATCTAAAGCATGTTTATAGCAGGTGAGGAGTTTTGAGGCACGCAAATTATTTTAAATTATTTCCTTGGAGCGATAAGGTTCGTTTTCAATTACGCGTCATATCGATTACTTAATTCTTTATTTGAGTTTACATACATTGTTTGTAGATAATTACAGATTTTTCTAAATTCATTTTCGGAATAAATCGAGTTTATTGCTGGTTCTTCTTGATGATTGGGTTGTTTCTGAACTGGTGGTATACTTTGACGTTCATAAGCAACCTCTTAGGGCCTTAATTGAATAAAGTATTTTAGATTTGTTTTGATATATGTTTTTCTATACCTCTGACAATCTATAGGGAAAGAGTCACATAGTTGAGAGATAAAAGTGTGACAAAGAAATATACAGATTACGCACATATAATTTTAGTTGGGAGTGTATTAACATTAACATAATGTTCAAAAGTGAACTAAATTGAACACAATATAAATGTAGAAAGATCAATCCTTCTCCAGCTACAAGGGATAGTGCCATTTATATATTATACAATACCAATAAACATTCATTTAATTTTTATAACAAAAAGGTGAATTCAAAAGAAATTTGTTCAGGAAATCTGTCACGAAGCGAACCCTTTGTAAAGAGGAATCCTCCCTCCAGGCGCCTCCCTGTTAGATTTAAAATAAAGACAAAGGCATCATCGTCTTCTCTGATTGACAAAGAGTCCGTGTTCAAAGCGAATGGTTTAAATAATAAATAGTATTATGAGGGGTGTCAGAACATTTGAGAAGAGTGGCCGCGAATTATTACACCTAGACGTGTTTGTGCACAGAGCGGTGTGTGCTCCATTTGAATGAATATAGCGTTTAGTTTGACCATAATCTCCTCTGATTTTAAATTATGATATGGTGTAAAATGGTAAAAAACCCTAAATGTAGAGAACTAGTCCTCAGGAGCAGCTGGCATAATACGTCTATACGTGTTTGTAGACAGTTTTTTGTTTGAGGATGTTAGCTATATAGCAGAGCTAATCATGCTTGCCTGTATACATACCACGATTTTATCCCGATATTTTACTTTACTGAGATCTCAGAATCTTCACAGGGAAACGAGTCTATGTAAATCGATGCGCTGTTCGAGCACACTACCAGTAAGTCATCACTGCTGTGAACTGTTATGTATTTTTAATTTTTATCCATATGTTGTTTAAAAAAGTGTATTGATATAACATCTTAAACTTAAACTTAAGATTTCCTATATATAATAAACACAACAACAACAATTAAAAATTGTACTAAGGCTGACAGTTTGCATTGCCTGTGACTAAATTATTTAACAAAAATATGCATATCTGATTCTTCTTCTTTATTTTTTGGCTCCGTCACGGTTTGTGCACTAGCCAGCATCAAGTAACAAGATTTTGCTAAGTAAGTGTGTCTTGTGATAATTATAATGTTTTAACAAGATGGTGGTTTCCTTGTTAGAACTTTCCATGGAGTTTTGGTGGCATCTTAGAATGCATGCTCCGTGGTATTATTTCCCATCCACTTCACTTGTGCATAATAACCGAACTATATTACGTAAAACACCACCAATATTATAAAATATAGAGTCTAATAACACAAGATTATGAATAAAATATAAAAACCACGACATGACAGACTAAGATCCCGCCAAAAAACCACCTGATTCTTCAAAATTTACTTAGCTCTATGAATTATGCAACAGTTTTAAACGTATAAGTATTCAAATATTTAATTAGTTTTAATTACTGTTATTATGGGCATCGTAAAAATTACTGTGACAAATATCGCTGATCGCTTGTACCTTGATTATTCTCGAGGTAAGAAAATTGTGTTACCTCATCAAAGTGAAGTTGATAATTAATTTCCAGGTTAAAATTTGATAGAAAATCATTATTTGAAATCCATTTCTTTTGTTTATTAAAATGTATTTGGAAAGTATGTTCTGTTTAGTTATTTTATCCTTATACTCGTATACCAAGTCTTCTCTATGAATTGTATGAAAACTAGCTAAGCCCATAATAACCATGTAAATAGACACTATTATATATTACTAGTCGAAACCGGCTCCCTCTTCTGAGTTATTTATTATCTTACCAATCTATTTTATCTCCAAAAATATAAAAAAAAAATGAAAGCAAAAATATACTCAGCGTACGAAAAATTATTCGTAAATATTGTTTTATGCGTTTATTTCCAGTCTCCTGCGCATGCACTTCACCACTTGCGCCATTTCTCCACCACAAGAAAACACAGATATCGCTAAACGCATACTGCTTATAAAAATCGCAGTTTCTCCACACTTCATATTAAATAAAGACATCGTGATATTTTTTCAGTCCTTGTCCAAGATCAAAGAAGAAAAAACAAATTTAGATATTATATTGTATGTATATAACATCGTGACAAGGATATAGATCAAGCTTAAATTAGAGAGTCAACTTTAGACTCCTAAAATATGTAACATTTGAATTTTGTTTCGTAATCAACTCTTGACTATGTTACGCGCAAGTCCGAACTTATGATTATGTCAAAATTGTCGCGACGTATCGCACTGACTAACTCTGTTAGACTGATTCATCAAAAATTGACACCGAGTGTAGGTAGAATTAACTCGGCCCAAATAGCAACTAGTGTAACGGTGCTAAAGTCGCCGAACCTCGGGTTGTTCCTATACCGTGTATGGAAGGAACTCTGCAAATTTAATTACTCTATTATTCCTATGAAACTGTGAAGCCCCGACAGGCGAATAGCTTTAGTCAGTTCGAAATAAAAAAAAATGTGTCACTGTATCGCGTTGTCTGCGAAATATTTGTACTCTTTCCCACGGTCGAAACATTCATGTCACCTATGTTAAATACTTTTATTATGCAATGTATTAAATAATGTTACTTTTTATAACGTTCTAATATTAATGTTATTCCAAATAACTAGTTTATACAAGTGGGGTATGATGTAGACCAGGGCTGTCCAAACCACGGCCCGCTCTTCTTTGTTTAAATACATTAAATGAGTAAATTATTTTTCTTGCGACGAAATTCAAATGTTTTGGATATGTATTCGATTATGCCGCACACAACACTATTCACTCGAGAACTCGGGGGAATTCCCCGAACGTATAATAGGTACACCCGACACCGCGCGTTTTTCATTTATTATAAAATCTACATACAGGTCTTCATTGACAGATACTTCACTTATGCCCGGTTTCTGAAGCCGTCAGTTAAACTATCAATAGCTATTGATTCAATAACGTTATCCATAAGACAAGCGGCGTTTAATTGTCAATGTTTCTGAATACAGAATGAGACGTAGACTGACATTTCTCGTATCATTGTATATTCAGAAACCCAATTTGACAAGTTATCGAACCGATAGCGCTATTAAACAGATAAACTACAGTTAAAAATGCTTCAGAAACCGGGCATAAAACATGCACTGCGTCTAGTTACTACTAATATTGAGGTTGATGTTGACAGAATTGTAAAAGACAAATTAATGAAAAAGTAGATAATAAAATAATGATACTTATTATACTTGTATTTTATTTTTATAAATATTGTGCGGCCCCCCAATGTATTGAGTCATTTTTGTTGGCCCTGGGTCCCATGTAGTTTGGACAGCCCTGATGTAGACCAAGGAAGGATTTCCGCTGACACTTGCTTACGGCAAACGCACGCAGCCGTCCGTCTGCAAGATCGACGTTAACTTTACGAACAAGGAAACTCATGTCTACCCTGTTTCTCTGAGCTGTTTTACCACTGTAGGATGATACTTGAATATTATGTGGTCATAATATCACACTTTTATACTTTATACATTACAGCGTTTGACCACAACCTCATCTTATATTAAAGACGATGTGTTCTAAGATAGTAAAGAAGTTAAACGTAGAGGAGAACTGGCTCTCAATTGCAGCTGCCGGAACACACTAACCGAAACTTGGGGACAAATTTTCAATTTAAGAGTTGTAGTCAGTTAATTGGGTCCGATCCAGTCACAAGGATTCAAACATATTATGTCTATCAACGCGATGTCTGAACATGATAACCACTGAACGATCATTAAGTGATGATGTAGTTTATAATGATAACGCACTTTGCCTGTGAAACACGAAGGCTTTTTAGTGTTTTCTTCAGTAATTGTTTTATTTAATACTAAAAAACTAGGGCGTATAATACTCTATAACGGTCTTTGTACATGTCCCCTTCAATCTTTGGGGCTTGCTGGAGAAGGAGTCTGCTATAAAATCTTTTGATAATCTTGTAAAGCATGTAATCATTAATCTCGAGGTATTTAATGGACTTTCAAAGTACCACGGCTAGAGAACCATTATATTATAAAGATCATGTAACACGTATAGGGGGGGGAAAGTGACTCGTATGAAATTGTGGTCATTTCTCTCTCCCATTATATCGCTATTTCCGATTATATTTATGTGGAAAAAAACTAAATTAAAAAAAGTTTTCTTTAGTTCCTTGTAACTATGATTGGGGTCTTCAATTAATCTTATACGAGTGCGAATATTGAGATGTTCCGAACATCGTGGATTTAAGGTAAAGGATTAATAATAATCAAGAACAGTAATACAAATGGCACTTCGATGTTCTTGAATCGCCTAACGTTCAAACAATTCCAATCTGAAATTTACAGGCCCCCAGAGGGTCAAAGTCGTATGTCTCGGGTGACCTTAACCCTTCATTAATTGCGAAATCCTCTCATCAATCTTACGACGATCCGGATAAAAGTATGTTGCTGGCTTTACTGTCTAGTTTATTGGCAAAAACGTATTTAGTGTTTAATAAATTTTTTTTATTGTAACACAGCAAAGTGACTGTACTATGGCTGATGTTAAGCATAGTACAGGTCAAAAACAACGGCGACCACCGAGAGACAAATAATCCATCGTCAGTCGCCGCTGTCATGCCGAATTGCGTAAATGTCTCTTCTCGTTACACTTATAGGACCCGATATCATAGGAGAAAGGGATCAAACTAGCCGGGAGATTGTTCCACAGCTATGTTACGATAAAGATAAGATGTTGTGAACTTTTTAGTTAGTGCCCAACTTGAATTTACCGTAAAACTGTAGCTCCGAAACCTAGCGCGTGGTTTGGTTGGGAAAAGCAGAGGAAAGCATTAAATTGAATAGGCCTTCCGAACATTCACCGTGATACATACGGCAGAATACACTTAGTGAGACAATGTCCCTACGCAATTGAAGCGGATCTATATACTCTGTAATAACTGCATTGTTGACAATGCAGACAGCCCGTCTCTGCAAACCTGTCCAGGGTATCCGGAAGGTATTTTGCAGAACCGTTCCAGAGGTGTGAATATGGATTTTATTACCCAGTGTAATTACTAATTATTATTTTAAATATCGATATTATTGAGAGTTTATGCTAGTATGTTGTTCCATTTTATCTTCGCTATTCTTGTATATCTCTGTGTGCTCATGAAAAAGGCCCTAATAAGCATACATCTCACAGTAAAAGTAATGGTTTTTTTCACCAAGTATTTTGATCTGTATATTATTACTCCTTACACAATTCAATATATTAGTTATCTTGATGATTGCATGCAAATTAAAATTGCGCTTCATAACATAACATCGTAAAGAATCTCTTAAACGGTATCATGAATTTAAAACTGTAGAGGAAGACCGAAGAAGGTACGAATGGATCATATGAAGTCGAAACATGTGGTGATCCTACTCTTAGCTTGGTAAAAGCAATGATTTAATAACAAGAGAAGTTGCAGAAATTAACTTAAAAAATATTGTGTCCTGTAGAAATATCTTTGGAAGGTTTGTTTCTTAACTCTTTGTTTCTAACCCTCTGGAGAGTTCCGATGTCGGAAATCTGCAGTTGCGGCGAAACTGGCTGTACTAACAGATGCTACGTGCCGAACATTCCGCTGAAGAACTAAAGTTTGCGAACTTATACACTGTTTTAAAACTTTTTAACACTTTGCTATTACTTTATATCTTATACGGTACAGCTTCATAATTCCACATCATTTAAGTAACAATTTCGTAAAATGAGATTCCTAGTATTAATTTCATAATGTAGAATAAATTAGTGGAAGACTTTAAAAATGATGACGGTAGCTATGTGACTATCGTCGGGTAGACAAAAAAAGGGAGATCCTAACGAGGGTTAACGGCAAACGGGCGACCAGGCGTAACACACTAAACCATATCTCAGTTCACGACATGACAGCAGACAATACTTAGGAAAAATAAGAGCATAAGGGATGGTAGGGTATATGGACCTGATTGGATCGCTACCACCTAAAACATAGTGACAAACTCGTCACACTGATTTTCTAATAGTATGTCGTGATTCTGGAATTAACAGCGTCTTCTGACATAAAAAAGTATTGAAAGCTCGCATGGCAGCGTTGATTGTCGAATGGACGCGACTCGCTCTGATTTCGACAGAGATCATTTACATAGAAGCGTTATGTTTGCAAAAAAAAAAAAAACATTAAAAAGTGAAGATAATTTTTATTTTGGTTATTTTTCTTTACCCTTTAAACACTTTCTTGCACTTGGATAAACAACTTCGCGTGATCTTGGTATTATGATCAAATTTAAACCTGTGAAATCAGCATTCACCTTCCGTAACTCTGAATGTTTTCACAAACTTCTCACGCATATTTACTGCATGGAATTTAATGAGCCACATTACCATTATCAGTTGACGGTGAAGGAAATCATCGCGACGAAATATAAGCGTTTAAAACACTGAGCGGACATACATACAGAAAAGAAGACCATAAACATATGTGACACACGCTGGTGTGGTGGAAAATTCTGTACATTCATTAACATTAAACTAATAAATATAACAATTAGCGTCCGATTTATTAATATTTAAGTAAATTTTAAAGGGAGTAATTATGATGAAACGTAAGAAAATTATACTGAAGTTCGAAACCAATTTTATCCGGTACAAATCACTTGAAGATGATCCTTTCATCCAAGCCGATGATGGGTATAATTAAAGTCTTATAATTATATTTCTGAACAATATCTCCAATTTACATTGTTTCGTTTGAACAAGACCTTTATATTTACTGAAGTATCGAATACACAATAGGCCCCGCATTTACTTATTTCGTAAGAGCGGAATTATAGCAAAAATGGCATCAAAATGGTAATTTCAAATTATTTGCGATGCATATTAAGGCTATTAAAGCACGAAAATGCTGACTCCGTATACGTAATGACAAAATGTACCAGAGGGTAAGAAGTCTAAGTTCAGATATAGTGCATAAATATGTAGTACATAAATTTGCGTAAGTAGTCCGGTGGAACTGTAGAGGCCTTGCGAAGCCAACAGTGTAGGTCAATTCGAAAAAAAAGAAATAATAAACGTAAATTTGCCTATTTGGAGCGGATATTTAGCTATTACTTCTGTAGTTTATAGCTCTTACAAGTTACGAAATAAAAGGGTGGGATATGTATACAGTGAGGAAATGATAGAAGGTTTTTTTTTGCGCTTGACTTGTGACTGGATAAAGATTCCCTATGGAATTACAACACTCTCAAACGGTCACACACATACGTGTATACATTTGAATAAAACTTTAACATGGGCTCGACAATCCATGTTTGATTCCTGTGTCGCAGTGTGTATGGGCGGCGGTGATCACTGACTGGCTCACTAACTGGCGCACATGTTGGTTTGCGTCCAGTCGTATAAAAAGTACGAGATTAGTTGATTTTTAATCGACTTTAGTTTATGCTAATAAGGTATCCGGTGGGGCAAAATGGAACCGGGTAAGATGGATACTATCCGTTTAAATTCATAAATAATTATTTGTTTACGATTAAGTGCTGTTTAGTTTGTATTGTATTAGTTACTAGCTGTTGCCCGCAGCTCCGCATACGTTTCTTCTGTTAGTGAAAGTTCCGTGAAAAATGGTTCAAACGTTTTAGAGTTAGTACTGCAAACAAAGCCATGGGTAAAAGCTAGTCCAAAATAAACAAACATTAATTACTTTTTATAATGTTAGCTATCTGTCAGTGAAAGTCCCATGAAAATAGGTCCAATCGTTTTTAAGATAGTACTACAGACGAAGCCACGGATGATAGTTAGTCTAAAATAAAATAGCCTATGTCACCTGCTGTAATTTTAACTATCTGTCAATGAAGTTTCTGTCAAAATCGGTCCAGCCGTTTCGGGGATTATCCGGAACATACAGACAGACAGACAGACAAAAACTTTAAAAATTGTATTTTTGTTATCAGTATCGTGTATACGTTCATATCCAATTAGTAAAAAGTCGTTATTTTGATATTACAAACAGACACTCCAATTTTATTTATATGTATAGACTAGATGACCCGGTGAACTTCGTATCACTTCACTTAAATATATTTGTGTAAAATGTGGCAAAACTTATTACAAAATTTTTATTTACATTATAAATGCAATACATTTATGCAATTAATCAATTTAAAGCTTTGTTTTTTTATTTCTGAAACAGAACTGTTTTGTATTCCAACAAAACAGACCAAAGAGATCGAACCGCATACTACAGCTATGGAACAGACGAATTTCTGAACGCACTGATAAATATTTGACAAATGAGTGACAGTTTTTTATTTCTAAATTGACAAACGACATCAAATGTTTCATAGCTAGGAACATTTTGTATTTAAAAATTGAACTGTCTTTTTCAGTATTTTCCTTTATTTATTATTTATGTTTCTCACCGTTTACCTATTTATTAAGTTTTTTTTTTTTATTTTGATGTCGATTTTTACGTATGTAATTATAATATATTTTTAAAATGAATGTATCTTTCTTTGACTTCCATCCTCTAACTGTGGTCAAAGACCTTTTGTGTGTAATTTTTAGATTCTATTGTAGTTGTTTTTTTTCTTTGTTAAAGTTTTCTTTTTTAATTTATCGTTCGCACGAGCATACTCGTTTACGAAAATAAAGCAGAACACACACAGCTGATATTTATATTATAAATCCTTCCATCTAAATAAATTTCAAAGATGGTGCCGTTCACGAAAATAAACAAAACTTTGTCAAAGAAAATATTTGTATTAGCGAAATGTAATTATTCCCGAAACGGCTCCCGGATCGCGACCGGGAACGTCGCAATTAAATTAAATGACAAGCGTTCCAGACCTTAAAAATGTTTACGATGAATAACTTAATTTGTAATAAATATGAAATAAGAATTAAGATGTTCGAATACCTTGAATAATATGTTGAAATTGAAATAGTGACCATATTTGACATTTACTAACGGTGAGGTTTTAAAGAATGATTGTATAATGCCAGCATTGTTTTCAAACGACCACATATCAACAATAGACAGCTGCTAGATACGGATACAGTTACCAAAGTTTTTGAATGATGTACCATCTATGCTAGTTACTTAATAATTCCATAGATTCGAATACGGCTATAAATATTTTGATATTTGGTTGGGCAGTCCGCAGGTGGCACCATTGTGATTTTTCATGTGAAATGAAAAATAATTATCCGTATGTTAATTGCTATTTATTCTTAAAATCAGAACTGTAGCGACTAGAACATGATACCTCGCCGTGACGACGTACATAATACGGGCGTATTTTAATTCCTTGAGGCTATAGATGCAGACTGAAAAGGCGCAAATATTTTTGCGCTTTATATCAAAGTTACTGTTCATATGGTATGAATGAATTTGTGTAATTATTAAATTATTGTATGTATCTTGAAGAACTAGAAAAAGGACCCCCTCGGCAGTGGCTCAAGCCTGGGATTGATCCCTTGGAGTGCAACCCTCGAATAAGCTGCTAGCACAATACGGTGACACAAAAAAATTTCAATCGCCACCCTAACAACACAACTCAGATCACCCTCGCTTACGTGCACACATGTACACATATAGTGGAAGGGCTTATTTTTTATTCTCTTTTATTTCAACCTCAGTTAGTTTAGGTTAACCGAGTCGACAGATACAAAATACATGTTTGAGTTCGTGAGGCACACATGCTGGTCCACAAGTGTCTCCCACTAATTCTTATATGTATTTGTTTTTTACGCCTATTTTTAACCTACGCTCTTCGACGCTATGTCCGAACACACTATCAACTAAGCCATCATCGCTTGAAATGTGTGAATTTCGGCTGGGTGTCCTAAGCACTCGTCTTAGTAGTACGGTGAAGCTGTGAAGGCCCGTCAGGGCAACGGTGTAGTCAACTCGAAAAAAAAGGTTGTTCGGCTAAGAGGCTGTACAGTCGTTTAACTTTTTTTTTAATATGGAACGCTGTTATAGTCGTCGATGAAATAGTGACAAAAAATAATTTGACTCCTCCAAAATTATATTAAAATAGTTATAATTGTCAAGTTTAAATCTGACACTGGGAATTTCTACATATAAATAAACATTAAAATTGTAATCAGTAATAGAAATTAGATTAAATTAAAAAAAATTAAACATCTCTTACAATTGCTAACAGTTCTACGATGGTTTGGTCGTTGTTTTGTTAATCTGTGCAAATGTCTGGCTGTGGCGTCTCTTGAACTGAGAAAAGTACAATGCACATTGCATTATTAGCGAGCGCTTAAATGAGAGTTTATTTAAACAAACATTCATACGAACTCACTTCCAAATTTATAACACTAGACATGAGACAATTTGGCATTCGCCTGCTACGCTGAATATAAATTAAACTTTCATTATATTTAATAGACATGTATCATTTTGGGAATTTTAAAGCAAAATTTCACACAAATTCGTTGTGTTATTAAAGGAGAAACGATTCAACATACTTGCTTTTCTTGACCAATACTATTAAATAAATGAGTTTGTGAAGGTGGAAGGACGTTTGTAATTGTTTCCCAGAAAAAAGTACTAAATAAGTTGTAATAAAACTTGACATTAATATTGGTTACTCGTTAGAATAACACATAGACTATACATATATTGTTTAGATTGCCCATAAAATAACAATAAGTGTCAGGAACGTTTGAAAATATATTGCCATCTGAAAATCTAGAGCATGCTCTGTTAAACCGTTAGAGACGACGATAATCCATTGTGTAATTATTTATTTATAAAAACATAAAAGAAGTTGCGGGCAACTGGTACTATTACATATTTGTAAATGTCATGAATGTTTCTATTACAATTAGCTGTCTATCCCGGCTTCGCACGTGTGCACTGACCAAGACAATGAGATCAAATCTTCCCTTTCCTACTCGACCATTGTATGATGTAGTAAGTTTGCATCACACGTCAATAGATGGCGCTTGTAAAAATTATTGTAATACTAGAACACGGTGTCAAGAGTCGCATGTGATTATGTTTAATCTAATTAGACTTAATAGCTTCTAAGCTTAAGGTTTCACTATACGTTTCAACTCGATCTTGTCGTTTTTTTTTTTTGGGAGAACCTCAAAGTAGGCGGTTCAACCTTTATAGGTAGAAACGTTCGTGCGCGCCCGTCCTGGGTTACGACAGCCGTAAGCGGGGTGAGGTAGTACTTCTTTTTTCACTTCCCCACTACATCACCCGACCCCGTTAACATCTAGAGTACCTCGACCTACAACGCTTATAGCGCTATAGGACATATAGCGCATGAAGCTGTTGGACTATAAATAAAATAGCATATGAATAGCTGAATCTTAATCTATCTAGTCTGTCAATATTTTTGAAGATGTCGCTATTGTAATCTCAGTCACATGTATATATGAATAGATTTAATACGATTTATTAAAATATTGTCTTTCATAAAAACTTGTCTTGACAATTAATAACACATACAACAAAAATAGATTTAATCAAATAAGTGCTGTCGTTCTGAAGTGATGCACGTAAATACATATGAGTTATTAATAAAAAAATGTGGTATGTATTTCGTAAGGAAAAAAAAAACGAAATACGAAATTAGGAACGCGACACGCAATCTATTTAATTGAATTGGTGTATCACAATGCATCGAGAATTGAGCTTCACGTATATATATATATATAACAACTGGTTTCCAATTCACATTTGTTTGTATTATATTACGTTGTGTGCTTAAATCGAATAACAAATGAATGTTCTGATTGTAACATTTATCTATAGATATAATAACAACGAGTATCTATATGTAATATTAAAATTGCAACTTTTTACTGATTGCATATAAAAGTATATAACACGACTTAACAAAAAATTCAATTTTTAAAACTTTTATCGGTTTGTTTGTTCCGGGTAATCTCGGAAACGACTGGACCAATTTTGACGGGAATTTCACTGGCATACACTGGTATTTACTTATTTAATGTACCCGTTACATGTTACAGTAGGTGGCGTGCGTCTCGTAATTACAAAAAAATGTTTTTGGTAGAACATTTCTATAGGTCTATATTTTCTTACAATTTTACATTCCTTTACCGCAATTTAAAAATGCATGCGGAGCCGCGAGCATCAACTAGTTTTTAATAATAATCTTGTACACTATATGAAGTAATGACAATAGCCGAATTAATAAATAAGTTATCTTAGAGTTATTTATTAGATAATACTGTCATCACCTTGATTATTGTAAATTATAGATGATAAGCCGTTATATGTTGTATATATGTTAAATCAAGGAAGAATTGTGATAAGATAGTTGAGTGAGGTTGTGGTGAAATTAAAATGTGTGTGTACTTATGTACACGCGTTAGAAGTTATACTTCTTTGGCGTAATAAGATAAAAATATTTTCAAAAATATTTTATCTTTCGCCTTAATCTACGTTTGTATAAAAAACGACACTAAGAATAGAAAAAATAAATATCGTGAATACAGTTGTCAGTTTTCACGCAAACACACGTAGATGTCCTCACTTTTACTTTGTTGGTAACTTTTTTGAATAAATTTTGTGACATCTGTTGTGAAAAAATGACACTAACAATAGAAAAAATAAATATTCCGAATCTGAATGAGTGAATCTAGCTCCAGACACCATGGTAGCGCGACCGGTGACGCCGTCATGGCGTCCTAATAAAATGGGGCCACAGTGATAGCCTTGAAATGACTTTTATAATTTTAAATGACTCGGCATGAAGATGAAACACTGTAATAGCAGGTTATTATGCATTCTTGTTAAGGGACAGATTCGACATGAATATACAGTACGAATTATTTATATTAGTTTTGTTTTTTCTGCACATGAAATATATTATAAAGGTGATAAATAACGCAGACGAAGTCATGGACATCAGTCAGTACATAGTATATATATAATATATTTAAATAGGTATAGATAGAACAGTCCAGTACCTGATTCTCCTCTGCTTATCAACCCATTTTTCTTTATTTTAAATTGTAGTTTTATTGACAAGCTTGAGTATTATTAATATGAAATATTGGAAAACAGTTTTTTCTTTATCATCGACGAGTCGAAACCTTTATTTATGTCTTAATTTGCCATACTTCGCAATCTACAATATTTGTACAATAGGCAAAAAAAAAAAATTGTATCTTAGTAAGGTCAAATTTCGAGCACTCGACGACCATTTTTTCTGGATGAACGGGGATGAAGGGGATGGGTTTTTCTGTACCCATTACAACACGGCAACATGGCATTATACAAGGCGCGAAAGCGTAACAAATAAATAATCTCTCTTTCTCTTCTATAATATTAATTAGGATTTTACCTCAGTTGTGCGTTGGTTAAAATCGCAAGATTATCTTGGAGTACTGCCCAATACCGGTATCGTTTATATGTTAAAGATCACTCCCATCGAAGCCCCATCATCGAATTAAATATGTTTTATTATTCTGGCATAACGTTGCACAATAACAAGACAGTTTTAGGAGTTAACAGTGCAGCTTTAAATTTAATTTTTTGTTAATTCTGGAATTAATGGTGCCTATCTCGGTAGTTCGGCTTTGTGCCAGAAAGCCGGCATTGTCTTTTATGTTTACGCTTCCGTTTTATAAATGAACTAGCGGCCCGCTCCGGCTTCGCACGGGTATAAAATATATTGCCTATGTCATTCACTGAAAAAATGACTAAAATCGATCCAGTAGTTTTGATTTATTCATTACTGCCCGTGGCCCGCACACGTTAAATTTGAAGTAACCTCAAAAATAACAGTATTTCTCCACTATTTAATTTATGTTATTATACATATAAACCTTCCTCTTCAATCACTCTGTCTATTAATAAAAACCGCATCAAAATCCGTTGCGTAGTTTTAAAGATTTAAGCATACATAGGGATATAGGGACAGAGAAAGCGACTTTGTTTTATACTATGTAGTGATTTGCTCTTTTGCATCGTAATGCAAATTTATGTCGTCATGGGACTCTTTACTATATGAATATTACGTATTCTTGGTTATTTCATTAAAATTTGCTTAACCATTTATGTTCTGTATTGTTAACAGGTATAAGCAACGATTTGATTCATAGGAAATTAATCTATATAAATGAAAAGTAATTGCCCGATGTATGCCGAATGTATTTAAGCGTATCACTTCGTATCAGCTGCCTTTGGTTGATTATTTTATCTTTTGTGTTTGTAATTGCGAAGACAAGGTTTGCTTGAAAGAAAATGCTTGAAAATTCGTAGGGAAAAGTGAATAATTTGGGTAAAAATATCTCTGTATGAAATTGAGTGAGACAGAAGACAGTAAGGAAATCTTCTAATACAATTGACAAATTGACGTTCAGATGCTATGTTATATCATTACATGGTGGTCTTGTAAAGGAAAGATTTGATATTTCTTCATTACAACTCCAATGCGAAGACTGCGTGTGCAGCTAGTAAGAAATAACGAAAGGACCTAATCAATCATCAGATATATTCCAGAGGTCATTTGATCAATTATTTTACCCTTATCCCACCTAAGTAGGGTCGGCACAACATGTTCTCCTTTTCCACTCTCCCCTGTCAGATATCATCTCAGTATTTATACCTTTTATACGCACATTCACAAAATCTATCCACACCTTCTTCGGTCTTCCTCTACTCCTATATCCGTCCTACCTTCATACTTAAAACTTTTCTAGATACATGGCGTTCATCTCTCCTCGTGATATGCCCATACCATGCTAACCTATTACTCCTCAGTGTCTGTCACTCGTGCTATTGTCAAGCTTCCTCTTATACACTCATTCTTAATCTTATCGGTTCTAGTTATTCCACAGTTTTATCTCATCCGTCTCTTTCATAGCCCAGCACTGAGATGCATACAGCATGCTTGTATTATAATAGTTTTATATACCTTTCTCCTTGAGTTTTAAGGGGACAATAGAACCGTATAACAATAGGACCTAATTAATCTACAGATGTTTTCCAGAGGTCAATTGGTCAACTACGAACTTCTATTTAAAATAATACAACCGAACAACCTGCCGGTGTTCTTTGCCGATTACTTTACAGATACGGTATGTACAGGTGGGCTTCAAAGATATGGTCATATATCATTAGGTAAGATTATGACCAATAAGTTTTATTAATATTAACTATCTATTTTATTATTAACACTCTTTTAGTAATTTGCTTAACTTGCCACGTTATTTATTTAGTACAGATTGTGTAATCGATTTAAATCTAATCGATCATAAATATCTGTAATTATTTCAATAACACGTCTAAAATTTATTGTTAAATTTTACACATGAAATAAAATGAAAAATCATTAAATAATTAACAAAAAACATTTTAAAATATTTCACTTCAATCACGTTTTGAAGATCAATTTAAAAGTACAAAACAATGTAAAATGTTGGTTGGACAGACACTATGACTCTGTAAGGAATACAGAGAGCAGTAATATTATTAGAGATTTATATGAACTATTCATGTATCGATTTAATGCGTCCCACGTTTTTCGTTTACACATTTATTTCTCTTTTTGCCTTTTAATATAATTGGATACAGCATTTGTCTCACACTGGGATTTCTTTTATCTTATGGAGTAGCGGATAGGTATGTTCTTGAATTTCAACTTTAAAAGGTTATTGCTGTCTATCACTTCGTACAATCAACTTTGAAAGAGCTGCAACTCTGAGGACAATTGTAATAGAATGGAATTTCCGATGATTGAGATGAACAAACTCGAGCGAGAACGTGTGTCGCTAACCTCTGAACCGAAATATAGTCGCGTGAATATTCCTGCTTTGCGGCAAAATTTGTAGAGCTTTACCACTGTTCTTCTTCTTTTAAAATGGCAACATGCGTGCGAACACAATTTCGTCAATGTCACCTGAAGAGAACCATAAATGATGGAGGTAAATAATTTTCTTTTTTATATCCCGACCGGACTATCTACAAGCAGACACCAGAAATAAAACACATGTAAACTATACATAAAACATGCTCGGAGTTACACAACTGAAAGGCTCTTTAGGTATTATATAATTAGTGTATTACGTGCACTTTTACATTTTATCATAAAGATAATTTATTTTGTATAACCAGTTCGCATTCAACTACAAGCGACTCAACACCATTGCTCGCTATCAACCATTAGCGGCTAATTATAACCAATAAAAATGATAAGCCATTTACCAATTAAATATCTCTTTCTTCACAACATATTGTCAGGTTACAAATATACAGAAGAGATTGACACTCTTTTGAAAAATCAATTTCCACAGGCATTTTTTAAGTTTTCGTCAACTCGGGCCAGACATTTTTGCGTTCGACTACAATCTCACCGAATGTTAACATGTCGATGTGGTCTAAGATGGTAAGCGCGTTAAGCCCAACACACCCATTGGGTGCTTGTCGACAGATTTTCAACATTAGGGTGGTAGCCAGCCAAACAAAATTTTATGATTATACTGATATTGTACGCTACACCACATAAGGTAAGACTTGAATACTTTGATATTAATTATATCATCCGATGAGTGGAATGTGGAATCTGGAATTTGTATATATATATATTACATTGTCTTTTACTACGCAGTTGAAAATACGTCAGTTTAATCCAAGCTTAGAGGTTTAAATGTCTTTGTCTAAATAATTAATTTTGTTCTAAAGCGACGGCTATAAAATAAGTAAAGTTTTCCAAGAAACTATTTGGTAACTTCTGGCTACAGCTAAGGTCATGTTTTAGATTCCTAAGAAGCCAAAGATCTCGATAGACATTTTCCGAGATGAGGTTTCACTTTTACATTTTTAATCATGGACAGAATTGTACAGACGAAAGTAAATACAATGAAAAAATTCTTATAATATTAAAATGCTTACTGCATTCAAAAACAAAAGTGGTGTCATTTCAGCATGTGCTACAGTAAATTGCATTTACCGTTGGTCTTCAGCAGGGAAGTCTTGGTCCTGGAAGAGATATAGCGTTGGATAAATCGCGAATAAACGACAAGCAAAGCAAAGCATTGTAGTTGAGAAATGAACAATAAAATTAAGTCTGTTTTCTCTTGACACTTGGTCAGCTGGACACCAACTTTATTGGTTGTAAGACAAATTACTTCAGTTTGCTCTTAAATATTTATGCATATGCATGCAGACCATATAATCTGCAAAAATAGTAGAATATTCATCCAGATTTTAGCAATATAGCATTTGAAATTATCTCTTAGTGCCATGAATTGAGGCTTCGCAATGAGAGAAAATCTGGTACAAATTGGCTAGGTTAATTTCCTCAGATGATGTTAAAATTAAGCTTTTCTAGTGACATTATTGAAGTGAAACTTTTTTAGAAACGTTGTAATTTCAAACCGGATGCAACGGACAAACGACAGGTACGAGACACAAATATAAAAACGTGTAGGATGAAGCCGGCAAAGAATGAGACCGAAATATACATACTATTTATGAAGTGAAATAGTGAGCCAGAGCGAGAGATCAAATGTCGGTGCGTATGTATATTGTACACGTTTAATACTTGCAGGTGTTTGAGCATTTAACGTGTGTTTGTGAAAAGTACGTGTACTACTACTGTACACTGTATGCGGCTGCGTATTACAGCTTTTTAGTAAGAAGTCAGCGTTATTATTTAACAGTGTTTGTGAGTATTTTTATGTTTTGTTTGTTGAAACTGAAAATATGGAACTTGAACAATACATTATGTAACATATGTTAAATAAAATAAAAACTATCTTTTAAAATCAATCAAAATACTTTCATTTTTAAATAAATAAACTTTGTAATTATCCTATCCTTGTTATATATATTTATCTCATTCTTTTGTCGATTTACTGAAGTTTCACTTCTACTGTGTGTGAATCGCTCCACACCCCTTTTTTGTATTGTTTAACACGTTTACGGAAATTCTATTTGAAGCTTTTAACGTGAAGAAAATGGTTGAATGAAATTTCTTACTATCTGATAAAGCAATTAAATTATTTACTTATAATTTAATACAAGTATTCTATTATTAAAGTAAACAAGTATTCGATTCTCTAAGGAATATAATCTGAACTTATGACAAAGACTATTGTGATAATGAAAGTATATATAATAAATATCAATGACACATCTCACAACGGTATTTCTAACTCTACGGTCGCGTTGAGATTTAAGAAAATAAATGTTCCCCCATTCATTCTAATCCTTTATCCAGATCAGCGTGTACCCACTACGAGTTTACCGAAGCTTTGATCGACGGGAGTCTTTGTCGGGTTAAGTAATAGATTGCGGCACCGAAATATACCAGAATAACTTTAGCTGTACGTTTTATATTTATTATTCTTATACTGCATTATACAGTTTACAGGTTTTTATATTTGACCATATTCACACCAGATGATCGATAGCGTGAGATGTTAAGCTAGGAGAACTGCCTCTTAAGTGCAGCTTTTGCAATACACATACAGGGAGTAATCGACAAATTTTCAACTTGACGGTGGTAGTTAGAATGGTGGGCATTAGAAAAAAAACGCTATTACAATTCATATTCATTGTAAAGGTTCGAATCTACGTCGACAGAAGTGGTGTCTGAACATGCTACCCCTTAGTTAACGTTGCTTCGTTACAAACGAACCCTTATTACAGTAGATTATAATCTTAGAACAACGACCTTAAAGCAAAAATTAATTTCCTAAGAGTTACATTACTTACACCTAACTTGTTTTGAAAAAGGTAATCAAATATACAACACATGTATCATATTCAAATCGAATATAATTGAGTTACACTTACCAATATACTTTTTTTTTTCATATATTATAGGAGGCAAACGAACAGGTGGGTCATCTGATGGTAAGAGATCACCGCCGTCCATAGACACTAGCAACACCAGGGCAGTCGCAAGTGCGTTGCCGGCCTTTTAATATATGTGGGCCTCCGGCGCTCTCACTGTCCGAACGAAACGCAACAGTGCAAGCACTGTTACTTCACGTCGGCTTTCTGTGAGAGGGTGGTACTACCCCGGGTGAGCCGACCCATTCATGCTGAAACCAGTAATAGCTTCAGCGTAGCTCTACCACCTACAAAAAACTTGTATAATCATTAAGATATTCTATGCTTCAAGCCTGTTTATGCTGAGGTCTTTCTTCGTTCAGGCCTTTTTACACTGCACTTTTGATTATAGCTATTCTTATTGTAACGGAGCATATACTCTGAATAATATGTATTGTTTAAAAATATTTTATAATTTATAATAGTAAATGGTAAAGGACAAGCAGTCCGTTGTGTGCGGGTTGCGGGACGCGCGACCATACCTGCGCAAGCACAGTGCGTTGCGTCGGTGTGGCAGCGCAGCCGTCACCACCACCCTCTCATTCGGGTAGCATTGACATACGAAGCGCACGTTACACTTTCCCCCGCAGCCACGCCAGTCGAGTAATATATTTTTCTCCTTCTTCATGTGTGTACGTGTTGTATTTCTTTTGATTATACTGTTGATATTCAAGCCTTTTATTTGTGGTTGTCAACATCAACACTCCTACACTCGCTGCTCTCACAAGCGCTTTCTCTAGAGAAGATTCTAGTTATATTTTTGTATTATGTTTTTGGCATAATCTTCTGATTATGATCTGATTCTGATTCTGATCGTCTTGTAATGTATAATGAATTTTAATTATATAAGTATATGTTAAAAAGATAAACCCGATCGAGTTTCTTGCCGGTTCTTCTCGATGACTGGGATGTATTCCGAACCGGTGGTAGTTTTGACGTTCATAAGCGCCTTCTTAGGGCCTGAATTGAATAAAGTATTTTTGATTTGATTTAATTACATTTTCAGTTTTTACATTTCAGTAGTCGTTTGCTTATCTCCTATTTGCTTTCATATTATAATAGAAAAATTGTCGAAAATTGACAAATTTTTCATAATTTAGTTAAGTCGACACAGTTACTTCGAGCGATTATATCGAAAAACAATGAACGTAATAAAGCAAAAGAAACTGCTTGATGACGGGATGGTTGTAAAATAATAAATTACGACCCATTTTCCAAACGAGGGGGAACAAACTGTCGTAAAATATACTTGAAATCTGAAATTTCATGATAACATACTGGAAAGCAATTTGTTTTACCTTTTGCCGTTTATTGTTTTATACTTATTGTTCTGAAGCGATGATGGCTCAGTTGGTAGTGTGTTCGGACACAGCGTCGAAGGACGTAGGTTCGAATCCAAGCAACTGAGCCGGAGCTTTCGGTGAAGGAAAACATCGTGATGAAACCATAGCATTGTGGTAGGGCTTTTTCTAAGTCCGTCTGGCTAGCTACCACCCTCAAGTTGAAAATCTGTCGCCAAGCACCTACCTGTTGGTGTGTTCCGGCAGCTGCACTTGAGAGCCAGTCTTCTTTAGGTTTAGCGTGACTGCCATCTTAGACCACATCGACATTTCACATCAGATGAGATTGTGGTCAAACGCTTACCTAAAAAGCATTAAAAAAAAAACATACCATCCAATTGATTGTCTTCTACATATGGTGACAAATGTAAAGATATGAGATTGATAATGTGGATGAATGTATATATAATCGTCATCATCAGCAACATCAGGTCCTAAGAGACCTATTGCAGGGCTATAAGCCTCTTCCCGAAGAAAGGTATGGGCATAATCATCACGCCAACCTACGACGTATTGCCGATTTCGAACTTTGAAAAATCCACAGTTGTATTTATTTCCCCCATACGTGATTCTCATTTTTATACACGAACATCTCTCAGGTTCAGGTTTCCTCACGACCTTTTCCTTCACCCTCAGCCGATAGTGTTACCAATTTAAATTAGTAAACGTACGCGGACTCCGAAAATGTGGTATATGGGTGGTAGAGCTACGCTGAAACGATTACTGGTTTCAGCATGAATGGGTCGGCTCGCCCGGGGTAGTACCACCCTCTCACAGGAAACCGACGTGAAGTAACAGTGGTTGCACTGTTGCGTTTCGTTCGGCCAGTGAAAGCGCCGGATGCCCACATATTTAAAAGGCCGGCAACGCACTTGCGATTCCCCTGGTGTTTCTAGTGTCTATGGACGGCGGTGATCACTTACCATCAGGTGACCCACTTGTTCGTTTGCCCCCTATAATATAAAAAAAAGTCGTTAGTACATGCACGGGGTTCAAACCTACGGACAATCTATCCACCGGTCAAACCATTAGACCACCACGACCACCTTATATATATACATATATAATATATGTATATTATATTAACAGGGGAGTCGCAAGTGCGTTGCCGGCCTTTTAAATATGTGGGCCTCCGGTGCTCTCACTGACCGAACGAAACGCAACAGTGCATGCACTGTTACGTCACATCGGTTTTCTGTGAGAGGGTGGTACTACCCCGGGCGAGCCGACCCATTCATGCTGAAACCAGTAATAGCTTCAGCGTAGCTCTACCACCTACAAAAGTTAACATGTTATCCTAGTGTTCGCTTCCTAGTCGAAAGTTGAAAGTATTCCCCAAAATATGTTTGTGTGTGTCTGTGTGTGTGTATAAATGGAATGTTTGAACATTTAAAAATAAACTTGAGTTTCAAATTTAAATGCATTTTAAATCATTTTTTACCTACAATCCGCACCAAAATTTTTGACTGCCTGCCCAAAGCTGTGCAGAACTCAAGCTTAGGTATAAATACTTATTATACTATACGTATAACATCGAGACAACTTAAGGATAAATAAATGGCAATTTTAGATTCCTGTAACAATATTTTGTAACTCTCTTAATAATATTATGTCCGAAGTGACGGTTATATTGCGAACGGTTAAAAAGATTGACGAGCACTGTAAGTTATGTTGTCTGCTGCAAACTTCACTACAAACAATGTTTATTTTCAATTGTAATACTTTCCGACAACGAAATTAACAGTTATATGTGATTTAATGGCAAGGAAAAAACCAACTCTGAACTCTCTGAAGTCCGAAAACTGAGGTCGACTTCTCGGTACAGCACGTGTGACAACAGGTTATCAGGTTGTACCATTAATTATTTCGTAATCTAATCGTTTCGTCTAATACACTACCATTATATGGAACTCTATTTAATTAATTTTTAATTACTAAATTATTAATCCCCTTAATCGTTTGTTGCTGGTAATTAATTGATAAAATTAATGAGATATACTTATTTATTTTTGTGTTGTCCTCCGTCCTTGATACGTGTGGCAAAATTTCAATTTAATCTATATCTTCTACACCTAGTTAAGGTTCTAGGGTACATAGGTTTGTAGCAATACTGTATGTTGTAAGATAAACATTCAGTATTGTAGTGTGTCTTGTTCAAATAATGCGTTCAAATTAGATTGACATTACGTTACATACATAGATAAAAAAGAAGCTAATAAAAAAAGTGTGTGTGCGATTCACACACGATAGGAGTGAAACTTCAGTAAATCGACAAAAATATGAGATGAATATATATAACAAGGATAGAATAATTACAAAATTTATTTGTTTAAAAATGAAAGTATTTTGATTATTTTTAAAAGATATTTTATTTACCATATGTTACATAATTTATTTACATTTTCAACAAACAAGATAAAAAAATACTCACAAACACTGTTAAATAATAACACACCACGCTGACTTCTTACTAAAAAGCTGTAATACGCAGCCGCATACGGTGTACAATAGTACACGTACTTTTCACATATACTAACACACGTTAAATGCTCAAATACAAGCAAGTATTAAACAGTGTGCAATATACATATACACCGACATTTGCTCTCTCGCTCTGGCTCACTAATTATAGGCGAATATGCTTAGAAGACGGGAGTGGGGTTGTTACGAAGCGTGGCACAAAGAGGAAAGACTGATAATATAAAATAGTATGTATATTTCTGTCTCATTCTTTGCCGTATTTGTGTCACTTACCTGTCGTATTTCCGTTGCATCCGGTTGGAAATCACAACGATTCTAAAGAAGTTTCACTTCAAAAAAGCGTGTTAAAAATATGCAAAAGCGCGGTTGATATACAGAGGCGAAAAAGGTAGTGAACTGTTTTCTCTATGTAGTGTATATGTAGATATTTCAAATTCTGTATTCCATTCAAAACTGGTACAATTGTATCAGGATGGAAAATCAGATGCCGTTTCCAGTATAAAAAATTTATTATTACACACACAGACAAAAGTCAAATAGACTCACCATTATAGAGACAACGGTCTGCACAATACTTTGCGGTTATGATTCACTTTCCACTGGTCGTTGGGTTTTTCCTTTCGTCGCTCCTTCTATTCGCCACGATATCATCCAGAATCGAACTGTAATCGGTTGGTGTTTTTTTACGAACTGACATACCCTGTTGGCTCTTTTGGCTACCACAGATTCACTGGACTACTAAGGGGAGCGTTTATGGAACTCGCCCGATTTGTTTACGTATGTAATCAGTTGAGCCGCGACTCACTCACATAACCTTTAAAAACAAGGGGTGGAAATCTCTCGAACGCAATTAAAATTTGATAGCATTTATGTTTAAAAGAAACTTTTAAGGTATACCTGTTACTATAGCAGCGATAACTTTTTATGTGCATACGTGGTTATAGAATATGTGCGTGTTCTTGTGCATCGATGAGTCACCATCTCATTGTATCTGTTATTCGACTTTATGGCTTTTACTTGCAGCTTCTCTTGTGCCAATGTAGATAGTGTATGTTCTTTTCTGTACCCCTGACAATGCGTATGCAAAATTTTCTGACGATTCATTAAGTAGTGAACGCCGACTTTATTTAAGACTGGCTTTTACTTGCAGCTTCTCTTGTGCCAATGTAGATAATGTATGTTCTTTTCTGTACACCTGACAATGTGTATGCAAAATTTTATGGCGGTTCATTGAAGACGTTGTTTTTGAAGGTGGTAGAGCTACGTTGAAGCTATTACTGGTTTCAGCATGAATGGGTCGGCTCGCCCGACGCGCGGGGTACTACCACCCGACACACAGAAAACCGACGTGAAGTAACAGTGCTTGCACTGTTGCGTTTCGTTCGGCCAGTGAGAGCGCCGGAGGCCCACATATTTAAAAGGCCGGCAACGTACTTGCGACTCCCCTGGTGTTGCTAGTGCCTAGGGACGGCGGTGATCACTTACCATCAGGTGAGCCACCTGTTCGTTTGCCCCATATAATATAAAAAAAAAGCGTAACAAACTCATATTCGTATTTGTAATATTATTGGGGATGTCTGTAGATAATTTTAGATTGTTCGAGATGTTTCCTTAGTGTTCAGTAAACCGTTTATATTTGTATACAGGCCGGTAACAGTATACTGATAAATATTCTTTCAAATATTTCTTTTCATCTGATACGGATACCGAGTATTCTAAAAATGTTACGAACCTACTTCCCGGATGTCGTCTCCTTTAGAAGTTCTGTGAAATTCAAATGTCAAATATATAGGAATGTGCATTTGGAATGCTGATGTTACACTATTCAACGTAAAGTATCGAACATCGGGTGTAGTGAAATAATATTTTTAATGTCATAACCACTTTTACGTGTTGGAGGAGAACTTTGTTGAGAAAAAAAGCAATTTGTCACCTTCGTTCCTATATTAATATCGTCCAGTTTCGTAGTATATATATATCTCTATTTATAGATATATTCATGCAAATACCGAGGCTTATGCAGGCTGGTTTACTGAAATATCATTGCCTATTTTTGCAGTCTACTTTTAAATAATATATCATCTAAAATAATCACATTAACGGTGTGTGACTACTTAAATAATTTATAAATTATATTTCTATTTAGAAAACCATTTGTAGTGTAACAAAATTTATGATGGTCATTTAAAACCACTTATTACAAGATCATCATCATCATCTTACCCTTATCCCACCTGAGTAGGGTCGGCACAACATGTTTTCCTTTTACACTCTCTCCTGTCAGATGTCATCTCAGTATTGACACTTTTTATACACATATCATTTTTCACACAATCCATCCACACCTTTATCGGTCTTCCTCTACTCCTATATCCGTCCACTTTCAAACTCAAAACTTTTCTTGTTACATGACTTTCATCTCTTCTCATAATACGCCCGTACCATGCTAACCTATTACTCCTCAACGTCTCTATCACTGGTGCTATTTTCAAACTTCCCTTGATATACTCATTCTTAATCTTATCCATCCTTGTTACACCACACTTCCATCTTAACATTCGCATTTCTGCCACATGTAATTTTTTCTCTTTCGTTTCTTTCGTAGCCCAGCACTCGGATCCATATAACACGGCTGGTCTTATTATAGTTTTATACACCTTCCCTTTGAGTTTCAACGGCATTCGTGGGTCACAAAAAAAAAACACTTATTATAACCACCTATTACAAGAGTGCTTTTACTTTAATTTAATACTACTGCAAGTGTAGTATCTAAAAATTAATGCAACTGTCAGGATACGATAACGTGGCTAGTTCACACTGTCATGTTAAACGTGTCTTCGTTCCTTGTTTGTAGGACTCTGTATAACATGAACTCCTTGGGCGACAGATGAATGATTCCACAGCTTCACGGTGCAGTAATTATAAGAATTTGCTAATGTAATTTTCTGTGTTGAGATAAAACCTTACCTTCTAATTATGGCTTCGTAAACCGGCTTTTATCGTACTAAAATGAATAATGATTAGGATAAAAAAACACTCCCCAAATTAGAAGCAATGCGGTTTGTGTTTACGAGGTTATATGACGTTTCTTACGCTTTCATTTGTTTAAATTTCTGCTTAATTGGTGTGTGTGGAGTTTTTGGCGGGATCTTGGTCTGTCATGTAGCGGCTTTTATATTTTATTCATAATCTTGTGTGTTATTAGACTCTATATTTTGTAATATTGGTGGTGTTTTACGTAATATAGTTCGGTTATTATGCACAAGTGAAGTGGATGTGAAATAATACCACGGAGCATGCATTCTGAGATGCCACCAAAACTCCATGGAAAGTTCAAACAAGGAAACCGCCATCTTGTTAGAACATTCACAAGACACTTACTTGGAAATTCTTACGTTTTAATAAACTTATTTATAAACATTCCGCTATAATCCCTCTTGAAACAAAACATTGACACTGGCAAATGCTTCTGCGGTGCCAAAACAAGAAGAAGAAGAATTGGTGTGTATATACTAAATAGATTTGTTCAGGAATAGTGACAAAAAGTGTCCAGAGACCCTCTGTATAGTGACTACGACGTCTCACGTTCCAGAGTCAGCCAATATATTTTTACCCGCTGAGATGTTCGCACGATGGCGTGAGAGATACGACCGCCGACGGATTAGGAATCTTCCAGTGGTCGCTGTTTCATCTGGATTTCATTCTGAATACTTTGTGGGTTTTAGTGATTGACCACTATTAGACAGCATATAGTGTAGTTATGTAAATGTAGGATGTTAAGCACGCTAAACCTAGAGGGGGAACGGCTCTCAAGCACAGCTGCCGAAGCACACCAACAGGTGCTAGGCGATAGATCTTCAGTGTAAGGGTGGTTGCTGCTAACTTGGCGGGTTTGGAAAAAAGGCCTACCACCATGCTATGGTTTCATCACGGTGTTTTCCTTCACCGAAAGCTCCGACTCACTCGTTAGGATTCGAACCTACGTCATCGTCGCGGTGTCTAAACACGTTATCAACTAAGCTGTCATCGTTTATTATCAGGCACGGTGTCATCACTTTGCCGTAAAAAGGTATGCAGAAGTAAATCAATCAATCAAATCAAAAATACTTTATTCAGTTTAGGCCCTGAGAAGGCGCTTATGAACGTCAAAGTTACCACCGGTTCGGAAAACAACCCAGTCATCGAGAAGAACCGGCAAGAAACTCGATCTGGTTTATCTTTTCATTAACATATTATAAACTCACATTTACAAAAACGTACTACTATATGTCTTCAAAACTTGTGTATTTGTTAAAGAAAATATATCAAAATTCATAAATTGTTCTAAGTTATACGAACGGATTATACAATTTATATACGTCGTGAATATTTGCTTCAAATATTTTAATCAGCATGTATATACATTACCGACGAATATTTCCAAGACTGGGTTGACGTGAAAAATATGTGATGTCATGCGCAAAACTTTTTGCTTAGGTTTTTGTAGTATTCGATGTTATATATATTGACATGACGCAAACATATTTAGCCTTCGGGTGAGGAGTGCCTTAAGAGCTCCCCTTAGTAGTCCGGTGAAACTGTAGCGGCCTTAACAGGGCAACAGTGTAGTCAGTTCGAAAAATATTTTTAGCCATAATACTATCTCGAGTTATCGGTGATGTCCACATTGTTGAGTATACTATGCGAGTGTGTATGGCCATAAATTCTGCGGTGAGAATTTTTTTTGTACTTTAAAAGTCTTAACATTTGACTACAATCTTATCTCAGTATAAATAAAGTAATCTAAAAATAATGATGTAGTTTAATGTAAAGAATACGCTAATGCTAGACGGACTGCTATCAACTGCAGCTGCTGGAACACACCTATTGGTGATTGGCGATATATTTTCAACTTAAGGATGGTAGCTAGTCAGACGGGTTTAGAAAAAAACCCATTATAAAAAAAAAACGTTTATTCTTCTTCTTCTTCTTTATTTTTTTGGTTCCGTCACGGTTTGTGCACTAGCCAGCGTCAAGTTACAAGATTTTGCCAAGTAAGTGTCTTGTAATAATTATAATGTTCTAACAAGATGGCGGTTTCCTTGTTAGAACTTTCCATGGAGTTTTGGTGGCATTTCAGAATGCATGCTCCGTGGTATTATTTCCCATCCACTTCACTTGTGCATAATAACCGAACTATATTACGTAAAACACCATCAATATTACAAAATATAGAGTCTAATAACACAAGATTATGAATAAAATATAAAAACCACTACATGATAGACTAAGATCCCGCCAAAAACTCCAAAACCTTTATTACGAATTATTTATTTACTACGAATGTATTTCATCTAAAATAACAGTATTGAAGCGTCATAATACCTACACAGTATATGCTACTCGTTATAACCCACAGACAGAAACAAATAGTGTATAAGGGGAACCATTTAATTAAAGTATGCGATCGCCCAAAACTCACCGAGCAACTGGTGATCAGATGTTACCAGAGAACTTAGCTCCAGAGCTAATGATAACTGACAAAACAGTAATAGGCGGAATTGTTATTGTTTTAGCTATATCTATTGCTTTATTATTCAACTACACTCTACGCTCTGTTCACTTCTAGTTTTTACTTTTATATTATTAATCAAGTAATAATTTAATTTGTATTATCTGGTCATGTTTATCTCTAATCTAAATAAATAATTTCAATATTTAAATACACACAATATATACACTTGTTATAATACCACATTAATTGTGTATAAAATTATATTTATATTATAACATTATTTTATTATTAAATAAGTAATAATAAAAACGAAATTATTGGAACGATGCACTCCTCATCCGATAGCAAACGTGGTTGATGACGACCGGAGCCGAGTATACCCGATTCAACGACACCGACTCGAGAATGCCGGGTTACTTATGATCACTGCTGTGCAATGTGCCTGAAGAAGTTTTCACTTCGATAATATGAAGAGATAGTTTACTAAAATGAGGTTATAGATTTTTATTTATCACATTTTCTTAACGATTTCATTAATTATTAAGCTAATGCTTATAGTTTAGTGTTTACATGCTTGGTACACGTGTACGTTTCACGAATTCATATATGTATGATATATGTATGAAATAATAGTTAGCTTAGTTTAGCTTAACTTAGTTCGATTCGGGAAATTTGGTGATAGTCCAAGCCGAGGCGCGCCGTGCGCCCTTGTGCTGGTTGCCTATATAAAATCGGGTGAGTGCCTTAAGCGCTACCCCTTAGTAGTCCGGTGAAACTGTAGAGGCCTTGCCAGGTCAACAGTGTAGACAGTTCGAAAAAAAAAGTTTCGTGATTTCTTATTGTAATAATTCTGTAAAAAATTCTTTTAATGGCCACACACACAGTGACAGTTAAAGTGGACCATTACAAGATCATTGACTGTCTGTGCCGGATGCGATGCTGAAAGCTCTTTCGCTATGTAACATAATGCAATGTTTACTACGTATAAATGCCGATCTTAAACTATTTTTTGTACTAGTGAACGGCCGTGACCTTGTCTGCATCAAATTATGATATAAAACTAATGACAATTATACTTGGCCTAGCGTCACCTAGTGACGAGTTCTAGTAAAATGGATAGCATAACAATAATGATATACCGCTTGAATGTAGTAATACTAGTTTTTGTTTCAGCTTCGCTCGTATTTATGTAGATTTTGAAAATAAAATATAACCCATGTTACTTCCAATTGTTGTAGCTTTCTATAGTGAAAGGGTCTTGGTGGTCGAGTGGTTTGACCGGTGAAATATTAATCCGATGTTCGCAGGTTCGAATTCTGGAAAGTACCAACGAATTTGTCGGAATTCGCGTATGTTACTGTAGGTGCTAGAGCTACGCTGAAGCTATTACTGGTTTCAGCATGAATGGGTCGGCTCGCCCGGGGTAGTACCACCCTCTCACAGAAAACCGACGTGAAGTAAGAGTGCTTGCACTGTTGCGTTTCGTTCGGTCAGTGAGAGCGCCGGAGGCCCACATATATTAAAAGGCCGGCAACGCACTTGCGACTCCCTTGGTGTTGCTAGTGTCTATGGACGGCGGTGATCACTTACCATCAGGTGACCCACCTGTTCGTTTGCTCCCTATAATACAAAAAAAAAAATTCATCGGTATCTATTGGGTGAAGGTGAGGGAAAACATCGCGGGGATACCTGAATCTGAGAAACTTTCTTGTAGTATACGATGGATATATGGGAAAATATTGAACTGTGAACTTCTCTGTGTTTTAAATCGCCAATGCGTCATGGATTAGCATGGTTATTATGACCATATATTCTTTCAGTAAAAGGGATTCGGTCTTGCAGTGGATTTTTTACAAGGTTATGATGATGATGAAGTATTTTTTGAGTTTGAACTTGTGCTTCGATTGGAGGAATTTTTATTTGAATTCAAACTGCGACATGTACTAAGGATGTTTTTGAAATTACCTCCTTTCGATTTTATGAGTAGGGTGGTGCTTTATTGCTCCATGGAAAAAATATTAATTGCTGTTTTGGAGAAAAGGAGGATTAAGGAAAAGGAGTATACGTTTATGCAAGTGTCTTTCTATGTTTTATTTGCTCCCTGTAAAATTGAGAAAATAACTGGAAGCATATAAACTTTGGATGTGAGTTTGCGTCCGTGTTAGGTGTTGCATTGCGCGTGACATTAGAATATAGCAGATTATTGGGTAGATAAAGAAGGTTAGTTTGTAGAAAAGGAAGACATGGCTTTTATATCAATACCATCTAGTAATTTTAAATATATATAATCATTAATTGTAAACTCATTATAACTGCAAACGTAGAAAGAGTTTATTTAGCCTTGACATTGGCAAATGCTTCGACGCTGCTAAGAGAAGATGGAAAAGAAAAATATACAAACTCTTTGTATAACATTTTTTGTTCCGAAATAAATGTAGCTTGATATTATATTATCAGTTATACTAATTATTACCTTTTCGGTAAAAATCCCATTACACATTTTGTTTGAGTACAATGCATATTTTTATTTTTTAATTACTTCCCCACTTAAAAGCGAATATAATAAGGTATGGAACAATGAAATGGAAGCGCTCCGCGTAACTCACGTACAAATATAAAGGAACAAAAGGGTTGCCACTCTACGCTATACAAACTCTTTTATTTGGACGCCACGGTAGCGGCGACTGACTGACTACGGTTCAAATATTTCTTTGTTTTTTCATTGTAATTTAACAACCAATCCTCTTTACTGACACTTAATACTTGTGATTAATAACTATGATGTTTTTCAAAAACAAGATGGTGGCCTCCTTATTAGAACTTTCGGAGCGCTTGTGACATCTCTGACTCATCATACTTCTTATATTTGATATGACTCTCATATTCTTGTCATGATTTCTGTTTTTGGTAATTGATTTTAATGATTTAATATTGCCTTTATAATATTTTTATTAACTAAAATGATATTCAAATTATTATTATTATTATTATTTTATATTATAGGGGGCAAACGAACAGGTGGGTCATCTGATGGTAAGTGATCACCGCCGTCCATAGACACTAGCAACACCAGGGGAGTCGCAAGTGCGTTGCCGGCCTTTTAAACATGTGGGCCTCCGGCGCTCTCACTTGCCGAACGAAACGCAACAGTGCAACCACTGTTACTTCACGTCGGTTTTCTGTGAGAGGGTGGTACTACCCCGGGCGAGCCGACCCATTCATGCTGAAACCAGTAATAGCTTCAGCGTAGCTCTAACACCTACAAAAACTTACTCAGTGAGCTTCCTGTTGTCACTTTTAGTATTTATTTAGTCTTTCAATTTATCGGTCAACGGAAATGCATTGTATTCATATTTTAATGTCGTCAACGACAAAGGTGGAATAGTTAGTTCTTGTTCACCCATCGGAAGGAAAGGTCGATAACAAATAAGTAGTGGTGCTAAGCTTTGAAGTGTATTAAGTTAATAAAAGGTGTTTAGTAAATGAGTTCTAAAGGAAAAAGGTATTTTTATTATAAAATGTTATTTTTCATAATCACTACATAGTATAAAACAAGGTCGCTTTCTCTGTCCCTATATCCCTAAGTATGCTTAAATCTTTAAAACTATGCAACGGATTTTGATGCGGTTTTTTTAATAGATAGAGTGATTGAAGATGAAGGTTTAAATAGTGGAGAAATACTGTTATTTTTGAGATTACTCCAAATGTAACGCGTGTGGGCCACGAACAGTAATGAAAAAATCAAAACTACTGAATTGATTTTAATCATTTTTTCAAAGAATGACATGGGCTATATATTTTATACCCGTGCGAAGCCGGAGCGGGCCGCTAGTATACTATAAAATGAAATAAAAATCATCATTAAAAAAAAAATAACTTAATTTTAGAGACAGTTTAGCGCAAATCAGTCGAGTTTTAAAGTCGTTTAACAGAGATTCTAGTGAAAAATGGACGAATTATGGCTCGGGCTTACGAGAAACGATGTTCCGGATGGTGGTCGCCCGCTACCGTGTGACGTGGACGTAGCGTCAACGTAATGTGATACGTTTAACGTCTTCCTTTATTACCTTTCAGTGTTAAATAAGGTTTTATTAATCTAGGGACGTTTGTTCCTTTGTAAGAGTTTTGATTAGAATTTTTAGTGAGAAGCTAAATGATTAAAAAACGGTCTCTAGGGTTAATAGGTCAATAGGGTGTGGTAATACCAACGGTGAACGCCGAAAAATAAGGTTTTGATGACGAATCATTAACGTAACGCGAGTGTATAATTATCATGAAAAACCAGTGGGAACAGTTAGAATATGTAGGAAAATGGAACTAAAAATACAAATCGGAGAAAAGTCGAAAAATCTTCAGCTTGCGTCTTAGCGAAGTACTTAAAATGGCCTACATTAAATGATATTTCATCTATAATTTATCACAATGTATGATAGTTACAAACTAAAGAATTGTAGTTAATTTTTTTTTATGTAAAGTTTTCAGCCCGCAACAAGGTACCGTGCTATAAAAGGCACGGAGAAAAAAAGTGCACGGTACGTAGTACTACATCTACTGGAACGTATCTGTTGTTGGAAACTCGAAGTTGATCCGATCGTGGCACTCTACGGAAAACCGTGGCTGAATAATCTAGTGACCATTGCGTAATATTCATTATTGATCAGATGATAGAATATGGTTATATTGTTCTTTAATATATCTACAATAGTTGCACGCTAAGAATTATGGCATTCCAAAATCTGTTTATGTACATATAAAAGCTGAGAGTCTTGCAAGCAGACATGAGAGCGATGACCAATGATGAATTGATTGCCAATCTTTCTTGTTGTCGTTCTTGAATTGTATTTTCCATCAAATGCAGTGGCGTAATTTTACCATACTATCGTTACATCCGTAGGTTAAGCGAATGCAGTTTGTGTTAAAAAATATATATTTTGTTCTCGCATATACAAAAATCAAAAAGGCTCACTTACACACAATTATACTACAGCCACATTTATACTGTAGTCGCTGTTCGCTTCAAGATCTCCTTCTTTCGTTTTCAAGTCATAATTGCTCCGATGTCCAGAACGGAACTCTACTTGGAAGCACCGTGACGCGATTTATATATTATCTTTCAGTAAAGAAACGGGAAACAATCTGCAAAACTGACGTCATTATTCAAACGATTTTACAACCTTCGAGACGTATTAATTTTAAAATCGTATTGTGTTTCGTTCCCACTGTCGATGAGTTATTCGTTATTTTCTAGCTCACATAAAGGGTTTTTGCACAATTATAAAATTCAAAGGATACTTTCTATGTTGTTGTTACAGTCATGGTATAGTCCTATCTAATAGACATCGATATTCGAGCGATCAAACCCTCAGGCATTTACCAGTATAATGTGCTTAAAGCATTTCACACTCTCGTTATCCTAATTATTATCGAAAAATCCACATCGCTTTAAAACATTTAACAGTGGACGCGCGCGTGTTGAAATAATTCCCATTACGTAACATAAAGCATACAGAACCCTGCTCGTCCGTTCTCAAGTATTTCATAATTCAAAAAGGGGTTTCATTATGCGGCATAAAAAGCTACCCTTAGTGAAATAATGTTTGCGCGACCATCGCGTCGTCGCTTTAGCGAGCGAAACAACGTCGTGTTATTAAAAATTGTAACACAGATTCCTTATTTTACTGGAAGGCTTATGTTTTTCTGCGATCAAAATCATCATAGAATAATTGTTATTGTAATCGATAAGTGTAATCGCCATTGTGTTACTTATTACAAGTACTTTTCAATTACTCTGTTATCAACACGCTATGGTTTGATAGACATGTTTTTCTACACCGAATGCTCGGACTTCTAGAAAGATCCGAGAACTCGCGTCCATCGACGTGTTATCAAATTAAGCCAACTTTGAGTCCTACTTTTAAAGCCGAGTGTATCATAACCCCTTTTCTTGTTAGGATGAAAGTATTCCCTTGAAGCTATTTTATTTAAAATAACTATTTTTTTATAACTAACTAGCTGTTGCCCGCAACTCAGCATGTGTTTTTTTTATAATTGTAAATTACCTCTTATAATATCAACTATCTGTTAGTGAAAGTTCCATGAAAAATGGTTCTAACATTTTGGAGATAGTATTGCAAACTAAGCCATGGGTCAAAGCTAGTCCAAAATAAAAAAGCTTTAATTACTTTTTATAACGTTAGCTATCTGTCAGTGAAAGTCCCGTGAAAATAGGTCCAATCGTTTTGGAGATAGTACTACAGACGAAGCCACGGATGACAGCTAATCTAAAATAAAGTAGCCTATGTCACCTGCTGTAATTTTAACTATCCGTAAGTGAAAACTATTTCGGAGATTACCCGGAACATACAGATAGACAGACAGAGAAAATTTTTAAAAATTGTATTTTTGTTATGAGTATCGTGTATACGTTCATATCCAATCAGTAAAAAGTTATTTTGATATTACAAACAGACACTTCAATTTTATTTATATGTATAGATTTAATTATAACTAATAAAATAATGGTAGAAATCTATCGAGTAGTTTTAGTAGTACGAAACGACAGATCTCTATCATTTTATTCATATTCATAAACAGGTAAAGACAAAATAGTTCAGTTCAGTTTTCTTTGTCTTTTATTGTTTTGTTTAGTAATTATTGATTACCTAAGCCTTACAAAACTGATTACAATAGAATTTTAGTTCTGTTGACATTGAAGTAGTGGAGTTGTTACTAATGTTACCTACTAGATGTGAAATTGACATGCACAATATATGACAGGATATAAATTTAAACGGTATTTAAATATTCAAACCAAATTCTATATTAAAATGAAAGTATAAATCTAAATAGAATTTGTTTTTCAGCTGAAATTTAGGTTGGATATTATTGTATCTGTTGCACATTCGATAGAGGGGCGAGTGTTAACCAATCAACTAACTTATTAAAGGATGATGAAACTGTAGGAGCTTACAGTAGTTACCTCGACATGATCTTGTGGGAATCTCGTGAGTGGGGTCGAGAATGCGATACGCGTTGTCGTAACCCACAACAATGATATGTGCATTTCTTTGGCGTTTGCCTGCAATACGTAGCTTTTATTTCGGCTATTTTAAGTTTAGGATTCTTGATCTCTTCCAACAAAAAAATATATTTTTCCCAACAAAAAAATATATTTGTTATGCTAGAGACAAATGATTCTGGACATGACATTTTCCCACCCGCGTTTTTGGCTTGGGGTCACCACTGTATTAGGCTCCTACAAAACCAATTTTGCTTAAATATTACGAGGAAACGGTGTATATTTTTTGTAACAAAAAAAGTGATATTAGAAGGAATGGTAATTTTCATTTTCTCTGTTAATGAAATCGTACAGAATAGAGTATTTAAGGAAGGAGTGAATCAATAGGTGTATATAGTCAGGTAGTCTACAACTTTCGATTCAATTTCAAGTTTCCAACACGCTCGATTGTAATTCATTTATATGGGCTAGTGGTCATCCAATGGTCAAGATTTGACCATAATTATGTAATTACTCAAGATTAAATATTATTGATGTTCTTTTTGTCACAGATTATACGAATATCATAGAACTGTAGGCGCAATATAGGCTTCGATTCGTCGATATTAAGTAGAAAATGAACTGATCAATTTAATTGATAGAACTAAAGCTCATCAATAATTACTAAACAAAACAATAAAAGACAAAGAAAACTGAACTGAACTATTTTGTCTTTACCTGTTTATGAATATGAATAAAATGATAGAGATCTGTCGTTTCGTACTACTAAAACTACTCGATAGATTTCTACCATTTTTTTTTTAATTTTTCATTCTTAGACACTTAGTCCTTACCTAAAAAAATATCAGGATAGTTTCTTTAAATTTACAGTTATAAAAGTGATAAGAAAGTACGATTTTTATAAGCACTAAGCATTCAGCGATATATGTTTTCTTGTTTTGAAGAAGTGGGGCAAGCGGTGTTGTGTTTATGTTTTTTCCTGTGTACATAAAATATATAATGTTAAGATAATTTATAATGCAGACGAATTCGCAGGTATCTGATAATATATAGAAAAGTAAGTAAAGAGCGATTCCATTAAATTTATCCCCATGATAGTAGAATTTTAGCCATTTTTCAACGTGATCCCTAAAAGCTGTCTTTGTCCTCAAGAAGATTTTAACAAACAATTAATGCTTTGTTAGAATGTATTCGTTTTCTAACTAGAAAATACCAAGTCATTGGAGTGTACAGAATCGTCACTATTTATGACATTAATCGAATACAGTAGGAATACATTAAGGAACGATGGATGGATGGCAAAATGGCGTTACAGATTTGAATTGTTTGTACGAGTAGGTATAGGATCACCTGGATGTTCCTTAATTATAATGAACCTAGTAAATGGGCACAGTCATGAAAATTTTAATGTTTTTTATCTCGAATAATATTTTTAAAATTTGCATGTCTTATGTCTGTGACAGCATTACATTTGCCTATCAAGTTTGCTTGTATTATATATATTTTATTTCTGTTTTCTGATAGAGTTAGTATAACAAGCTTATGTTTTAACATGTTGTTATTTGTTATCGGTTGTTGTGTTTTCGATATATATGAATAGAAAGTGCAGTGTACAGTTGTGTGAACTAAACATATGACCATATGCGATGTATAAGTTTGTTCTGGAACCTTCAAACCAGTATAGGACACTGGAGCGTTACCGTGTCACTACTTTAGCAGGTCATGGCAGTGTGATTACCACGTCGCTATTATCAGAAGGTTATAAACTTTTATTTACACTTACTTATATTTATAGACTTATAAACATTTTAGCCGCTGGTTTACGAGTACCTTGGTTTTTTTTTGAACTGATTAACTGCTGTTGGTGCGTTTATTGAGCCGAATGCATATTTATAAGAAACTAAATAGAACACGTAAAAATGAATAGCATAGAAGTAAACTGACAATACTAATAATCTTGGAGTCATAAAATAATAGTAAAAATAAGAAGTAAGCAATAACACCTGGCCAGTATTTTTATTTCGAACTTTCTACACTGTTGACCTGGCAAGGCCTCTACAGTTTCACTGGACTAGCCAATAAAATTATTTAAGAACAAACAAGGATAATAACAAATAAATGAGTAAATAAAAATAACCCAGGATTAGTGGAGTTGCCTGTCGGTATGTGTTTTGTTCTTTGCACGTTTCAGGTGCGTACTTAATCCGGCTAATGTGTGCGCGTCTAGCATTTTTAGAACGCTCGATCTTTTCAGAGTGCCGCTTCTGCTTTTTCGCCTGAATCGTTGTAGTATACACATAACGCGTTGGATGTAGGTATATGTGTCGTTGTTAAGAGCTAATTGGTAGAAGAAGAGATTTAAACTCATTATATGGAGTTAAAATGATATATTAGTCACAAAGTAAACTAAAATGTGTGTTGACCTTTACAGACTTTCTTATGGGAAATATTTTAGAATTACGTGTATATAACGTGCTTGTCGACGTTTTTGACTATTCTGAATGAAGCCGTACGTTCAGGCTTACGGCCCGTCAAGAGTTTAATACAAAACAAAGTTATAATGTTATCATAGAAATCTAATATTAGAATTTATTTATCATTAAGTTGTTGCGATATTTATATAATAAGTGTTTATATCTACATTTGTGTTCTGCGTAAATATTAAGACCAGTCAAAAAATTTTTGATGCACACACTGATATTAGTATAAAGATTTACCATTCTTAAAGACGATAATTATCTTTCGCTACTATCATTTTGCGTTTCTGAAATACATAATTAATAAGGCCGGCTTGAAAAGGTATTTGCAGTCACCGCCCAGTTACTTTACCTATGTAAACAATCTGTAAACACGTCCGTACGGGTAACCACAGATAGAGGCTATTTAGGAACAGCGACGGGCCTTCCGGTAGGGTTTCGCCCATTTCAGCTTGTATAATACGTGCCTTTGAATCTTCGGTCGGCTTTCATTCAGTCTATACAGCATTGTATTATATTCAAGACTGTACAATTCTAACTTACTTAAATGATAAGATGGAGGACAGAATTATGCTAATGGCGAAATCGTTTCTAAAAATGTATAGCAACATTGTAACAAAAATTAAAATTGACTTCACAAAATTGCACCGCAACATCCTTGGACATCCTTTGGGGTACTTATGTAGGTATAACTTAGTCTTTGGAGGTAAGACGTGGCAGACGCGAGTTATGATCAATACGTGGTCAACGCCGTCCGGCCGGTCTTGCCAGAGTGGTGTACATAAAGTTTGGGCTCTTGTCGTTCCGACTGATGCAGGTGCTGGCCAAGTACACTCTGTCTGAGTGCACTGCACGGGAGAAGCAACGCCGTATACTGGCTGCGGTGGTAGGACGATATCTCTCTTGGGCAGATGGGCTTGGGGGACCATCTTCCCATTGCACATGATCGGCTGACGGAGTAGACGGTCGGTGTAACGCCGGGCCAAGCATTGGGGCGGCACCATGATTGCGTAAGAGATCTCGTGCTGCCACAACAAAGCGACGGATGCACACCGTGTGGATTTAGTCGGTAAGAGTCCGACACTACTCATCCTCTCCCCTATCTGTCGAATATTTTGTGTTATTTGACTTTATATTTTGTAATATTAGTGGCATTTTACGTAAGCAAGATCGGTTATTGTGCACTAGTGAAGTGATTGAAAATAATAATACCACGGAGCATAAATTCTGAGATGCCACAACAACTCCATGGAAAGTTCTAACAAGGGGGCCGCCATCTTGTTAGAACATTGAAATCATCACAAGACACTCGTAATATTATTCCGTACTCGACAATGTCAGTAATTATCTAGAAGGTTGGTTTCTAAAAATAAAACTTAAAAAAAACCTAGGAGGCCCGGCAGAACACTTAAGGCGGCTTGATTTTTTCCGATTCTTTCAACAAAAACTTTGACAAATTATATACCTAAACCTATTCCGTGATTTACTCTACGTATTGGTGAAGACCGCATTATAATCCGTTCAGTAGTTTTTGAGTTTATCGCGAACATCCAGACAGACAGACAGACAGACGCGGCGGACGACTTTGTTTTATAATATGTATTGATATTGGTGCACAATATGTCACAATAAATGTCAAGTTGGAAAAAATCCTGCCATCCGAGAGCTATGAATTTCTCTACGTGCGTTCCATAGACTGTTATAGTTACAGAAAGATAATAGCGTAGTGCTGTCATTTATAAAGATATATACGTGAACAAAGTTGCGGGTAGTCGTTAGTAGATTTTAAAATGTAAGAAAAGGTTTTCGAATCGACTGGTAGTTTCAGACTGTGAGCTTAAACAGACAAATAAAGAAAATAATCTTTGAAAAATTGTGATTTTAAGTATATATAAATGATGTATTTATGTATTGCAATATGTAATATTTATTATTTAAATAAATGAACAGTTATATAAATTGATATTACCGACAAAAATTTGTATGTAGTTAAAGTGGTGAAACTTTCTTTAAAGTTTCTGCGAGAATCAGTGCAAACGAGCTCGTCTTTGTAAACTTGTAGTGTTGCGGGTAGTTACGAATTCACTAATTGCGCTGTTTCTTTTACAATCGCTTCTTATTAATGTTTATTCTTACAGTTTTATTTTAAATACAAAACACTTCTAAAATTATTATTATTATTATATTTTTCATTGAATTTTGATAGTTATTAAATAAAATCGAAATATTTGGAAATTACAAAACATATTATACAGGGGCCGTCCATAAAATAAGTCACGCAAATTTTTGCCTCTTATCCACCCCAAGCCGCCTTCGCCACGCTATGTCACATTATAAGCCATCTTAAAATATAAATATACATGTAAAAAATATGTATATATTTACAAATATGTAACGAATAACTTTCTATCGTAACAAATAAATTAAATTATAAAAGATACAATAGAATCATTGACAAAATTCTTCAATGAAATTCGAACATCAGGTTTAATAGAGAGAAATCTTGTCACAAGAGACATCCCCTTGCTCCTTATAAGTGCGAACGTATACTATGAATGCCCCCATTGGGTGGAAAAAAGGAATGTGACGTGGAGGAAAAGTAAAAATTAAATACATATGGGATGGATATAATGTTCATTATTAATAATTAAATAAGCTTCCATGAGTTGCTCTGTAAACGAAGAGTATTTATATATAATATATTATATTACATAAATCTATGGTATATTATACAATGTAACAATAAAAACCTACCTGTATACGACATTTACAAGTTTATATTTCAATATTTTTTACTTTCTACTATTTTCCTTTATGTACTTTGACATGACATATTATTTTTGCTTATATATAAATAATTTATTAAATAGTTTATAACCAGTATAAACTGCGAAGAGTATTAAATAAATATATTTCCTTTACATACATATTCACTTATATTTAAAGAAAATATTCTCCTTTTTTTCATAAATGACACGACATATCGTATTAATTGGATTTATTTTTCTATTATAATTTTAATATTTTATATTTTGTAATGTATTATTGTATATAAGTTTGATTTATTCGATAATGAATACACAGAAATATACCAACTTAACAAAAACCAGTGAGTTATAACCCGAAAAGTAACGAGTACTTCCGAACTTTTGATATTAAGTGCTCCAGGCAAAAATGTTGGGTACAGTGTGTTTGCCACTGCTGGGCAAAACTTTCTACATGGAGGAATCAACTAACATAATCATCTCCTCTGCCTATATCATTGTAGTAAATGAAGAGAAATCAATAATCACATATTTTCCCTATACTCGTATTAGTATAGCGGTAGTACAGATATAATCTCAAGGAGGGTTGATGTCGGGCGCGCGCGGCCAATAGTAAAAATTAAGCCAAATCATATATCAGAACATGAGAAACATGTTGTACTGACCCTACTTAGGTTGGATACGGTAAAGAAGAAGAAGATTCTCCTTTTTTTTAAATAATAATAAATGATAATAGGAAGGTATTCAATATTGAAACAAATGATAGATTAATGTTTAGTTTCGTTAAGTTTGTTGTATTTCATTAGAGTCTCATTTTCTTCATTGTTAGACCCATGCGAAGCCGGGGCACATAGTTAGTTTATTATAAACAGTAAAGTGTTTGGAATAGGGAAGTGTCTTCTAAAAGCGGGCGGGTAGGTATATATCGTGCGGACACTTTTCCGTGTTACAATAAAATATAATGTCGTCATAAGATAATTTAAAACTAAGACCCAGATCTTAATGATTACTAAAGTGAACCTAGATAGGATAGGAAATAATGGAGATGATATGACGGATACTAATTTCAAGTACCATGTCAAGCCGGTTTTAATGTCTAAAGGCTATTACATGGTGGATCAATATGTGAACGACGGTGACGTCTGGAAATGACGCCCTCTCTGTGCATCCACTAAAACCGAATGTAATTGTTTATAACTATGTTTTAAAAATATGAGTTATAATATGTTTCATGAAAAGATAAACCAGATCGAGTTTCTTGCCGGTTCTTCTCGATGACTGGGTTGTTTGTCCGAACCGGTGGTAACTTTGACGTTCATAAGCGCCTTCTCAGGGCCTAAACTGAATAAAGTATTTTTGATTTTTATTATGTTTCTATAAAAGCTCATAAATATATGAATAATAAAAAAAAGTTGTTTTTTACAGGCTTCATCTACCCTTTTCTAAAATCTATGTCAAAAGCTTTGCGTTTCCTATTACTTTAGCAAATAGCTCACGCATACTGCATATACTAACTTAACTCTTACGCTTAACAGCCTTTAAGTTAGGTGGCTTAATTTGAGGCTGTATACTTGTATAAATCGTGACCAATACAGCTTCCATAAACTGTTTTGCAGGAAAACATTGTCCACGTAACCATTATGAGCGTCAGAATGGGTGTTGAGAAATATTTGTATAAGAAATAGAATTCTGTTTGACCTATCGCCATGAAAGTTAGGATACCTGCTTGTTTATCTTCATGTTATCCATTTTAATATAATTTTCGGCTAACTTGCGCTCTTTTATTGTTATTAAAGTGAATTTTTTTAAGCCCTTTTTCAATGAACGAAAGTGAACCGTCACGCCTGGATGTGTGACGCTAAATCGTGTTTTCTCGTCTCCTCCACTCGTCATCACTCCAATTGTTAGGATATGAACAAAATATATTTTTTAAAGTTTTATATATTAACTAGCGGGTTAGGCGGATATTTTCCTGCTTTGATAATGAAAATGAATCCTACAATCAGACCGCAGCGCTACCTACAGGGTCCAATTATGAATGTGAACAAATTTTGAACGTACATAAGAAAGGTGAACTTTTTTCTTTATACTTTATAGGTAAACGTTTAGACCACAATCTCATCTGCTATTAAATGATGATGTGGTCTAAGATGGTAAGTCACGCTTAAACTAACGTAAAAACCTGTCCAGGCGTTCAGGACGAGTTCAGTCACATACACACGTACAGAAGTATTATATGTAAGAAGATTATATGCGGACAAAGCTGGACGTGGTTGCTAGTAATATTATAAAATACATTTTAAAAATATATTCATTGGAGACTTAATTAAAGGTCGGAACATTAAGGAAAAGTGAGTGATGTTGATTCCATAAAGTCGTATGTACCGCCGCGGGCCATACGCAAAAGTACGGTTGTCTGTTTTGTAAATAGTGATGTGATAGGTAGCTTATCGATAATTTTATTATTTCGTTATCGTTCATCGTTCCCTCGAAAACTATACAACCTTTTTATATGGAAAAATATATTAAAATGTGAGCTTTTACTCGCGGCTTCGCTTGTGTTAGTGTAGTTTTGATCTATCCCTCGGGAACAGTACAGTTTTTCTGGATTATACATACTTTATGTAGTTTTTTCTGTAATCCTGACAACGTGATCGGTTGAGCAGTTAAGCCGTGAAAGCGTAATAAACAAACTCACATTCGTATATATAATATTAGTAAAAGTATTTTTACACAATTTTAGGTAGATTAACGTCGATCGAGTTATGTTAGAATCCTTCCAACTTAGACGAAGTTTTTGGTGAAAGTTTTGGGTAGATTAGAATTGGACTATTCGGACATTACGTAGATCAACTTATGTTAGAATCCTTCTAACTTAGTCGAAGTTTTTGGTGAAGGTAAACATCGTGGTGAAACCACAGCATGGTGGTAGGGCTTTTTCTAAGTCTGCCTGGCTAACTATCATCCTCAAGTTGAAAATCTGTCGCCAAATTCCTGTAGATATGTTCCGGCGGCTTTACCATCTTAGACTATTTATCTAACATCAGATGAGATTATGGTCAAACACTAAAATCTGTAAAGTGTATAATGGTGATATTTTAATTATATTAACGTTTATTTGTTTCGTACAATTATTAATTATGTAGTTTTAAAATTTAATGCAAGTGCCAATTAATACAATGGGCAGATTACTTTAAAATTATTTTTATCGAATAGGGAAATCGTAGTAAGTTATGATATAACAATTTCTTTTCGTGACCATAACAAAAATCAGGATATGCATTTCTATGCAGTAAAGTTACCAAATAAGTTACCGAAATAGCTGTAAAAGTTATTAGATGTAATACGAATAAGCCAAGTAACATCCGTACAAATGCAACTTATGCATGCCCGTGACAAAAAGATCGCCGATATGGTACAGGGTGAGCGAATTCTCACGATCTGTGTAACGCAGAACTTGTCCCTGCGACAATCTTTAAAGAAGGCCTTTGTCCTATAGTGGACGTCTTTTACTCAAACGGGCATAATCAGTAATAGTGGTTATTATTTTATCGATACCCTGTTTCTCAATAACAACCTCAGCACTACACACGGGTAATGCAACAAGAAAACGAAAGTTCCGAACTCGGAAGGGAAAGCGAGTAAGATTGCAAAACTTAGTGATTTAGTGGAAACGGTGGAGAGAGCTGGAATTATTATGAAAGGATAGAGATCGTGGCTGGAATTCCTTTGGGATATCGTTTATTGTAAAATATATCCTCGTATATTGTTTACAAGAGTATTTGTTATGGTATACTTCAAAGATTTTGCTGCGACTTTACCTAATGAGTCATTTCATAACCTAGTAGTGCCTTACATATGTAGCTACCTTATAGAGTTTTCTAGATGGTGTGCAATATTATGGTGTTGTTTAATTTAATGGTTCTAATTTTTAGTGGTTTGACTACAGAGGGGTTAAGCCACCCCCTCCTTCCCCCTCCCTCCCTTCCCCCACTCCGCGATAGCGACATTGAAGCGATGCTGGCTGATCATTGTCTTTGAACACCGCATAGAGTGAAGCAGGTTCAAATCCTTACAAATGACTCGAAGGTTTCGTTGAAAGAAAAAAGAAACGTGTTAAAATGTTTTTTTAAGTCACCTAGCTAGTTATCATTCTCAAGTTGAAAATCTGTTTTCAAGCACTTATAGGTAGTTGTATCTCGGCAGCTGCACTTGGGAACCAGTCTTCCTCTAGGTTTAGCGTGTTACCATCTAAGACCACATAGGTTTCCGGTGAGCCTGTGGTAAGTCGTTAGAACTTATAAAGTACAACAAAAGTTTTGTTGCATTTCTTACGTGCTACTTCTTCTTACCAACGCTGACTGGTTTTCAAATTATTTGCTCCAAAGTAACAGCCCAAACTGAAGTTCGGCCACTTTGAGACCCTTGAGCCTGTTATCCAGCAACTGAGCGCCTTATGTGTTCGCGCATGTAGTCCGGTCAATAGAGTTATTCTGTTCGAAAAAAAAATAATTGCAGGAGGCATGTGGAAAAGCGTCCGTTAATAGGTATTTGTGTGATCGCCGTTGTTTCTAGACCGTATTATAATTACCGTCGATTGTATCTTTAATTAAAAAAAAGCGTAATTCTATTATATACACGTTTATATAAGCTTTTTTGGGTACTAAACAAACCATTAAAAAATGCCATCGAAATCCAACTGTATTTTCATTATATATTATCATCACCTTACCCCATCCCATCTAGGTAGGGTCGGCACAATATGTTTGTAATGTTGTGATGTATTTGACTTAATTTTTACGAGCGGCCGCGCGCGCCTCACATTAACCCTATATTATTATATCCCTTTATTTAATTATGTATATATATATAATTATTTATAAATATAGGGATATAATAATATAGGGTAGATGTGAGGTGCGCGCGGCGATATATATATATATATATATATATGTAGGAAAACAGTTCCAAACGATGTTACCGGCGCTAAAAATTTTAACACTGAGGTGCCTTTATGTCATAAGCGAGTGCTGACGACGGAGTTTTTGGAAGTCAGCCTTTAAGGACGTGAGAAGGGTTCGACAGTACGGCCGGGGAACCTGTCAGGCTTTAAGTTGAAGTAAAGAAACCCTCTTCGTTCTCAATAAATAAATATCTTAACTACAATTTTCAAAAAAATTAACCATTTCACAAACTAGAGTTGAATAATAAAAATACTGAAAACTGAATAATATTTTTTCGAGACACTATCCTAATATATATTAACAAAATAAAGAGATGATATTTGTTTTTTTTTGTTTGCAATGGATAAATTCTTTCACTTATAGAAGACGACATTATCAGCGAGTAACTTCGGCATATTTTCCTTTCTAAATTTTCTTAAACGTTAACGAAGCCGAAACTAAAACTTAGTTATATTATAAACGAGAAAGTTTGTGAGGGTGGATGATTTGTAACTCTTTCACGCAAAAACTGCTGAACAGATTTTGGTGAAACTTTACACTAATATAGCGCATAGCCATTAGAATAGCACATACATTAAGGACCTTTGCATCGAGCTACGCTCTTTAGAAGATGAGAAATTACCACACGAATTTTAGGTTAGAAAATGCGCTAAACGAGAGCTATGAAAAGTCGTCTGCGGGGTGTGGGGTATCGGGGACTGAGGGCGGTTTGGTATTAACGAGAAAGACCGAACTGTAAAAACCTGTATAAGGACGATCAGTCGCGTGAATGGTTCCCTTCACAAAAGTCGTTCTTAATTAAGAAATTATTCGTAGATAATAATTCAAAAATTTTAAAATTAAGCCGTAGTGGAATCGTAATTGGAAAGTAATAGTAAAATAGACTATCCGCGTGCCTAATGCTATTGGAATTGATAATATTTTATGATTCATACCATTTAAACTATTTATATATCCACTTAGGGGACGAATTATGAATATTTATGTAAAGAACTCGTATGAAAAATGTATGCTTGTAGATCCAACGAGACTCAACAGGTGTATTATATTTTATAACGTAACTCGAAAACTAATTTAGATATATTTCTGACCACAAAAGGGGAGTCAAGTCTTTACAAGTAATCGGGCGTTTTTAGCGACGTCGATTTCCTTAGATACTTAACGATAGACAAAGGTCTCCGGGCCTGCGTGTCGGCGAGTGACGAAGCTAATTCCAGCCCGTCTGACGAGCGACGTGGACGGCCCAAAGGTTCCCAGCGATATTTATTGATCAGGGAATTGAAATTCAAAGTTTCCTTAATCATTTCGTAACCACAGAACCTTTGTCTTCCTAGTTTTTTTTTTTTTTTTATATTATAGGGGGCAAACGAACAAGTGGGTCACCTGATGATAAGTGATCACCGCCGTCCATAGACACTAGCAACACCAGGGGAGTCGCAAGTGCGTTGCCGGCCTTTTAAATATGTGGCCCTCTGGCGCTCTCACTGACCGAACGAAACGCAACAGTGCAACCATTGTTACTTCACGTCGGTTTTCTGTGAGAGGGTGGTACTACCCCGGGCGAGCCGACCCATTCATGCTGAAACCAGTAATAGCTTCAGCGTAGCTCTACCACCTACAAAAGTAAAGTAAAGTAAAGTAAGTAAAGTAAAGTGAGTAAGTAAGTAGTTTTTTTATACGTTGTAATTTTCAGCGTTCGGTCACAATCTAACCAGAGCACGTTGGACCTAAAGAATTACTAGCTAAAGTATAATTGCGAGAACACACCTATTAGTACTTGATGACAGATTTTCAACATAAGAGCTACACACATTAATAAAGTAACACAAACAACGACTTATCGATAATACACTGGGTATAGAAAGGACACTTGCAATAACAAAGACTCAGATCATGTCGGAGGATCAAGGGAACACATATATAAAAATAATAAAAAAACATAAGAGCTAGGTGTTCTCTAGGTGGTAGAGCTACGCTGAAACTATTACTGGTTTCAGATTGAATGGGTCGGCTCGTCCGGGGTAGTACCACCCTCTCACAGAAAGCCAACGCGAAGTAACAGTGCTTGCACTGTTGCGTTTCGTTCGGCCAGTGAGAGCGCCGGAGGCCCACATATTTAAAAGGCCGGCAACGCACTTGCGACTCCCCTGGTGTTGCTAGTGTCTATGGACGACGGTGATCACTTACCATCAGGTGACCCACCTGTTCGTTTGCCCCCTATAATATAAAAAAAACTAGGTTTATAGAACACCCCTACCATTATACTATGATTTCATTACGGTGTTTCCTTCGGCGATAAGTCAAGCTTATTGTAGGGTTCAACTGCCTATAGATGTTAATATGTCAATAGATGTTAATATTATCCTTAATATGTAATGTATCCCACGTGTAGAAATAACTCAAATGTGATATTAAAATGTAATTAAAATTTAGAAATTGCAACGATTCAAATAATAACAAAGAATTCGTTTGGTATACAGGATGCATTAGCCCGGTGAAGTTAAACGCATATACGTATTATTGCACAATGCCGCTTAATGTGAAGTAACGACAAAGCCGTAAATGGTAACATGCCAACATTAGCTTAGGTATAACAGTTGTTTGATGTACTGTTATTATTGCTAATCGTGTATTGGAAAATGCCCTAACATATCGTCGCTTTATTTTCATCACGAAAAGCTCACATTAATTGTAGAATACAGTGTTCGAGAACCCCTGTCTAGAGAAATTTCTATTTCCAACTGGTGGTTCTTTTGTTCCATTCCATAATACTTTTGTAGATTTCAGTTTGATAAATGCAACCTGAGGAGTAATAGGTGTTATGGAATATGAAATGAAGATCCGAAGAGTGTTAAATATAATAATGAATGAGTATAAGAGTGAAAGGATATTGAGAGAGGTGTAAATGGATTGGGAGGACAGCAGATAAAAGGCAAATAATAGAGATAAACGAATCGTGCACCTAATCGATCGTTAGTAGAAGATTAGAATTTCTATGAAAAATTGTTTACAAACATTCTGTAACAATAACACTGTCTGTTATATTGTTTACTAGCTGTTGCCCGGAGCTCCGCATGCGTTTTTTTTTTATAATTGTAAATTACTTCTTATAAGATCAGCTATCTGTTAGTGAAAGGTCTGTGAAAAATGGTTCAAACGTTTTGGAGATAGTACTGCAAACAAAGCCATGGGTAAAAGCTAGTCCAAAATAAAAAACCGTTAATTACTCTTTATAATATTAGCTATCTGTCAGTGAAAGTCCGATGAAAATAGGTCCAATCGTTTTGGAGATAGTACTACAGATAAAGCCACGGATGACAGCTAGTCTAAAATAAAGTAGCCTATGTTATCCGCTGTAATTTTAACTCTCCGTCAGTAAAATTTCTGTCTAAATCGGTCCAGCCGTTTCAGAGATTACCCGGAACAGACAGACAAAAATGTTAAAAATTGTATTTTTGTTATCAGTATCGTGTATACGTTCATATCAAATCAGTAAAAAGTCGTTATTTTGATATTACATACAGACACTTCATTTTTATTATGTATATAGATTAAAGGTAAATAATCTTAAAGCATTTTTAATTCAAGAAAATCAATAGTTCTTTAAGTCCCAACTTAAAATAAAGTTATGTTCTATAATATATTATTTAATGTATGTACCCTGAAGTAGTTGTAAGAGTATGAACTGTTCAAGGATGACATCACCAAATGTGAAGTCATCTGGGTGACATAGCGTTTATCATCCTTCACTTGATTCACCACGAAGAATACATTTGTAGTGCTGTGAACGAACCAACAACCTTAACGGAAATTTCGCTTTACTTACATCGGTCATATTTATATGTGTATGTATCATAATCAAAATATATTTAAAACTTTTTTACGAATACACTATTGACGTTCAGATCTCAGTTAATCAACAATATCGAGACGCCAACTTTTTGGTTGTCATGCACGTGAAGGTCAATAATAAAAAAGAAAACGTAACAACTGAACAGAGGTATCAAAGTATCGTGACGCACGTCGACTTCGTTTTTACCGAAATATATCGATTATTCGACGAAATATCACTTCTGGACATCATCACATCACAATACGCAGCAGCTCAAAAACCCAGTATCCATCACCACCAGTACAGGAAGTTCAGCGGCCAGTCTTACACAGACAAATAACTTGAGGTACGTGCATTGTATCCTTACTGTTGTTGGCTGGATCTGAACGGAAACTCGTTAAAGGTTCTCGTAAGACCTTTTGGGTCTACCCAGGGTAGCATAAAGCCACCAAAGGCTATTTCGGCGGTGCGTATGCTACAGTGTATATTTTCCAATAGCTGCTGTATTATCGCAATCATTTAACGGCAGCTGTGTTATTATTCGATTGTAAATATAGCCGTTGTACTGACTTATATAATGATTATTCGGATAAGACTGGTTCAAGGAAAAATCGGATATTAATTAACGGCTTAGCATTTAGTGTTCTTCCTTGAAGAGACATTATTTATTTATTCTATTGGCGATTACAAGTTCTGAGTAATATCTGATATGGAGATTATGACAAACGTTTGTACATACACGATAAAAATGTATATCATTATTGCCCGGCGTATAATAAAATAGATTGTGCTTTTGTTTTGATAATGTCTGATAATATTTCATGAGGTTAATAATTTCTTTTTATATCGTAATTAATTAAACTTGTTTTTTTTTTTATATATTATAGGGGGCAAACGAACAGATGGGTCACCTGATGGTAAGTGATCACCGCCGTCCATAGACACTAGCAACACAAGGGGAGTCGCAAGTGCGTTGCCGGCCTTTTAAATACGTGGGCCTCCGGTGCTCTCACTGACCGAACGAAACGCAACAGTGCAAGCACTGTTACTTCACGTCGGTTTTCTGTGTGTCGGGTGGTACTACCCCGCGCGTCGGGCGAGCCGACCCATTCATGCTGAAACCACTAATAGCTTCAGCGTAGCTCTACCACCCACCTAGTGAATTGTGATAATTGAACGATTGTATCGGTGGGACATAAACCAAAATCCGTTGGTTAATTCCAGGACTTGTATTTAATCTTAATGATTCATTAATTTGATGTACCTTGGCACGTTGATTCTTTATAATTAGCATTGTTGAGATGCAAATGATAAAAGACGAAAAAACACAGAAATATTGACAACTAGCTTTTGCCTGCGGCTTCGCTCGCGTTGATATGTAAGAGCGGTAAAATTATATTACCATCGGTTAAGTAGTGAACGTTTTCGGGGATCCCTTTAACCTGGTCTCGGGTCGCAAGTTCCAAGCATTGTTCCTGTCTCTGCGCCATATGACATGTTAAATCCACCATTGCTACAGTTGTCCATGTATTCCATGGAACCGCTTAGAATTTCGTCTTTGCCACTATTAATTAATCTAATCGATTTGTTAGTCCGATTGTGATATTATCAATTATGAAGGGGTTTCGACATGTTAGGACATGAAAGCGTAACAAGTAAACACATGTGGGTCTCACTAATTAAGCTTAGTTAGATTCACGTTTTTGCATCCAAGGCAACAGCCCAAGCCGAGGTTTAGCCTCTTTGGCACCCTTGAGCTTGTTGCCAAGCGGCTGCGCTATATAAGCGCTCGCCCTATTATATCCGGTGAAGCTGAGAAGGCTCATCAGGCTAATAGACTTAGTCAATTGGAAAAAAAAATAATGTATCATTTTTGTACACATTTCTGTAAAACAATCAATTCCCGTTTTATCGGTTATGATAAGTGATAAATAAAAACTAATCAGTAATTTTCATATCTAGATATGAATTTACATGCATATTAATTAATTCTAAATCAAACGTGCAATAATGGATATCAAGCGAATTTTCGTTGCTTTTTGTATATTTTCTTATAATGTTTATGGTAAAGAGTTGCCGTATGGATATCATATGGAAGTTGGAGTGCCTAAGGCAGAAGCTTTAAAGAGTTTAGAATCAGCTAGGATTATCGGCGGTACTCAGGTACAGGCGCCATCTGCGATACCTCATCATGTAAGTGGTTTTTTTTAGTATTAAATAACTGTCACATTAGGTCTTGTTGGATTGGATAAAAAGATATTTTGAGAAAATATACTCTATATTTGGAAGATAAAGGTAGAATGATAGACCTGAGCAAGACTAATAGAAACGTCTACGAGTTTTATAAAAAGACTAGCTGTTGCCCGCAGCTCCGCGTCCGTTTTTTTATAATTGTAAATTATTTCTTATAAGATCAGCTACCTGTTAGTGAAAGTTCCGTGAAAAATGGTTCAAACGTTATGGAGATAGTACTGCAAACGAAGCCACGGAGGACAGCTAGTCTAAAATAAAGTAGCCTATGTCACCCGTTGTAATTTTAACTACCCGTCAGTGCAATTTCTGTCAAAATCGATTCAGCCGTTTCGGAGATTACCTGGAACAAACAGACAGACACACAGACAAAAATGTAAAAAAATTGCATTTTTGTTATCAGTATCGTGTATGCGTTCATATCCAATCAGTAAAAAGTCGTTATTTTGACATTATAAACAGACACTCAAATTTTATTTATATGTATAGATGTATAGATAAGGTTTGTGAGTCGAAGTGTCGGAGATAATACTAATTCAATTTTAAAAAAGGTTTAAAATTTTGTCAAATTACTTTTTCTTAAGTGATATATAATATGCTTTCAGCTTAATCTTATAAAGATTCTATTTAATTAATTCATAACATGGATTTCAACTAGTACGTTATAATGCTATGAACACTTAGATTGTATAAGTAACGATAGAATGAGAATTAAGATGAAACATGTGCGTGGAAATAAATATCTTCTTTTTTTTTTTCGTGGGGAAATCCTTCATGGACACGCCACCCTCCCGGGGGAGAGGGTGGGTAGTGTGAGACTCCTACTCACTAAAACCCCACGGTGTACATCCGCCGCTTTAAGATTGTAGCAGCACGAGATCTCTAAAGAATTCAGCGGTTGGCCCGGTGCCAAACAGCGTCACCGGGCCCCGACCTTGTCAGGAGACGTCCATGTACACACCGGTCGTCTCCTCCGTCCGCCGGACCTGTGCAATGGGAAGATGGGTCCCCTGACCCACCCTCCCAGGTGGAAATAAGTATCTGACTCAACATAGATTAACTTTAGAGAGACTAGAAAAGAATTGATTTTAGAAAAGTGGAAAAGTATTCAAAAGTAACGTATATATTGATGTATAAAATTATTAAAATGACAGAAGTTGTACGATGACAGAGAAAAATCGAAACTCCAATACGAATATTGTTATAGACAGATTTCTTATCTAAATAACCTTGAATAATTTGTCAAGTTTATTATCGGATTTCGCTTTGAGTAGTTCGTGTACTGTAAAACGCATCATTAGAAAAAGTTAAAATTTCAGGCGGGCATACTATCTATTCTGACAACCGGCTGGACCTCGGTCTGTGGTGGTTCGCTCATCTCTAACACAAGGGTCCTGACCGCGGCGCATTGTTGGTGGGATGGCAGGAACCAAGCGAGGTTCTTCACTATAGTGCTCGGCTCCATAACTTTATTCTCGGGAGGAGTTAGGATTGATACCTCAGACGTCATCGTCCACAGTAACTGGAACCCAAATACCATTATTCATGACATTGCTATGGTTAGGATATCCAGTGTCAGTTTTAACAGTAAGCATTGTGAAGAGTACATAACATTGCTTGTTTGATGGGGGTTTCAGAGAAATTAATTCGTAATCTGACATGCAATCAACGTCATCTGAAGCGATGATAGCTTACTTGACATAGCGTCGAAGAACGTAGGCTCGAATTCTAACAACTGAGTCGGAGCTTTCGATTAAGGAAAAAATCGTGATAAAACCTTAGCATGGTGGTAGGGCTTTTTCTAAGCCCACCTAGCTAGCTACCACCCTCAAGTTGCCAACCGTCAAGCACCTGTTGGTGTGTTCTGGCAGCTCCACTTGAGAGCAAGTCATCATTTAACATTATATAAGGTTGTTGTCAAACGCTAACCTATAAAGTATACAGAAAAAAAAGACAGTACAACGTGCCCAAACTACATTCCTCAACGTTCTTTTTTACCCGTATGATATTTGTTTTTATATTGAATGCAGCCAATAAATAGCTATCATATAGCTAATTTAGTTTTACCAAATACAATTGACTTATAAAACTTTGAATAGATCCTTTAATGACTGTGCAAAGTATCAAGACTTCTGGATTCGGACCACATGTAGCTTTGAATTTGGTCAACATTTTGCAATGAACATCTATACATATAACTAAAATGAAGTGTCTGTATGTAATATCAAAATAACGACTTTTTACTGATTGGAACAGAAACATAATTTTTAAAATTTTTGTCTGCCTGTCTGTCTGTCTGTTTGTTTGTTCCGGGTAATCTCCGAAATGTCTGGACCGATTGTGGCAGAACTTTCACTGATGGATAGTTAAAATTACAGCGGGTGACATAGGCTATTTTATTTTAGACTAGCTGTCATCCGTGCCTTCGTCTGTAGTACTATCTTCAAAACAATTGAACCTATTTTCATGGAACTTTCACTGACAGATCTTATAAGAAGTAATTTACAATTATATAACAAAAACGCATGCGGAGCTGCGGGAAACAGCTAGTATAACATATAAGAGAGATTTACACTAGTTGAAATAAGACTATACTATCGATTTCTGTCTGTACGTACAATAAGGCTGTGATTTTATATTGAGTGACTGTACTTTGTCGTGGTAATGTAGGACCTGGAAAAGGCTACTTATAATCCTGAATAATCGAAAAGCTATGCGGACGAAGTTACAGGAAAAAGTAGAATAGTCGCCACAAAAGCGTTTCTGTTTACCGTGAAAATGATAAACTTTGATGATACATCGTAGTGAAAGTTTCCACGAAAAATTCCCCTAACAAATTTTTGAATGGCGAACTTTATTACAGCAATGTCCCATTTTTGCGTAGATAACATACAAGCGGTCCCGTTGCCGGGAATGGACGACGTTAACCGGGACTTCGTCGGGTTGACGGCCACCGTGTCCGGTTTCGGGAAAACTAGCGACGGTATGTACCGCTCCGTTACGTTCCAACACACAATGGGCGCCGTTGAACCTGTTCTAATGGATATGACAATTCTACTTTTGAAGTGAATACTTCTTACGGTGTATTGAACGAAAGTGAACCGTCACGTTCGGGTCGGTTACGCTGAATTGGGGTTTCTCGGCTCCAGAATGAATGGTTGCTATAATTACTATTTTATTGTTATTTATAATAATAAAATAATAATATTCATGTTTTTTATGTATATTGTAAGTATTTAAATATTACTATTATATATTTAGTTATTTTACAAATTCTCACTTCTACCGTGTGTTCTTAAGGACACACATCTGTTTTTATTGTTGTCATTTGTATTCAGGATTATAAATAAAATCAATATATTAAAAGTCTTAAGACAGACGGATAACAGACGTGACAGTTCTTATGATTTCCGTAATTGATCCGATGGTTGTCCTATCAACGTAAAAGTTGGCATATCTAAGTATTTTTTCATGGAGGAGTTCTTTAGGTAATGCTTTTAAATATCATAATTTATTACTAGATGGCGTTTACATTTATATAATATATTTTTTGTTATAACTCAGTGACTGACCGACTGGCATATTAACTCACATTAAAAAACGACTGGTGCTAACGGGCGTCAAAATGTTCGATGTCGGTACATGCCTGGATTCGAACATGGGGACATAGAATTGATATTCCGCGAGTTGAACAACTCAACCACCGCGATGAAAATAATTACTGCATAGAAAACGAGCGAGAAACCGAGGAAAATTACTAGTATCGGTAATAGTTATTTAGAAATGAATGTTTCGTAGCTCCACGTAAGAGAAAAGTCGGTAGGGAGAAAATAACGAATGTGAGGAGCGTGCGAAGGGATGAATCACGGACAGATCCGGGCCGCAAACAGCCGGGCCCTTCGGTGATTTGTATAACGTACACGAAAAGGGACGTGGAAAGATTTCTCTCTTAAGTGTTTTATCTCGGTATCCTCTGATAAGTGTCAGGATATCTACTTTTCGAAATGAATGAAGACTTTTTTTTATATATGTTAGTTTAAATGGCCTTGTAGGTGGTAGAGCTACGCTGAAGCTATTAGTGGTTTGAGCATGAATGGGTCGGCTCGCCCGGTGTAGTACCGCCTTCTCACAGAAGACCGACGTGAAGTAACAGTGCTTGCACTGTTGCGTTTCGTTCGGTCAGTGAGAGCGCCGGAGGCCCACATACATTAAAAGGCCGGCAACGCACTTGCGACTCCCCTGGTGTTGCTAGTGTCTATGGACGGCGGTGATCACTTACCATCAGGTGACCCACCTGTTCGTTTGCCCCCTATAATATAAAAAAAAATCTTTTCTTTCACGCCTTGACTATTCCGATTATCCTCATATCATGAAATTCTCTGCGTACACACTAAGCACACCGTTTTCTTTGTAGTTTAGGGTTTATTCGAATTTAAAATTGATGTTATACAAGAAGTCCATTACTAATATCGCTGTGTTGCAGGTATTATAAAACTAGTTAATTTGTATAAAATTCCAGCACAGACCAGTTTCCCCGTGACTGCTGCTCTCCACCAAACTTCGATGTCAGTGATCAGCAATGCCGTTTGTCAGAGTAATTCTACGTTAAGCGTCCACGGCAGCCATCTTTGCACGGGAGGTTATAGCGGTCACGGTACCTGCGATGGAGATTCGGGAGGTCCTTTGACCGCGGTGCGGAACAATCAGAGAATATTGGTTAGGGGTTTTCTTATATTCACTGAGAATATTGGTTAGGGTTTTTTTTATATTGACAGAGAATATTGGTTATGGGTTTTCTTGTATTCAGTATTTGTTGTTGAAGTGAAAAACTTCTTTGGCCACTTTGAACGACAGTTCTTACTGCGCTCGGGTTGGTTACGCTGAGTTTGATATATTCGGCTCTACTCGACGTCAAGCGCGCTCGGGTTTGTGATGCTCGTTTGTTTTATATACTTTGTATATAATTAGTGTAGTATTTTAAGCATATATAATGCGCATAATTAATTATTACTATTATTTACATACATATACACGTTGACAAATCTGTATGAACTTTAATGGGCATGTATTTATTTTCACGTCTATCGTATAACCATAAAAATATACCCATTTTTGAAGTGAAACTTCTTTTAGTACAGTAGGGAATAAATTTCGTTACGCGTTATGCATTACACGTTGAACGTAAGGTATGAGTTACTTGTAATTATCTATTAGCGTCTGTCTGGGTATTGTAAATAGTTAATGCATAAGTTCAGCATTTATACTACGGGACTTCGTATAGTTATGTACTGTAGTTATGAAACTATGGTTTATGAGCATTTTCATATATATATATAATTTAATGGATATAAGCCAAAGTAGTTTGACGTCCTCCGCGTGTACGCACTGATACAAGATTTGTTTTCTTATAACAAAATCATGGTGTGTTGAAAATGAGAAAACGATTTTATTTACACTCAACACTGATGTTATTAACACGAAATGATCGAATGTTAGCTGCATTTCTATTTATATTTCTTCACGAGGCTTGAAGACTACGATGTGTATGCTGTAAATTTGATACGTTTCGAAATGATCGTGAAATATTATAAGATCTAGACGTTTTTCATTTTTCCAGATTGGAATAGTTACGTTCGCACCGACGCAGGGATGCGAGTTTGGGTTCCCTTCCGTGTTCACAAGAGTGACCTCCTTTATTAATTGGATAAATTGGAATATGTAATTGAATACATTTTGTAATGTATACATTTTATTTAGTGTCAATATATAATTTATCATATTTATTAATAATGTTTTTAATATTTCCCTATTCTCATTCCATCCGTCCTTAATTTATGTTCCCAAATCGAGCCCAATTATACTGGTTTCACTATATTAAATTTGTGACTACAATAACTAAAAAAAAAACAGCGTGTATCGTAAAGACAGACGATAGAAGTGAAACTTTTGTATTACAGGGAAACATTTTATTTATTTATCATTCGATTTTGAATAGCGTAGATTGTGTTCAGTGATCGGAACGCCGTCTCAACGCAGTACACGCAGCCATGGACAATGAGAAAGAAAGAAAGCGAGAAGAGCGTATGCTTCACTGTTCTTCAATATCCGGTGAAGTTCAGAATTTCAAAGCTCCCATAAGAAGCATCACTTTAAAAAAAATACAACAAAAAGCCAACAATATCACACGGTGTTCACACGCGGTTACCCTTTCAAGTACTGATCGGGTCCAACCTCGCTTAACTTTGGTGATCAGACGATAACACAGTGTTTATCAACCCACTTTTCCAGTTTTCGTCGCAGGAGAAGGTTGCGGATCGGAATTTCAAAACCCTTCCATAAGAAGTTTCACTTGGCAGTTTTACGCTACGCCTTTTAGGCTTGCATAGAGGGTAGGGCGTAAATTTTTGTTAGTACAAATACCTTTTGATGGTAGAACGGGCTTTTCTATCGACTTATATATATTGGTTTCAATGCCTTCATCTACGGTCAAGAAATAACCTAACCACCACTATATCATTTTATTGTGTTCAAAAATTATTTATGTACCATCACTCCACTAAATTTCTATAAATACAACAGACTTTTGAGACATAGACATAGATTTGAGATACATGTACCTGTTCGTGCAGCATATATATTATGTGTCTCACTAATGTACATATGTATGCCTAGTTCGTTTTATGTATGCCTAGTACATATGATTCGTTTAGGTCGATTCGCGTCGTTCCATTTAAGCAAGCCCAAGCAGAGATTCAACTTCGACTCCATTAAGCTGGTTTCCATTCAGCTGAGTGCCCCAAACGCTTGCCTAAAAGGCCCGGTGAAGCTTTTATTACTAATGACTAGTTCGATCTTAGCCGAAGGAATGATTCGAAATAAAAGATGGCGTCTTCTCTGATGATGTTGTAGGTTTGTCTAGTCTGCAAACCATGATTTTTTTCACAGTTTGTCAAATGACTATTTAAACTTTTTTCTGCTTCTATAATGTTATTTTTTTAGTTTTTCTATATTTCTTCTCGGACGCAGATACCAAATGTATATTATTATCGGACTTTATCAGATGCGTCATCATGTAATACACCTTATCGCGTCCACTAAATGAGGTAATTGAAAAACGGTAAATACGTAGATAATAATATCATTCACAAGATTTACTAGAACTTGGGTAAATCCAGAAAATACGACAATAATACAGCCTTTTACAGTACAGACCGTAGACCACATGTGGAATTACGAAGACAAGCTGCATGAATACTATGGCTGAGTAGCCCGGTAGACGCTGCCCTGCTTTGGACATAACGAAAATGCTGGAATCAAATTAAAACGCCACCTATTGAATCGAAATGCGAAACTAAAACTACACGGACCCAAATACACAAAAAATTGCAACAAAATCGATCCAGCCGTTTAGGAGGGGTTCGTTGACAAATACACTTACAGAATATAGACGTATAATTTACGCGTGAAGACCTAAGATCATTGGTTCACAACAGCTACAGAGTTCCTTTGGACAATATTTCAAGAACACTTTACTGTCATTTCACTTTGATACTTCTGTCTTACACAGATTGATTTGCTGTCGCACCTGTCACGGTTTGGTCATGTTTAGTAAATATCTGTTAGTGTCTAAATTATATCGGAATCAAATGAGAATATACGAGAAGATAGTGATTTGTAATATTATTAACTGGAATAATTACAAATGACTAATTTATTTGAAATGACTTATTCGGTATCATATGTCAAGCTGTGACAGGCAGAAAAGGCAAAGTGAAATTGTGATAAAGTGTACGTTGAATTATTACAAAGTAACTCATTCGTATTATATAATACTAGCTTTTGATGGCGTTAAGGTAGATTTTGACGATAAAATACATTTCTTGTTACACGCTAATATTGCTATAGGAGACAGATGTTTTAAGTACTTCTTGAGTTTATCAATTTACATTAATACAAAAAAACAAATCTAATCTCTTTATAATAGTAATCTTAAAGTATCGACTATCAAAGTTCGGGGTAGCGATCTAGCGACAGAACGATATCTTTTCTTACTAATCACATTGTATATAAAAAATTCTGTCTCGGTTTTCACTGTTGATATTTCATTCCACTGTAAGGATAAACTATTTATACCCTATATATAAAGTATATAATACTTCTTTCTTTTTTTCTATCAATTCTTCAAAAAACTAACATTACAATACTTGTACATATTATTGCGAAATAATAAATCCTTCAGTTCTACGGAATTTAGCGTTCTGGAAGTAACGCATATGTATCCAGAATATGCAAATTAATACAACTGCGTGTGGTTCACAATTGGTGTGGACTATTCACTAACATTACAATACTCGTACATATTATTGCGAAATAATAAATCCTTTAGTTCTATGGAATTTACTGTTCTGGAAGTAACGCATATGTATCCAGAATATGCAAATTAATACAACTGTGTGTGGTTCACAATTGATGTGAACTATTCACTAACATTACAATACTTGTACATATTATTGCGAAATAGTAAATCCTTTAGTTCTACAGAATTTAGCGTTCTGGAAGTAATGCATATGTATCCAGAATATGCAAATTAATACAACTGTGTGTGGTTCACAATTGATGTGAACTATTCACTAACATTACAATACTTGTACATATTATTGCGAAATAATAAATCCTTTAGTTCTACGGAATTTAGTGTTCTGGAAGTAACACATATGTATCCAGAATATGCAAATTAATACAACTGCGTGTGGTTCACAATTGGTGTGGACTATTCACTAACATTACAATACTTGTACATATTATTGCGAAATAATAAATCCTTTAGTTCTACGGAATTTAGTGTTCTGGAAGTAACGCATATGTATCCAGAATATGCAAATTAATACAACTGTGTGTGGTTCACAATTGATGTGGACTATTCACTAACATTACAATACTTGTACATATTATTGCGAAATAATAAATCCTTTAGTTCTACGGAATTTAGTGTTCTGGAAGTAACGCATATGTATCCAGAATATGCAAATTAATACAACTGTGTGTGGTTCACAATTGATGTGGACTATTCACTAACATTACAATACTTGTACATATTATTGCGAAATAATAAATCCTTTAGTTCTACGGAATTTAGTGTTCTGGAAGTAACGCATATGTATCCAGAATATGCAAATTAATACAACTGTGTGTGGTTCACAATTGATGTGGACTATTCACTAACATTACAATACTTGTACATATTATTGCGAAATAATAAATCCTTTAGTTCTACGGAATTTAGTGTTCTGGAAGTAACGCATATGTATCCAGAATATGCAAATTAATACAACTGTGTGTGGTTCACAATTGATGTGGACTATTCACTAACATTACAATACTTGTACATATTATTGCGAAATAATAAATCCTTTAGTTCTACGGAATTTAGTGTTCTGGAAGTAACACATATGTATCCAGAATATGCAAATTAATACAACTCTGTGTGTGGTTCACAATTGATGTGGACTATTCTTCTACCTTTTCTGATATGACAATATTGTAATAATTGTTGTGTTCATTTAGTTTTAGGTTGTTATTAATTTCGTGAATGATTTTACATATAATTTAAAAATTATACAACTAGGGCATGTTTTTACTATTCATAGAAATATTGTGCAACTGTTGGTAAACCTTATATAGATATAATAACATCCAGTATAAGCATGACGAAAATAAACAAGCTAGATTTAATATGTCAGATGTAAACACCTGTATAGTAGTTCTTTATTCAATCAATTATGATAAGAGATAAGATTTTAAATATAATAACGGTACATCCCAATTGACAAATCAGTCAACAATTACTTCACCAGGTAAACATGCTTCTAACAACTATATTATTTCTAACGATTACAACATATTGTAAAAGTGATGAAGTAACGCTATATGGTTATCATAACAAAGTGGGCATACCGAAAGCTGATGCTTTGAAACAGTCAGAATTGTCTTCGAGTTTGATAAGAATTGTGGGTGGCAGCCAAATTACAGCCATTAGCGCCACTCCGTATCAGGTGAGTTGCAATTGATTTCATTGTAAGTATAAACTTTTTAATCTAATCGTCAGTATTGAGGATTAAGTACAATTAAAGATTAATGAAGAAAGGGGTCCGAAAATACTAGTAATGAATAATTTTGGGATGAGCATAATTGAAGCCAAAAAAATATTAGCTTAATAGAACTGATATGTTCTTCTTTGACTTTTTTTTGCGTTCTATTTGCGAGATACATTTCTATCTAGTAATACAGTAGTAAAGATGTTTTAACGTTTATTTAGAAACTCGACTAAGTAAGATATGGTATCAGAAATATGGACGAGTCTTCGGAAAGACAGGAATATTAATATCTCTTGATTCGTCTCAACTATATTTCTATACAATACATCTTGTAGTAATAAATCTAATATCAAGCGAGCATTTTTAAAGGTTTTTAAATATAGTTTTTTTTTCTGATAAGTACCACTACAGTCATTTTCTTTCGAAGATAATAACAACGAAGGTGGTAGCAACAACTATTGTCAACAGTAGTGTATTGACCTCTATTTAGTTAAAAGCCTATCTACATCGTGTCTTGTATGTATTTCCAAATAATTATTGTGCAATTACAATTATAAGAATATAGATAAAGAGCAAATTCGAATTTGACTACATAATATAATTATCAAATTGCACAACTTTCGTAAGCTCACCAAAAGATTTTTTGTTTCCTTTCACAATTGAATACAATTCTATACTATAGAACAACGATCAAATACACAATCAGTTTAAAATGTATGGGCGTTATTTCTTACAATGATGTGGCATTCGTTAAATCTGAACACGGTTTTATATGTTTTGTATACAAAAATATTTTATTAATTAGATATGCTTTTTTATACACCATGAAATAGATACTTGTAGTTCTTTGTCATATTTAACTCTGTCCAAGTTTAAGTTTTCTCTTTTGAGTTGGAGACTATATTCATACTAATATTATAAATGCAAAGGTAAGTCTGTCTCTTTCTCCGTTACCATTTCACGCTTAAGCTGCTGAACCGATACATATAATTCGGTTTAGACATAGTTTGAGAACGAATAATTTCTCAAAGAATTAATAGAGAAACAAAGAATGTTTGTGCATTTTTTTTAAATAGGCTATTCGCAGTAATTATTCGGTGCAGACAAAGACGCATTAGTAAAGGCTGTAATTCTTTTCCACAGGCAGGATTAGTAGTTACGCTATCAAATAGAGGAACTTCAATCTGCGGAGGTTCAATTATTTCCAACACAAGGATTTTGACTGCCGCCCATTGCTGGTGGGATGGTGAGAGTCAAGCGACACAGTTCGAAGTAGTGCTTGGATCGCTTACGATTTTTACGGGCGGCACAAGGATCCAAACTAGAGATATTGTCGTACACTCATCGTGGAATCCAAATGCTATAACGAATGATATTGCTATCGCGAAAATTGGAAGAATAACGTTTACTAGTGAGTGTCTTTTAATTGCTACAATGCCTAGTATAACAACTTTTTATACAAAGAGACCTCCAAAGTCTACAGCGATTTCATAAGACTCTCTTATTATCGTTTCCATCCGTAATATAAGGATTTAAGGGTAATTTATAATATTATACAATGTCTTTATTTTACTTTCCACTTATAGTTTTGCTGAATAAATTTTATTTATGTATCATAGAAGAGCTAGTACCCAATACACGAAACATGAGTTAAATCTACGAACGAACAATATAATAGACCTTTAAAAGCTATGCGCTATATAAATGTTAGAATGTTAAAATTTGCAAAAAGAACAACAGCGCTATATGTTGGATATTTTCAATGTTAAAATTTTCATAAACAACAACATCATAATAAACTAGATAAATGATTGAAGTATTAAAGAAAGAGAAACAAGGAACGCAAAATCCAAAGACTAACATAATTTTGTTACGCATGTAGGGCTTTTTCTAAGTCCGCCTGGGTAGCTACCACCTTCAAGTTGAAAATTTGTTGCCAAGCACCTGTTGGTGTATTCCGGCAGCTGCCCTTGAGAGCCAGTCTCCCTCTAGGTTAAGCGTGACTTACCATCTTAGACCACACCATCATTTAACATCAGATGAGATTGTGGTCAAAACGCTTACCTATAAAGTATAAAACTATTAGGAATTAAAATGGCGCCGTAGGATGTCATTTTAAACATTAGGGTGGACGTTACTTCGCATTTCCGTTCAGAACTGTTTGGCCGCTATCACGTCTAAAACCACGAGTTCAACCGTCTACTTACGACACCTTTTAATTATTTTTAGTTGTTCCACAGCCATTTTTTGTTGCAATAAAACGTGACATTGACAATTCTAAGCGAAAGTGCCAAGTAACATCTACCCTAATTTTTAACGATGAATGTCCGCTAAGTAACGCCTTCATAAATCAAATATTTTATGGTTGTTGTTTAGCTGGATGTTCATAGATGCTATAGTTTTATTTGTTTTACCTAGATAAAGAGGAAGAGAATGAAGATTTTAATAAACATTATTTAAAATGTTCTTTGAACAAAAGCTGTCGTTACACGAGATATTCTGTAGAAGTGGTGTTATATGTAACAATTTACATTTTTAAAAACTAATATGACATTTCCTTTTCGTAGATAATATTCAGGCAGTTACATTACCTACATCAGCTGCTCGAGACTATGCTGGGGTAACGGGAACAGCCTCTGGATACGGAAAAAGGAGTGATGGTATATAAATTCTAAATTAAATTAAAATATGATACAACATTAATCGCTTGTAAATAAAATATCAATTGTTACTACTGATTGAATTAAGTTTGGTAAATTAAGTGCGTTATTTAGAAATATTCACCCTGTTTAGGTCAAACTTCATTCCCCCAAACGACTTCGTTGTACCAGGTGTCTCTGAACATATTGACGAATACTGTCTGCCAGAACAGTTTTTCACTGAAGATCGATACAAGCCATTTATGTACAAGCGGTCAGGGAGGCAGAGGTACCTGCGACGGGGACTCTGGAGGTCCTTTAGTGGTCACTGAGAATAGACAGAACATTTTGGTAAGTTACACTTTACCTGATTACGAACACATTTTCATTCGTTCTAAAGTTGATCTTAAGTAATTTAATGGTGTTTAGAATTTACAAATTATCTTGATAAGCATTTGTTTATTTTACGTTAAAACTTTACTGCCCGGGTTCCTGGCCAACATTTTTACATTTAAGCTTGGGGTCCGTTTTACGCGTAGGAATTCTATAATATATTAACAATTTGTTGAGGCTTCATACGCGATTTCTATACAGTATTTATTTCTGACCCTATATCTATATGTATATTAGAATAACTGTTGATACATTAGAAACTATCATATAAAGTTTCATTCCCTTTTTCACCAACTTTAGAGTCTCAACTTCCAAAAATTCTTCCTTATTGCTCATCTAGATTATAAACGGAATCTACATGCAAATTTTCATGGGTCAAGTCCTAGTAGCTTGGGCTGGTCACTTTTTATTAGATTATTAGTAACTTTTTATATTATCTATACATATATCTAGAAAACAGTACATAAAAACTTATGCCAGACGGTTAGCTTAGGAAATCTACGTTATAGAAAAGTGTGTTATAATGAACCAACTCAGAGTGGTTTTCTAGTCATGGTTGCACGAGAAATTAATTTTTTTTTTACTTTATAGGTAAGCGTTTGACCACAATCCCATTTGATGTTAAATGATGACGTGGTCTAAGATGGTACTCACGCTAAACCTAGAGAGGAAGACTGGCTCTCAAGTGCAACTGCCGGAACATACCAACAGGTGCTTGGAGACAGATTTTCAACTTGAGGGTGGTAGCTAGCCAGGCGGACTTAGAAAAAGCCCTACCACCATGCTATGGTCTCACCACGATGTTTTCTTTCAACGAAAGCTCCGACTCAGTTGCTAGGATTCGAACCTACGTCCTTTGACGCTCTGTCTGAACATACTACCAACTGAGCCATCATTGCTTCAAATCTATCTATTTAATAACACTCTTAAGACTTACTAACAGACAATAGATTATTAAAATTGTTTTATCTAGTACTATAATATTTTGCTCGGCAGTTGGTTCTATAAGTTATGTAAACACTTAAAAAAAGGATTTTGGTAATTCTTTTGATATTAGTTAAGTAGGAGGCTACTGACGATATGAATTGTCTTTGGGTGTACGACTAATTATACATAAATTTAAAAAGCAAATCAAAATTATTAATCTCTCAGCTTTATTTTTGGATTGCATTGTCCACTGCCTAAAGATGGCATGAAGAACACCTTGCTTGGTAATCCATTCCACAACAACAATCTTTAATACACTACAATTGTAGGATTAAAACCTTATTATTGTAATTTTTTGGACAAGTTAAATTTAGAGTATAAATTTGAACTATACTTTTTTCTAGGTTGGCGTTGTATCATTTGGTTTAAGCGATGGCTGCCAAGCTGGCTTACCTTCAGTGTTTACCAGGGTCTCGTCCTTCTTAACCTGGATCAAGGCGAATTCATAAATATATGTATGAATTAAACTCGGTCATATTATGTTTGTTACGAGAAACGCATTGTACAATGGAAATAAATAATAAATTAATCTGTATATGCTTGGAATGTTCTTGTTACTTACTGATTTGCTTTGGACTTGGAACGTTGAGGGAACTTAACTAAATCCTATAAAAATATTTATACGTTGCATTTGAAGTACGTCGAATATTAAATGTCAAACCAATCGAAGAATTCGACACACTATTCCGAAAATATTTAGAAGCCGTCATATACAGAAGCCAACTTGTAACGACGCATAGTAAAATTGATTTTAAATTTGAATGCCGTGGTTCAATTTCGTTGGCACGGCATTATGACGTCACTGTACTTGATGGAAAGTATAGTACAATCCATCTATATCCATGTGTAAGCGCATGCATCAGTTTAGAACTGTTGCACCTATTTGGCAATTTTTTTAGTTGTGCTTGTAAGTAATTGTCAAGACTAGGTTTAGTTAAATAGATCCTTTGCAAAATCACATGGAAATGTAAAAAAAATGTCTATATGAAAAACGGAGTGAGACATAAGAGACAGAGGAGAAATCCAAAAATATTGATAGAATTTAAGGATCGACGATCAGTTACCTTTTGATTTTATTACATGGTTGAATTATAAAGCGAATTTTTGGTCTCTTTTTCTTCATTAATCGACCCGTGCAAAGCCAGACAAGGGAGGCTAATTTAAAAATGAAAGGTAACTAGAAAGAGATGTACAAGGCATCGCCTATTGTCGTTGTCGCGTCATTTTTCGAGTCTCTCGGTTACTGGCTAATCGCGAGACATGATGAACTAAAAAAGGCATTTTGTTTTTTTTTCCGAACTGACTAGACGCTGTTGGCTTGATGGGCCTTCATAGCTCCACTAGACTAATAGGGCCAGCGCTTATGGCGCTCAGCCGCTTAGCAACAAACTCAAGGGTGCCAAAGTGGCCGAACCTCGGCTTGGGCTGTTGCTTTGGATACAATAAAGCGAATCAATCTAGCGATAATGGCTCAGTTGGTAGTGTGTTCGGACACAGCGTCGAAGGACGTAGGTTCGAATCCAATCAATTGAGTCGGAGCTTTCGGTGAAGAAAAATATCTTGATGAAACCATAGCATGATGGTAGGGCTTTTGCTAAGTCCGTCTGGCTAGTTACCACCCTCAAGTTGAAAATCTGTCGCCTAGCACCTGTTGGTGTGTTCCGGTAGCTGCACTTGAGAGACAGTCTCCCTCTAGGTTAAGCGTGACTTAGATCTTGATCTTAGACCACATCATCATTTAATATCAGATGAGATTGTGGTCAAAACGTTTACCTATATAGTATAAAAAAAAGCTAATCATATGAATCAGTGAAGCACACATGTCTACCAGCATGTGTACCTCACGAAGTCACTTTGAATTATCATCGGCATATACACATCCTGAATGCTGCCAACACAATTACTAACTGATGCAAATTTATCACGAAGACACGAGTCAAACCGCCGAAGCGTTCAGACAGTGCTGTCACAAAGTTGAGACAGACCCGCAACGAGTTGAGCCAGCTGTTTCAAGTTGACAGCGATCTTCCTAAATCTCCAGCAACGCAATAGTTGCAAACGATAATATCTAGACGGAGCCATAAAATGCCGTTTTACGGAGGAGAACTTACTCGTATCCTAAATTCAAACTATATTATAAAATGTTAATATTCACTGTTTCTAAGATATTTTAATCATATCCGGTTATTTATTTTAGCTATACTAAATAAAATATAGAAGTTCTCGAAAAACCGACCCTAACTAGTAATACAAACGCGAAAGTGAGTTTGTTTGTCACACCCTCACGCCTTAACTATTCAAGCGATAGTCGTAAAATTTTGCATACACATTGTCAGTGATATAGAAAAGGATATAGGGTACCGCCGTCCAGAAATAAGAAAACCCGTGAGCAAAAGGTAGTTTAAGATATTTTTTTACGCTTGTTTTTAATAAACGAATGAACGTGAATAGTTCTATTGATTTATATAGGACCTAAACAATGATAATAGCGGCTAGCGAGTTCTGTTCCTCTAGATTCATCAAGATGTACCTGATAACATCAACGTTTTATGCTAATCTAATTAAAGCCATAGACGAACTGAATATGTTTCTTAAGGGTAAAATGAAATATGGGTAATTTATGTACAGGTAAGTACTATGAAAATTGAATGTAACTTCTCAGTAGGGTAAATAATAGGTGAGGCTGTTGTGCTCCTGCAGCGGTACCTTGTAAGTTTCACTGTTCTTGCTTGACCTTACACATCACTTTCTTGTTACCTACATGTTTAAACAAAAATCAGAGATAATGTTTTTATTAACAGCGTATATAATAGAAATCCTTACAAATAAATTGATAGAAAAAACGTACAATTTTATAGCACTTGAAGCATAATCAAAATCCTCGAGGTGATCCATTAGGTATTAATTTCCGCGACGCAGTTTATTCGCTCCTCGTTTATAAGCAAAACGATGGTTTAATGATCTCTTAATGCTTAAACTTCGTCAATTACGTGGTGATGAGACAGGACAGTTTTGAATCAAAACTTCAGAAATGATTATAAAGTAGATGTCACTCGTTACTTCGTCTGCGTAGAAATTTACAGAAGATTTTGTTCACTATAAAAATCCTCATAGGACGTGCGTGGTATTTGATACTACTTTTTTGGGTTTGTTATATTCGCGAGGAAAGCAATTTTTTATTTAAAATAAAAGTAGTCAAAGTTACTCCTTATAACGCCAGCTATTTGCCTGTGAAAGTCTTGTCAAAATCTGTCCAACAGTATCGGGGATTAGTCGGCACAAACAGGCAGACATTTTTTAAAATTGGTATTTTATATAAGTACCGTATGAGTTTTTATATCGTTTTAATAAAATAAATAGCTGTTATTTTGACATTAGAAACAAACATTTCAATTTAATTTATTTATGTAGATGTAAAGCGCCATTTTATACGAGTGTTAACGGTAAAGCGGAGCGGATTAATTTACAGCTTAATAATTCGCTTGCAAAATTAACCGTTGATTGATTGATCTTTTGCCACCAACAAGATTATATAGTTTTCGTGTACTAATTATTGAGGTGTAAAAGATATGGACGGTATGAATTGCATGCTTTGTGAAACGTATATGAATGAAATTATAGAAGACTGTCGTGGTGCGCGGCAAAGAGTATTGGCCAAAATTTGATACTTTTGTTTTAGTTTTAATTGTTAGACACTATTTTGTTCTACAAATATTCGTGGAAGTTTAGGGAAGGTTTAAACGGTGCGAAACATAAATAATAAGTAAAGGAAAAGGAAAAACAGACAAGTTAACTCTTCTTCTTCTTTATTTTTTTGGCTCCGTCACGGTTTGTGCACTAGCCAGCGTCAAGTAACAAGATTTTGCCAAGTAAGTGTCTTGCGATAGTTATAATGTTCTAACAAGATGGTGGTTTCCTTGTTAGAACTTTACATGGAGTTTTGGCGGCATCTCAGAATGCATGCTCCATGGTATTATCTCCCATATACTTCACTTGTACATAATAACCGAACTATATTACGTAAAACACCACCAATATTACAAAATGATAGAATCTAATAACACAAGATTATGAATAAAATATAAAAACCACTACATGACAGACTAAGATCCCGCCAAAATCGCAAGTTAATATTCAAATCCAAACTGTTCCTAGCTATTAAACATTTGATGTCTTTTGTAAATTGTCACTCGGTTGTCAAATATTTATAGATGCGTTCAGAAATCTTTATACTACTGAAAAAAAAATAGTACATGAGAAAGCTTTAAATTGATTAAGTGCATAACTCTCTTGCATTTGTAATGTGAATAAAAATGTTACATTAAGTTTTGACGATATTTTACACAAATATATCTAGAGTGATACGAAGTTCTAGTTTAAAGTAAACATTATCAGGATAGTTTTATTTCATATAAAGGTAAAAAAAAAATACATTATTTATAGGCACTACGCCTTCAGCGAAATGTTTTCTTACATTTTTTTATATAATAGGGGGCAAACGAACAGTTGGGTCATCTGATGGTAAGTGATCACCACCGTCCATAGACACTAGCAACACCAAGGGAGTCGCAAGTGCGTTGCCGGCCTTTTAAATATGTGGGCCTCCGGCGCTCTCACTGACCGAACGAAACGCAATAGCGCAAGCACTGTTACTTCACGTCGGTTTTCTGTGAGAGGGTGGTACTACCCCGGGCGAGCCGACCCATTCATGCTGAAACCAGTGATAGCTTCAGCGTAGCTCCACCACCTACACTCTATACCTACATTAGAGAAGTTGAGGCGGTTTCGTGCTTATGTTTTTCCTTTATCTATACATAAAATATTTTTAATTACAATAACGACGCATACGAAGCAGTTATTATTTAATTCATAGATAGCCATCATAATGTACAGTGACATGAAAACCATTGGTTTTAATTAAACCAACTTTATTATACATCACTTATAAACATAGTAATTATACTCATAAGTCTATGCTTCTAAATTATACTCTCTCAGAAATATAGAAGGTTTCCAGATGAAACAATAGGTAATCAAAAATGATTTTATAGTAACTACAAAAAAATTCATGTACATACAAACATACTAGGGAAATAGAAAACATTCTGTTCATCAGTGAGTTAACATTTGGGAATTAAAGTTGAGTCAAGAGAGTTAAGTTAAGTCGGTAGTAGAAGTGGATATAGTGCTTTTTGCTTTACGGATTACAATAGATAAAAAAAAAGAATTGTAAGAAAAAGAATTGATTGTTTCAAAGATAATCTACAAAAAAGAAATTAAAAAAGCATTTTATTTAAACAAAGTAAAAAGTATAAGGTACTTTCTCCAAACTGCATGAAGAACATAATGGTTTTTTTACAGGTAACTATTAAAATGTGTGTAAAATTTGAAACGTAAATAGTAGAAAGAATACAACACGTGTTGCAAAAAATGAAAATAGGTAGCTTTTTAACATCTCATGTCATTATCGACCACGATTAACAAAATACTATACTGTAATATGTAGTGTAATAACACTATTTTATAAGCATTTATCATTTCAAAAAAAAAAATAAGGTACGCGTACATCCGTCATGATTTAAGCAGTTTTTTAAGTTGTCAGAAATGTTACACAATCGTCTTTCTTTTTTAAATGCTGCACATTCTATTAATAGATGTAAGACAGTCAGATTTTGTCGACACTTACATTTATTTTTATGAGTTTTAGTAATCAAGTGAATGTGCGTCAGATTCGTGTGCTCAATCCTCAATCTGGTGACAACTACTTGATTTTTTCTACAAGTAATGGCATTAGGAGATTTGTTGTTGTATTTTCTGTTTTCCAGTAATTATCCCAATTGATTTTAATTTGATGTCCTAAATATTTGCGTAGTTCAGTAAGGGGTTGATTGATTTAAATGCCAACTTTTATTTTTGTTTAAGTACCATTTGTTGCATGTCTCGCTTCACAATCTGCCTTTTCTTTACCAACTATCCCTTGATGATTTAGAATCCATATAATTTCAAATTTACTATTGTTTTAAAGTAGGTTCATCATTAATATTAATGTTTATAATAATTAGTATTAATATTAATTTGATTTTTTTTTAAATACTATTTTCTATCTGTTTCTTAATTTATTTTATCTGACAATATCCCCCGAACCTACTGCGCGTCCTTTGAAGCATGATTTAAACACAAATAGATTAAAGTCTAGTTTTTTGTAGTTAAATCATTGAAGTTAAATTATTTAGAAAAAGGTATATATATATTTTTCAAAATAGACGCATTAAAATAATAACAGATACGACTGGGAATGAAGTCCATGATCAAGAGAGAAAGTTGGCGAAAGAGTAACAAAGTATTTACCGAGAGTCGCCTTTGATTGCCCCCTTTGTGTTCAAAATGTCTCGGGGCGATGCTGTTTCGATCGATATGCATGCTCTTTGACTAACTCTAATGTATCTCGGGCTATGATAAATTTGTCTAAAGGGCTGACATTAAAGACAGCTTGCGCAAAAACCCTTAGCAAAGTTTAAAATTTTTAAATCTTTTTTAAGTCTCGCAGTTGCATACACTTCGATACAGTCAAATGGAACTTAACCGCTTAACTACACTTAACGATTTTTATACAAATTACTCTGAAGTAATTTATATGAAATGGTATTTTAACATAAAGGTTAAAATTACTACAGATAATTAATATAACATGTTATTTATTTCCAAGATAATTGTTACGGTGTTTTACTATGGATATTGTGGTATCGTCAAACATTCCACTTTCGTGAGTGTACCAGTATTCCTATTTGGTCCCATCTAGTATATTATTATTTATCTGCTTGAAGTACAGGCTTCTTCAGTCTTTTTGACCGCTATGAATATAGCGCTATATATCTAAATCTGAATTGTATGGATAGTTATCAGAAATATGTTTATGATAAATTTTTGAAACCCCGTGAGAAATGTTTTAAAACAATCTTATCTTTCGAAAAATATAATATTTATATTGTCAGAATATGACGGTTTCAAATGGTAATTATTTTACTAGTTCTTGTCCACAGTTTAGCTTGCGTTCATTTCATATAGACTTATATATATTTCATATATTCCTCAGGAACTGTACTGTTTTCTGGCACCTTTCACGGTATTATTAAAAACCTCTTTGTATTGTATAATTTGTATTTAAAAAAAATGTCATACTTTATGTCATAGTATTTCGAAAAAAAGACTGAATGTAAAAGCTTGGATATCATCAAATCCATTATAACACCTAATGTGTAAATCTTCTAATTTATTGACTACACAACAAACTTGAAATGACATAGGTACTCCATCTGCTTTTTTGTGCCCCTGACAATGTGTATACAGAATCTCAGGATGATCCTTTCCCCTAAGGCGTGAAAGCGTAATAAACAAAGAAACTAATTTCTGCATTTATAATATTAGTTACGATAGCTTTTCATTTCTTCGAAATACTCAATTCCATTGCTGATAACATCAGAAGTTATTGGAACGAAGTTCCTTAACGCATGGTACATATGGGGGCTAGGCGAAAAAAAGTGTAAGATTTTTTCGTCACAACCCTTTCTGCATGCTTATTGGTTCAAGACAACTAATAAGTTCGCACCGGTTGTCAAAGTATAGTTTGTACACGGTATACGCGTCAGCTGTTTGGTAGTGTACTTTATATAGTTGTGTAGTTATACTTATGTTTATATAATGAAGTTTATAATTAATTAGATAAATTGAAATGTATACAATATCACAGTACAAAAAAATGTATTGATTGTAAAATTTCCTACCATTCCTTCAATTTATTAGTTATTTTTATGTTTTATATAATTGCTTTCAGACGAGAGTAATTAATTTTATTTGTATTTATTAATCAATATGTCTTTCTAATTGTAATATTGACATTATATGGACTTATATGATAATACGCTTCACGTTCAAACATTATTGCAATATCCCGTTAACGATAGCTGATCGAGAGGTTCAATATTGTCTCGAGATTAGTTCATTCTATGAGCGATAATTACAGGATCATACTCGAGTTTAATCTGTTTACTTGAATTAACATTGTATGCTCATCCGAGTGTGGAAGAGTAAATGGTGTGAATTAGTACATTTATGTTTCTTGTCATTTGTTTATATTGCCATGTGTTATAACAAAGCAATTATGAGGTTTTGAAATTATAATGACTTATTGATATATATATATATATATATATTTTAATTATATTATAGGGGACAAACGAACAGGTTGGTCACCTGATGGTAAGTGATCACCGCCGTCCATAGACACTAGCAACACCAGGGGAGTCGCAAGTGCGTTGCCGGCCTTTTAATATATGTGGGCCTCCGGCGCTTTCACTGGCCGAACGAAACGCAACAGAGCAAGCACTGTTACTTCACGTCGGTTTTCTGTGAGAGGGTGGTACTACCCCGGGCGAGCAACCCATTCATTCTGAAACCAGTAATAGTTTCAGCGTAGCTCTACCACCTACAGGTTCTAGGAATGAAGATATTTGTATGACGATGTGGTTCAAATAGTAGACGGACCGGCTTTCAAGTGCATTGCCAGGAAACACCTATAGATAACTGGCGATAGATTATCAATATGAGGATGATAGCTAGCGAGGCTCACTTAGAGAAAGTCCTAACACCATACTACGCTTTCACCACGATGTTTTCCTTCAACGGGCTTCTCTGGCTCATTCGCAAGGATTCGCACCTCTATTGATGTGATGTTCAGACACGTTAACCACTGAGTCATCATCGTGTCAAGGTTGATTAAGTTTAAGCCTTGCAATTAAGTGTTTATTTTCTCGCTTACAATTATTTGTGTCATATACAACTTTTACTATATCATTTTTTGCTTTTTATGTAGAATACAATGTCATGGGATTTAATGCCAAGGTCATTGTTATCATGCTCATTATAATATGTGTCTGGGCGAAATCCGTAATTGTTCCATATAATAGTAGTTTTTTTACACACATTATTACATTTCTAACATAAGTGCAGTATTATTTCAAAACGGTGGGTAAACAAAACCGGTCCAATAGAATAGGTTCCTTGTTTAATAAATGCTTACTAATATATTTGTTTTAGGGAGGCAATTATAATTTATGCGTGTGTAATCAAACGGGAAAATATTCTCAGTAACGTGCATTAACAGCAAATATTCCAATTTTGCCAGCACGAAAGCAATATATCGAATTCCGATTTTTACTACAGCTAATTTTGAAAATTAGCTTGGGTCTTACTACTGGAGATTACGTTTATTAGAGTTAGTAGTTTTTGGGCTAGCTTATCAAAGTTACTGCATTTATCTGAACATAAGTGAACAGTGGTGGTTGACAGCAATACGGGACAAACTATAGTAGCTCTAATAGCCCAGTCTTCTGAGTTGAGTGGACAATAACTGGAGAGTTTATTCTTATAGACGGACAGGACAGCCTTTAATAGATTTGTTAGTAACTTCTCTGCGCTTCGTTCTTCATCGGCTCATGGTTGTCTATGATTTATTTGGAACTTAAAAAATACCCTTTCCTGTATTATAGGTAAGCGTTTGACATTCTCACTGAATTTTAAATGACGACATATGGCCGACTATTGTAACAATCTAAGCTTAGAATACAGAATGGTTTGCAAGTGCGGGTAGTAGAACACATCTATGGATGACTGAAGACTTTATTAATTGTGATGAAAATTGAAACACAACACGAAACCATAAATTTAAAAAAAAAACATCTTTAGGGCTCCACATAGGATATGCCAAAACATTTTAACATACATTTTTCTAACGAAAGAATTTGTAAATATTTAAATGTTACTTTTGAATTGATTTCTCTTGAATGAGGGTAGTACAAAACTAAGTCATTTCGCAAGAACTGTTATTGAAGATCCCAAAATGTTCCTAAGAATGTGAAATCATATCAGATCAAGCCGGTCTTTATCTCGAAAAAGTCTGTCTATTGCAATTCGTTATAAATTCATGAGGTCTTTCTGTATTCATGTTTTATTTTAAACGTTTATCGCGATCCTACAGTATTCTATATTGACGACGTTCTCTTCGTAGAATTTTGATTGTGATAATATCTAAAGAGTCTGAGCAGCCGGCTGTGATATTTATACAAATATTGCAAAGCTCAAAAGATAAGTTTTTATTTGCTTGAACATGACACACACGGAAATTACTAGATGTTGCCCGCAGATCCACGTGCGTTTTTTTTATAATTGTAAATTACTTCTTATAAGATCAGCTACCTGTCAGTGAAAGTCGCATATAAATAGGTCTAATCATTCTGGAGATAGTACTACAGACGAAGCCAGGGATGACAGCTAGTCTAAAATAAAGTAGCCTATGTCACCCGCTGTAATTTTAACTAACCGTCAGTGAAATTTCTGTCAAAATCGGTCCAGTCGTTTCGGAGATTACCCGGAACAAACAGTCAGGCAGACAGACAGACAAAAATTTTCAAAATTGTATTTTTGTTATCAGTACCGTGTATAAGTTCATATCCAATCAGTAAAAAGTCGTTATTTTGATATTACAAGCACACACTCCACTTTTATTTATATGTATAGATAAGGTATATAACACCATGTTAAGACTTTTATCGGCGGAGCTATTAGAAATATTTTTTTATTATTATAGTGGCAGAGAAGCTTGCAAGCCGCCTGAAGATATATCACATCCAAGTAACCGACCCTTTAATTACGTATTTACATGCCTTTTCAAGAACCTCATACTATAGTTTCCTACAAAAACCTTAGTAGCAGTAGGAAGGTCAGAAAGTATACCAAGCCCCAACGACGTGATAGAGCGAGCGAATCGTGTTGCTTACATTTATTTAAGAAAATTATATATTGTCTATCTGTGACCCTTAAAAAAGGAGCGACTGCCATACAAATTGTAAGTCAGAAAGTACGTTAAATGAGAAAGAAATAAATTAGGTGGGCTGTGTGCCACGAAGATGGAGTGAAATCGCAAGCTACAAGTAGGTATAAATAAACATAATAGAAACGAATGATTAATTAAATATTATTGAAATACATCATTTCAATGAACGTCTCACAACTGTCCTTATTACGCGAATGAATGTCTGTACCGAACAATGACCAAAACCCAATATTTCATCATTGCATTCGAGAATCGCTTTCATTCATAGAAAATAGCTTGCGGCCAATTTTCCAATTTGCCGGCGAACTTCGGCGAGATGAAGAGCCGTTTCTAGAAAAATTCGAAAACATTTCGTTTAGAATTCCCCACGCGAATGTTTATAAATCTCAACTGTTTTTTAAATTGTATTTATTTTATTATACAATACGTATATGTCGCATTCATAGTCACATGTATTATTAAAATACTTTGGGCTATTGAATAAGAGGTCTGTTAAGGTATATAATCTTTGATAAAACTCAAAGAGCTTCATATTCGAAGATAAGTAACTAAGACAAGTAACGTAAATAAGACAAGTATCAAAGGAAAAGCAGTGTTCGATTGTCGTGTCATTAAATTTCGTGTTTCGTGTCCTCTTTGAAGTACATTTAAGTCCCGGAGAAAATGCATGAAGATTAACACGTGATGTCACGTTAGAAGTGTGACGGAATAATAAGAACGGATAACTAGTGATAACTGAATGAAATCAGTTGTTGGTTGAGAATGATAAGTATTTATAAACATGGACAATTTTCTCAATGCATTTTGTATGCTTTGGCGCTTCATAAGTACCGTAGTCTAATTTTGATTTGTTTTAAAAAAGTAAAAGGTTCTTGTTACAATTACTTAATTCTAATCAACTAATTTCTTTAGATAATCTTAAAAATGTAATCAGAACTTACTGTTTCAAACTTTCATACTATACAATAAATACACGGTGTATACAAGGAATAAAAAAGATGTGGCTTGGTTTATATCTATAAAATCCAACAGGATGGAAATAAATATCTCTACACATTTTATAAACAAATTATAATTCTAAGGTCTAAGGTCGTAGATCGTTTTCTTAAAGAAAATTCTTAAAGCGTAATGGACTACGCACCGCTTGAACCCACCGGGGTTAAAACCATCTAATTTTCAAAAGGAATTGTTAAGGTGACCCTTAAAAAACTTTCGGAAAACCTATCCTCTGAAAAAGATAAAAATAACCCCGCTATTATTTTCGATTAAAATAACAAATCTAGTAAATGAGCTGCTTTTTTAAATAAAAAGTTATAAATATATATATGTACAGAACCGTAACTTTTAGTTTTCAATGCATGCTTCACAATCCTTGATATAGTTTTATGCGATGATAGGAGGCTAACACAATGGGTATTGTGTACAGGCGTACAACGATCACTGGAGATTAGCCACAAACTGATTTCTCTTCATGATGATGAAGATGTACAGTTATTTAAATAACTAAAAATTCTCCAAATAAAAATAGGCTGGTAACTACGCAAGATTTACCAAACAGTTCTTATATGACAGTAATATCTGAACAGTGGGAACGTTTAAATCATCTGATTTCAAATATTTATTCAAAATATCTAAACCTTCTATTATCAGAATAAAACTTTGTTATCAAGATCGTGGCAATGATTACCATACTTCACAAATAATATCCTTGAAGATAGGAAATACTATAACATCGAGAAATGGCTTGGCATACATTTTTATGTTGACAGAACTTGTAAATCTAAATCTAAATGCACCTTGCTATTTAATACCCTATAGGACTTTGTCGAATTCGTATACCTTGTTTTGCCACTGGCACTACGAAAACATTTATGAACTGTCCCGGTCTCCAAATACTAATTGTATTCTAGAGGTTTCCATCCTTCGTTATTTATATTCTGTTATATTCTATTACATTTATATTCTGTATATCGAAAAGAATTCAAAAATCGACAAAATGTATAAATCTAGAAGAGGACTTTAACCATAGAGCACTGTAATAGCTGTGACATAGAAATAGCTGGTCGTTTTCTTGTATAAGTGAATCTGTTCCACATTTGTGTTTGTGAGAGGAATTCAATTTCTTCTACTGAAAAGGGCTCTTGATTATCTAAGGTTGGGACAATACTATTAAGTGAATTGTAATTGGTTTTGTATCTGAATTACAAAGGAATTGTTAAAAGGTGTTTGATTGGAAGCAGGGGTGCATGCAGCAACTGATTAATAATGCATCGAAAATTCATTTAAATCATCCAAGACTTAAAGTAAATTACTTTTAAAATATAAACTGGTTTCTTTGCAACGTTGTTACTTTGTAGCAAAAACACTCGCATACTTTCGTTTCAATGAATATGGCATGTATCACTATTTATATTTTCTTTTGAAAAGGATCCTTTAGTATGTCTGATGTATTGGCACAATTTCTCATGGCTTGAGTTTCTTTGACGTTTTAACTTAGTTCATATTAAAGGCAGTAATGTAAATCGTTTACTGAAGTTACATTTTGTTTGTCAAAAGTACGTCCGACCTAGATCAGCATCACCTAACGTCAAGAGTAAAGAATTTTTCGATATGGTGCCCTCATTGTTGTTCCAGATTTGCATCTCTCACCGCTGGCTGGTTGCTTATCCACACACCCTAAAACCTAATAAAATAGCGACAACCGTAAAGTTTTCCAGAACCTTCATTATGCGTACGCTAGTGTAGTGGAATGGGTTACTCGGTACGGTATTCTACCATGGTTACGACATGAGCTCTTCAAAAAGGGATCTTTCTTCTTCAAGGCCGTCAACGCAACAATGATACTCCTGATGTTGCAGTTGTCCATAGGTGACGGTAAACATTTACCATCAGATGGGTCATCTGCACTGCACATGGCATAAATAAGGGTAACACCTGAAACAGGAGGATGCTAACGTTCGTGTGTATCTTGCAGGCGGGGTAGTAGGGTATCTATAATAGAATAATCATACATATGGAGATGAACCTGTGATTGCGTGGATTCCTTTTGGCCGTTTCCAAGATTAGTGAGGTCATAACCAACTGCAAAATGGCTTTCTCGCGGTGATTACTGCTGTTTTTAAGCTGTGCTCTACTTACCATCATATAGAGCTTTATTGTGCTTAAGTATAATAAAAAATGTGGTTAAATTGTTAAAAAACTGGGTTTCAGGATTCTTTCGATGTCCTTTCAATTTGGGTGGGAGAGCGAGACACGTGTAGGACTTTCAACTTAAAAATGGTAGCTAGAGCATTTAAAAATTGTAAAAATACAAAACAAATTATTGGTGTTTCCGGAGAGATACGATTCAAAAGTGGGTATTATCAATAAAAAAAAAATCAACAGAATTACTGCGTCGTAATACTGGCACTCATTTTACTGCGACAGTATCAGTGCGAGTCCAGGGGAGGGCGTGTATAAACGCGCCGCTTTGTCGAAATAATATTATATTCTCGGAATTCTCGGTCTAACGATATACCGTAGTTGATGCGAGGACGTAAGCTTTTTATCTATCATTTCTAATATTGTCTTGTAGATCCATTGAGTATGAGGTGAGTTCTTAAGATGAATCTAGGGCAGCTACATTTCTTTTAACGAAAATGGACTCTGCGGTGTTGCCAATTAACACTATTTTTATAGGAGTATATAGAGTCTGATAAATTGCAATAGTTTTTGACGTACGTTTGTAGGTGGTAGAGCTACGCTGAAGCTATTACTGGTTTTAGTATGAACGGGTCGGCTCGCCCGGGGTAGTACCACCCTCTCACAGAAAACCGACGTGAAGTAACAGTGCTTGCACGGTTGCGTTTCGGTCGGTCAGTGAGATCGCCGGAGGCCTACATATATTAAAAGGCCGGCAACGCACTTGCGACTCCCCTGGTGTTGCTAGTGTCTATGGACGGCGGTGATCACTTATCATCAAGTAACCCACCTGTTCGTTTGCCCCCTATAATATAAAAAAAGACCACCATAAAAGGTGGTACTAATTTTATACAAAAGATTAACGTAACAAGTTTTATAAAATTCCTCGCCTTTCACGAACGTCAGAAAATATACCAAATGTCTAAATTATATTTTTAACACTTTATAAGCTTTAGCGTTTAACTATAAAGTCATCAGATGTTACAGGACGATGTGGTCTAAGATGGTAAGCACACTAAGCATATAAGGGGACTGGCTCTTAAGTGCAGCTGCTGTAACACACCAACAGATACTTGGCGACTGATTCCCTACTTGAAGGTAGCCTACCGCCAAACATACCATGCTATGTTTTCATCACGTTGTTTTCCTTCATCGAAAATTATGACTCAATTGCAACGTGGTGGTGGTAGAGCTACGCTGAAGCTATTACTGGTTTCAGCATGAATGGGTCGGCTCGCCCGGGGTAGTACCACCCTCTCACAGAAAGCCGACGTGAAGTAACAGTGCTTGCACTGTTGCGTTTCGTTCGGTCAGTGAGAGTGCCGGAGGCCCACATATTTAAAAGGCCGGCAACGCACTTGCGACTCCCCTGGTGTTGCTAGTGTCTATGGACGGTGGTGATCACTTACCATCAGGTGACCCACCTGTTCGTTTGCCCCCTATGATATATAAAAAAAAAAAAACGTTGTTCGACGCGTTGTCCGAACACGCTATCAACTAAGCCATCATCGCTTCGAAACATGTCACACATACTGGACATATTAGTATATGGCGTCCGTGTGAAACCGGGGTGCGTTACTAGTACGCTAGTAAATGCTAGTAAATGTCTATCTATATAATAAGTGATCGAAAAGTTTAAACGTACATATATAAAATATGTCAATTTAGACGGGTTGGTAATGCAACCTGTGGGGTCGGTGAGGTCGCGCGTGACCCGCAATCCGACGAGGGGCTAAACGTGAGGCCAAATGAGATCACGATACGTGTTGTGGTAGGTCAATTGCCAATTACAAACAGGTCGCAGGATCAAAACATATTATTACGTATATGCTTTGAAGGCTTCTAATTTGATAATAATAACTACAGCCTGTATACATCCCATTAGTGGAGCAAAGTTTAACTTATACTACATATGCAAGGCTTGTTCAGATATTATGTGAACGAGGATGTATCTGGAAATGAAATCCCTCTCTGTACATCTGTCAAAAACAAAAGTGACTATCGTTATTTCTATAAAAATATGCACAGTATAAAGATAAACACGATCGCGTTCCTTGCCGCTTCCTCTAGAGAACTGGGTTGTTTTCCAAACAGGTGGTACTATAGACGTTCATAAGCGTCTTTCTAAGGCTTTAATTGAATAAAGTATGTATTTGTGATTTGATTTAATTTTACTTAAAATATAGAGAAATCTATATATCTTTAACTTTCCAGTAGAAGCTTGTACGCACAGAATTCGTTCAATTTCAGAAAATTTGCAAAGTTCTTTTGGGACTCAACTTCTGAAGAAGTAGGATATTATATAAAAACCATAACATAGTCGTAGAGACTTTTGTAATGCCTACCTGGTCAAATATTACAGGTTGAAATCGGTTGTTAAGGACCTATGTTGCCACAATGAGGAAGAGGACCACTAAATAGAGAAAAGTTTATAAGTCTTTACTTTCTTTACGTACATTCTTTCTGTTATTCCAAATATTGGAATTATGAAAGATGTACTTTTTTGGAAGGCAGTACAGGTATGCTCTTAAGTAACAATACTTCTAACCTTAGCACGTTTACTATCGTAGGCCACATCGTCACCAAACATCATGTGAGATGGTCGCCCTTCGATAACCTTGTGTTGCATAACGCTAACCTTAGACCGCGGTGGCTAAAATCGCGGAAATCCGGAACAAATAGGAAAAAGTATAGGTAACAGAAGGTGATCAATTTCTGTTAAAGTAACGTAAAGTTAATTAAAAATAAATGATAGCAAATATGAATATGTACATAGAAATAAGAAAAAATAAAATAAAATAAATAAGGCAACCAAATTGTAAAAAGGAAATCCAAAAAGAAAAATAGTAACAAAATAAATAACAAAAGATGACACAAAAGAAAAATAGTAAAAAAGTAAATAACAATAGATGACACAAAAGAAAAATAGTAACAAAATAAATAACAATAGATGACACAAAAGAATAATAGTAACAAAATAAATAACAAAAGATGACACAAATGAAAATAGTAATAAATTTAAAAAAAAATGTAATAACTGTGATAAAACGATAGTAGATATAAGTAGCCCATAAGCCCTTGGACAAAATACTGTAACTAGAAATAAAAATAGTAATATAATAAATTGACATAGACATAGAATAATAGTAAGGTAAAAACTTAAAAAAAATTGTAAAAGACAGAATGAATCAAAAATTACATAGATTAAATAAATAAATGCGGAATCGAAAACAATAAGTGTAGGAACAGGGCTCGAAACAAAGAAATAAATAAAACAAAACCTTAATAGTAACTTAAGTCTCGGATCAAGTCTGAGGGAAAGGGGACACATATAAAAAAAAACGCTAACCTTATGGGAGCACGAGGAAGTATGAAATTGTAGCGGATAATAAGGCAATACAGTTCAAATATAAAAGTAATTACAAGAGATCTCGTACATTGCTAGTCGTTGTTATCATATCGTCCTGAATGCTTCTTGGCAACTGGACATCATCTGCTGAACTTGAAATATAACAAACTAAAACAGACTCAAGAAGATGAATTTATTACCATATATATAGTGATTGCGCTTCATTCAAATAGCTGATAGCCGTGACTTCGTCTGAGTTATTTATTACCTTACAGAAGAAAGAAACACAAAAACCAATGGAAAGCAATTGTTTGAAGCATTTGAAAGAAATTGCTTACAAATCTTAGTTAGCCTTTTGAAGTGCTTATAAAAACTTTATATTAATTTAGCTGCCTATCACGACTTTACGTGAATGTAATAGCAAAGAAAATGGGAACAAAACTTCTCTTGTAGTAAAACCATGTAACAAAATGAAATGGCAGCTGAACAATAAAGTCAGTCAGTTCATTCTGACAATATTTCTGAAGATGTTCCTTCTGTCTTCTGTTTCACTAACTTTTTATATTGAGATTTTTTAACTCACGATTTTCTATTTTTCCTATGATTTTTCAAACATTTTCTATCATACAATTCGTCAAATTGTGTTGACAATTAAGAACACAATAAAAGAAGAACTATCGAAATAGGTGCCATCGTTTGGAAGTGATGCGTTTACATACATTCACATTAATTGTTATTTATATAGATATCGTGACATAGTTAGATAAAGACTGAGTGTATATCAAATGAAATCAAAAATACTCTATTCAATTTAGGCTCTAAAAAGGCCATTATAAACGTCAAAATTTCCACCGGTTCGGAAAACTATCCATTCATGGAGAAGAACCGGCGAGAAAGTCGATCGGGTTTATTTTTTTAATATACATATAGCACATTCTGGATGACGGAACACTTTTACAAAAAGACAAACTGTAAAATTCCTTAAATTAGTTACAAAAACACCTTAAAACAATTGCACGTCCTTACGTCTTTGCGTCGTCACCTCAGAAGGAAGTGAATCAATCAGTGCTGTCATCAGTGAACAATTGTGAAACTAATTTCGTTTAGAAATGCATTCCTACATACATATATTTAAAATACCTTAACATTACAATCGTTTTTAGTGGATGCACAGAGAGAGGTGTCAATTCCTGACATTACCATCGTTTACATATAGATCCACTCTATAATAGCCTTTTGACACCAAAACCCGTTTAACGTAGCTCTTTAACTTACAATTCGGCAAAACGGTAATATTATTTGGGACTTTGTTGTAAAACCTAATACTGTTACCTAAAAAAACTGTTACCGGGTCTTACTAAATCTGAAATATGGGACGACCAATTGGTTACAGTTTCTAGTATTTAAATCATGCCGGTCTATTACGAAAACCAGCTTTTGAAAGTTTTATGCGGGTATACATTAAATTATCAAGAATGTATTGGGAGGGTAGACTTAAGATACGGAATTCCTGAAACGTAGTCTCTAATGCTAGCTCCTATATTGTAACTTTGACGTTCATAAGCGCCTTCTCAGGGCCTAAACTGAAAAAAGTATTTTTGATTTTGATTTTTTTGATTTTGATTGTATATTGCCCAAACTACCTGTTTTTGTAATAAAAATATAGTGTCTACCTGTCTAATGTCTAATTATCTAACTAGCCTGTCTAACTGTCTAAGAAGTAAAATCATATAAAATTGATTTTATTTTTATTTTATTCATATACAGATAATATAATCGTTTCGTACTATAAATAATTATAACTGTAAATAAACTGTAGTTTTGTTTTTTTTTATATCTATACTAAACAAAATAACGTTCACATTATTCAAAGATGGAAAAATACAAAGATAAAGCGTAGTGTATTTTTCCACCATTTATTGTGCGATTCGTGCCCCAGAGACATCGTCTTCGATAGATACGGACAATATATGGACAGCAATCTATTCTGTTTCGATATTATGGACATACGATGACGCATTATCCGTCTGATAATATTTTCAGATTCCTTCTTCTGATTCAGCTTTTACTTGAGATTTATATTGTGCTATACAATGTGATATAATGCTATTATTTTTTTTTTATATACAGTGTAACTTTAATATAACGAATTCTTCGATTTAACGAAACTTTCCAAATTACCTAGGACTGCGCGTAAGAGTTAATGCAATATATACCTTTACAAATATAAATAATATAAATACCTTTATATTATATGGATCCGAGTGCTGGGCTACGAAAGAGACGGATGAGAAAAGATTACATGTGGCAGCAATGCGAATGTTAAGATGAATGTGTGGTGTAACAAGAATGGATAAAATTAAGAATGAGTATATCAGAGGAAGTTTGAAAATAGCACCAGTGACAGAGAAGTTGAGGAGTAATAGGTTAGCATGGTACGGGCGTATTATGAGAAAAGATGAATATCGTGTAACAAGAAAAGTTTTGAGTTTGAAAGTGGACGGATATAGGAGTAGAGGAAGACCGAAAAAGGTGTGGATGGATAGCGTGGAAAATGATATGTGTATAAAAGGTGTGAATACTGAGATGACTTTTGACAGGGGAGAGTGGAAATAGAAAACATGTTGTGCCGACCCTACTTAGGTGGGATAAGGGTAAGATGATGATGATGATGATGATTACAAATAGATTTCTCACAAACATCTTTATAACGAATTGTTAATCATTACAGAGTATAAATAGAAAATGTTTTTGACCTCTATTTAATGAATTTTTGCAACTTATAACCATTTTATAACGTATCCCAAAAATTATTCTCACTAAATTGCATAATGATTAGTGTCTCGACAGGTTAATTTCTTCATAAAATAGTAATTGTCGTTTATGTCCGAATATTGTTTATTGTTTGTGATTTCTATTTTGACAGAAAATTGTATAAACTCTTTGTAAATAAAAAAATGTCCTTTCATTAAAGTATGTTTCCATTTACTAGTTTTTTTTTTATGCCAAAGGACAGCAAACAGGCGGATGACCCATCTGATGTTTGATGGTTCTCGTCGTCTATGGACAACTGAATCACCATGGACATCATCACTGTTGTATTGCTGATCTTGAGCGTGTTCCGATCCCTTTTTGAAGAGCCTCATGTCATAACCCTTGTGGAACACCGAGCTAGGTAACCTATTCTACAACACTAGCATGAGCATAATAAAGCTTCTGGAGAACCTTACGGTTGTCACCATTTTGCTGCGATATTAGAATATGTGGATGCGAAGGCGGGTGGTGTGAGTTTGGAACTGTGATGAGAACACCATATAAAAAAGATCTTCAGAATATTCTTCGTGATACATGCGGTAAAGTACACATAGAGACACAATGTCTTTGCGAACTTTCAATGACGTTGGACTGCATGCTAATCGGTATCGTCAACAATGCGAATAGTTTACATTTTTGTAGGTGGTAGAGCTACGCTGAAGCTATTACTGGTTTCAGCATTAATTCATGTGACCCACTTGTTCGTTTGCCCCATATAATATAAAAAAAAAAAAAATTGCACGGATTCAAAAGGAGAAAGCTGGTAGATAGGAGCACCAGCCCAGATGTGTAAGTAGTACCCTATATGTGAACGTACTAGCGCTTTATAGAGCATAAGTCGTTGTTGGAAATCGTTAACTTTCACAAGGTAAGTAGATAAGTACCTACGTAACTTGAATTTGGTTAATGAACAAGCTTTCTTACCTTGTTAAAACGATCCTGGTCCAAGCTAACCTGCATATAACAACTTTCATTGTAACGAATGATTTGGTATTTCTAATTCCCTTCGGATTCGTTATATCGAGAATACATCCTATTAATATTACAAACGAAATATATTGCGAGGATGGATGGATGCTTGTTTCTCATTCACGCAAAAGCTACTAAACGAATTCTGATGAAACTCTTGAATAATCAGCATCAGAATAAAATATAGGCTGTAATTTATATAGATATTGATTTTTTATGCGATTGGTGGCAAACGAACACGCTGATAACTCGACAGAGTGCTTATCACCGTCCATGGACACCTGCATTCACAGTTGCATAGCCGGCTCCTTGACAAAGGAGTAGCCTCGTTTTTTGAAGGTTTGTAAGTTAGTCTGGAAATTCCAAAGAACTGGCGTACCTATGTGGAAAACTGCACCGAAACATAAGGCTAATTGTATAAACTATTGTTTGATGTTCCTTGATGTCCCTGATGTTTAAAGAACTCTGATGTTCCCAACAGAACTATTTCGCCATGTGCTGCACAAACTATTACACGAAGAAAATGTACGATGCTTCGTTACTACTATTATAAGTGTGAATTTGTGTTTGTTACGCTTTGACGCCTTAACTATTCAACTGATAAATCATATTTTGCTTACACGTTGTCAGGGGCAAGAAAAAGGACATAGGGTAGCATTCTTCTAAATAAAACTACTGTCCCTAAGGGATAGTTTAAGCCTCCTGGTGGATAAAGAGGCAAGCAACTAAAATACCTGCGGCGGGTACGTCGTCACAATGACGAGGAGAGATGTGAAGGTGGGAAGCGGGAAGTCATGCACTGACCTGGATTCTCCCGCGGTAGATTTCAGCATTCGTGGCGCGTACAGCCGCCCGAAGAACCTCTAGCACCACACTGTGTTTCACCTTCATAAGGTCGCGGTAAAGGTATTCGGTAACTCGCGTTACTCCATCGTGCGGAATGCGGAAGCGAAAAATTATAAGGTTTTACACCTATAACAGCGATTATACTTCCTGGACAGTAGTAGAAACAGGAGCGCGAGAATTCGAAAATAAGTAAGCTGTTGTATGTCACGTCGGTGCAAGAAACGGAGCGAGAAGGGGTGGCCATTAATGCACGACTGGAAAGGGTGGGAGTTGGGATGTTGCAATAACATAATAAATGGCGTTACCACCTCCATCAATGTGAGCGAATTCGCCGGCAAAAGGTAAGTTATTTGGTTTTAACATCTTCTTCTCTTCAGCCCACATTAATGTAGTAAATGAAGAGAAATCAACAGTTAAATGATTTTCCCACATATAGTGGTACTAAAAAAAAATCTCAAGGAGGGTTGATGTCAGGTAGAGGCGGCCGATCGTAAAAATTAAGCCAAATCATACATCACAACATGAAAAACATGTTGTGTCGATCCAACTTAGGTGGGGTAAGGGTGAGAAGATGATGATCTAGGCCTTTGGCTTCGTATCTATATATTTATCCAGTTTCAATAAAAATTTGAAATCAAGGTAAAAATAAAGAACGGACTTTCTTAGGATGTTACAATCGTCTCGAATTGATAAAGTTTTCCCATAAATGGTCCATTTTGGGTGGGGCTTTATTTAAGCTCGCAATAAATGTTTGAACAGTTTACGCTCACAGATTATGGGCAGTTGGATTTCCTTTTTCCCGGGCAACTTTGTTAAAGGTCTCATCTAGCAGTAATTGTGCAGGTTTATAAAAATGTATTAGATGTAATTAGATTTTTTTTTTATACCTTACAGATAAACGTTTTGACCACAATCTCATCTGATATTAAATGATGATGTGGTCTAAGATGGTAAGTCACGCTTAAGCTGAGGGGATTTTTAAGCGATATCAAGAAGGAGATTATTTAATTGAGCTGTATTTTTTTAAATGTTTGTTTAGTTCAGAACTTCGTCATTTAAAAACCAATTCGGGGAAATCTTTTTTTATTGGAAAGGAAATATGTTCAAGGAGGTTTCGTTTTATTATTAGTGGACATTTGATATCGAAGACATATCAGGGAACTCCACGAATCAACGAAAATCAAATAGGAAATATATACGTATAATGTTTCAGGCTTATGACAATCCAAGACTAGACAGGTGCCTAAGTATGGTCAATGACATTCTGGTGATTTTTTTTTTAGGTAAAGGCTTAGAGGTTTGTATTATGTTTTATAAAAATTTTCTTATTTACGACTAGCGTGCAGGTAATTTAATCAGTCTTTCACTTGGAATGGGGGAAGGAAGAATAGTAAAATACCACCTGTCCTTAAGATTTCACTTCTCAAATCCTGTCAAAATAAAATATGATTTATATTTTGTTATTAAATAAATAGAGGCGATAAAATAATGAAATGAAATTGAATTATCTCTTAATTTTTTTTTGTATATTTCTATCACTTATCATTTTGGAAATGACGTATTTCTCGAGTACAAAATTTAATTAATGAGTAAAATTGTCTTTCAGTTATATTATACCCAAATGATACAATGAGATAGACAAAAGTTATATTTATATATTAAAATATTTATATTAAAAATATGCTACTAAGAAAACACTAAGGTTTCACCTCGAATTGGAATACAATTTTAATTTCTAATGTAACTATGTCATTCCAAAATTAATAGGCTATAAGAGTTGTCATTAATACTTTTAAAAAATCATAACATATGAGTAAAAACTACTGCGTAATTTGTTTGAAAATAAATTGAATGGGATATGCAAAAAAAATTATTCGACCAAAGCCACTGGTATAAGTTAGTTAAAAATGTTTAAAATATAACAACGATATTAATATGTATGAGAGTTTTCGAGAAAGTTCTAGAGCAGGTCTTTTATAAGCTGAACATTCAAACTCTGACTCGCTTCCGAAGTGAATTTCTCTCTGGAAACGTCGCGTCGGCGGCGGAAATTGGGATGTCCGCGCCACGTTACCGCACGTGGGGTTAAGTTATATTGGGTAAACCTTCGAAGGGATGATGTATTACTTACAAAATTGTGTTACATTTATATTTCACGCAGCTATTATTAATAGGATTTGCACGCAGTATCAAAAAACTCGGACTCAAATAGCTAATAAGCCTCAGTTGCAGCGTGCTTGGTCACCAAACTTATGAGCCAAAGCTTTTGGTAAACGAAAAGGTTGTGATAAAACTATAGCATTTCTATTGCTATTGCTCACCTGGTCTACGCGTTACTGATCGAAGGAAGAAGCAATATAATAATGGCATGTAGCTTAACATATGCACAATTCAGAAAAAAAACGATTATTTGAATTATAATTTAGAAATATTACAATAAAACTCAATGGTTTATATAAGCTAATATAGCTTTCCAACATATTATTAAGGTCTATCATGGTGCTCTCCCATAGAAGTTATATTGAAGGTGGTAGAGCTACGCTGAAGCTATTACTGGTTTCAGCATGAATGGGTCGGCTCGCCCGGGGTAGTACCACCCTCTCACAGAAAACCGACGTGAAGTAACAGTGCTTGCACTGTTGCGTTTCGTTCGCTCAGTGAGAGTGCCGGAGGCCCACATATTTAAAAGGCCGGCAACGCACTTGCGACTCCCCTGGTGTTGCTAGTGTCTATGGACGGCGGTGATCACTTATCATCAGGTGACCCATCTGTTCGTTTGCCCCCTATAACATAAAAAAAAAAAAAAATAAATACAGTAATGTTACAATGTACTAAATATATATTTGATGTCTGTAATACAGACAAATTCCCAAACAGCAGATAATTATAAAGTTACATTTCAACTTAAAAGGTTAGATTTTAGATTGCAGTATTTTTTCATTAAATAAAGCGTCTTCACGAGTTTCCACAAAGCAGTACAACAGCTACCATACAAGGTGATTCCAAGAAAATATTAAGCTTTCGCCTCGAATTAGGATAAATTTCAAATGTATCGACTCAATTTGGCAACGACGGAGGTTTTAAAAAAAAATGTATTACACAAAACATTTTTCCTTGGTGAGAATTTTTATGGGGAGTTTCGAGGCCATTTGGATTGGCTGGCTGGGCATTTGAAACTAAAACTTGAACACGTTTTATATATTTTATAATCGGTCAATGTTGGACAAATTCCAATTGGGACAAACTTTTTTATTGGTGGTCCAAGTGATACGAGGACGATGTACATTATATAATGACTATTCAAATTTTTTTATATGCAATGTTGATGCAATTCTGTAGTATGCTTCGTTACTGAGTGGACTTATGTATATTTTAATAGCATCATGAGTCTGAAGTCTGAACAATGTCCGTATAGCTACCCAGTTGAAAGTCTATCGTCAAACATTTATAGGTGTGTTCCTACAACATCACATGAGAACCAGCCCTGCTCTAAGTATAATGTGTTACTCGGTAATCGCCATTTAATGTCAAATGAGATTGTGGTCAAAAGCTAACTTTTAATATCGTTACAAAATGTCATATAATTTGAAAACTTATTGGTAACACCCTCAGGTGTAACTCTTTTGTTTTAGTGATGAGGTCGTTTTCGTAAAACCATAGTACGGTGATAGAGCATATTCTATTTCTCGCCTATCTAGCTATCACTTCTAAGTAGAGGTTACGCCACATGCAGATAAAGGCTTAAAGAACTAGCTGACATTGTATGCTTTACCGTCCTCTTGCAATATCATTTCGTTCTCTGTCAGTTCTACGTTCATTTCGTACTTTCTCACCTGCATTTTGTATCATAATTGCTCCGCTCCTAAAGATTACAGCGTAATGTTAGATAATATATAATGTCACCCAATTAATCAGCTATCAAATAAAAATCAAATATCTTCAAATATCACTTGTAATTTTAAAGATAGAAGCGTACAAAGGTACAGAAAAAATAATCTCTACTTTCTTGAAATAGACTATTATCATTGAACACTAGAGGCAATAATGACGGGCTAAGAAATTAATTCCTTGTTAGGACCTAGATTAAAGATTTTGAACAGAATCTAATATGAAGATGATCAACTGAACAGATATAAATGCAGTTGATCTCTCTTAACTTCCACCGAGTACGACCTAACCGCGTTGCGTTGCCAAGTGGCACCAAACTTCGGCTGGATTCTGTCAGTGAGACTGGTTTATTTTGTTTCTCGTATTTTGATGTGATTTGAATTTAATTTCTGTTTATTTGGCAAGGTCTCCTTATAAAAACAACAATTTTAAATAAAATAAAAACATTTAGAGAAATTTAGTTCACGTCGACGACTTCTATGACTGCTTTGTTCATTATTATAATGTGAATGATTCTTTAGGGTCGTATTTCATTACTAGTTGTGATACCTTAAAGCTTTTATAAAGACATTTACCACTTGAGACTTAATTCCACTTGCATTATGATAAATGCAAGTAATAAATTGGTCGGATATTAATCTTATATATGTACCTATTGCGGTTGTCGTTCTTAGAATAAACGAAGTTCTATCAGATGCTGCATAACCATGTTCCTAAGCCGACATTAGAAGAAGATTTAATTTTCTTTGTAATTAAAGTAAACATTAAAATATCCTATGTAGGTGGTAGAGCTACGCTGAAGCTATTACTGATTTCAGCATGAATGGGTCGGCTCGCCCGGGGTAGTACCACCCTCTCACAGAAAACCGACGTGTAGTAACAGTGCGTGAGAGCGCCGGAGGCCCACATATATTAAAAGGCCGGCAACACACTTGCGACTCCCCTGGTGTTGCTAGTGTATATGTATATGTGTGTATAAAAGGTGTGGAAGTTGACATCTGACAGGGGAGAGTGGAAAAGAAAAATATGTTGTGCCCACCCTAGTTAGGTGGAATAAGGTTAAGAAAAAAAATAAGTATATGTATGAGATTGATAGCCATTAACATCGTTTGATCCATCACTGTGGAAGTTACCACACCTGTGTACATTTTAACGGAAAAAGTTTCTACGCTATTTTCATTGTGTAGCAATTTACTTCTAGATCATGCTAGATATAGTCTCTGCCAAACTTTTTAACAACGCTGAATATAGTTGTGCAGAACACAAATTTAGGTATAAATACATAATCACTACATATTATAAAACAAAGTCGTCCGCCGCGTCTGTCTGTCTATCTGGATGTTCGTGATGAACTCAAAAACTACTGAACGGATTATAATGCGGTCTTCACCAATAGATAGAGTAATTCACGGGAATGTTCTTTTTTGTAAATTGGTTGAAATATAATGATAACTTTTGAAAGAATCGGAAAAAGTTAAGCGCCTTAAGCGTTTCATGCACATAAGTATATATATTTTTATTATCAGGGCAGAACAACGTCCATCGGGACTGCTAGAATATTATATGTAAAACAACGATACAAGTGAAGGATAAATAAATGTCAATTTTAAAATCCTATAATACTATTTTAATTTTGTTTTAAATTAAACTCTTGACTGTATTACGCGCAAGCCCGAACTTACGTCTGTATTCAGAGTGAACGACAAGATTGACTAGCTCTACAATATGTTTGTTGTAATGTATGTAACGCGAGGAAAATTATGGGCAGTTATTAATACTATATATAATTCTTCAACTGTCTCAAAGTTTACCGTGAACATACTAAGGCAATATTTCACAAGAACGCAATCTGCGATAATATAAGTAACGTCACAAGTGGGCCGTTTAATGGAAAAACTTAAACAGTTTGCACGCCGTGATAATAGACCCTGATGCGGACGCTCTCATTTCCTACTTTCCGTCTTTATCGCACTTCAAAGATATTATATGTGCTGGAAGAGGAAGCGGTAGTCATAAAAGCTTTTGAAAATATTGTTTTAAAGTGTTCAGACATAATAAAATAAATCTGCATAGTAAAACATCAGATAAATAATAATTACAAAGTGATGTGCTGATGGTTGTGGTTAGCGGGTATGGAGACTTTTTTTTTTTTTTTCGAACTGTTGACCCTACCCTGTTGACCCTGGGGCCTCTACAGATTCACCGGATTACAGGGTATGGACACAGTTAAGATAACAATAGCATTAAGTCATAGAGTAACAAACGTAATTAGATCTAGACTAACACGGTTTTTGAAAAACGTAATATGGCACTAAATAAATAAATAATAGTATTTATCCTGTTATTTTTAAAGTTATATAAATTGAAATGGAAATTACTTCGTTTAATTTACAACCAACTAATGAACGTTAGTCCGTCGGAATGGAAAACATGCGAAACATCGAGAAGAGCTGCGAATAAACTGGATTGGATTTATCTTTCCTTCTCTTTTATAAAAGAAGAAGCATATTTACATGTCGTTTATTATTATATTTAGCGTATTTACTAAAAGAGAGTGTTTCCCAAACATCACTATCGTTCACGTAATTTTGAACCCAATAAAAATTACATTTTAAATGTAAAACCTGCATGCCATGGTACTTGAACTTACTGTCCGAGGAGTTGGTAATGTGATTTGTTACTTTACGACAGAATGCAGTAACACTTAACCTAAAAAAACCTTCATTGGTCTTACAGAGTCTAAGTATGGGATATTTAATTTATATTTATTTGTAGTATTCTAGTCATACCCCGTTATTTGAAAATGTAGATTGTCTAAGTTTTAACGAAACTCCATTGAATTACTAAGAATGTATATAGAGGGCAGAGGTAAGCTAATAAATTCAAAACATATTTTTACAACGCAATTATAGTTCATTCACTAACTGGAAAATAAAATTAACATGAGAAACGCGATGAAAGCTTATTCTAATGGATTCTGAAAAGCTTAAAATTATCTTACTAGGTAAATGGCGGATAAAACGTTGAATATATTGAAAATTCCACGAGAAACTATTTTTTGTTCTTTTTTTTTCCATTACGGTGTGCAAATATTTCTTATTTGACTTGTTTTAGACAACTGGACAGATTTTGATGAAACTGTTCTTGCACTTATGCGGTCTTTTGGGCGGTTCTTACTTATAATTGGATCAGTTAAGAGTCACTATTGTTGAGATTAGATCTTGGCAACGAGATTGTAATATTTGTTGATTTTAATTTCCCCATCAATATATTTTTGAAGAGAATGCTTCTTTAGCCGCTTTGAGCAATTAAAAACAAATGTATATTAGGTAGGGGAATAGCTTATAGGTTCGCGTCACCGATGACCTCAACATGCTCGTGACGTATTTCGTTTGTGTCAGACTAACAACACGTAGTGTAGCGGCCTGTGTACATGTAATATTGATATTTTTTATTGAGCTTGTGCAGCCCGTTATATGTTTGATTCATTAATAAACTGTATCAAAATATATATAATTACTAGCTGACCCCGGCGAATTTCGTACCGCCTAACAGTCGATTTTTTAAATATTTTTTTTTAATACTTATTCTGCTATTCGGGACCATCGTATAAATGGTGACATTAATATTTATACGATACTAACGTCACTCATTTGTTTTGCCTTCGCGGAACTTCTCCACTAACGCTTAAACTTTATGCTATAGTATTAAAGTTCAAATTGAGTTTTAAGTATTGTTACGAATCGTTTGTTTTTTTTTTTAATTTTTCTCTCCGTAAGATCTACCCTCGTACTTCAAGGAATATTCTAAAAAAAGAATTAGCGAAATTGGTTCAGCTGTTCTCGAAATTTGCGGTTAGCAACACATTTAGCGATTCATTTTTATGTTATAGATTGCTCGAAGTACCAATAAATGTGAAAACCAGACCAATGTAAATAATTTTAATATTACAAATTATGAAAATTAAATAATTCAGATTTTATTGATTTCAAAATTCAATAAAGAACATAGCTATTGAAATATTTTTATATTGCCTATCTTGTCGGCAATCCTTATGATCGGTTCGACTTTTTTTATTTCCCCCTTTAAAAGTATATACCTACATAATTCCCAATTTTCAGCTCCCTTATCATATAATAAGTTTATGGCAGGATGGTCTGCCTATTTCGTCTGCTGGTTATTTATATAAATAAACCATTTCACAACATTCACTCGCGTAAAGATTGATTGATTGATGTTGATAAAAGTTTACAGAGGTTATCTGCTCTCAACTTTTGCTACCGAAATATTCAAGTAGGATTTGAAAGCTTAAAAATGGCAGCCAGATAATGCATTATCAGTAGAACTGGCGCGAACAAAACATTTTCCATTAACAGCTTAAAACGAAAAGAGAAAACTAAATAAAACACTGTACTAACAGACGATAGAGTTTGCAAAAAGCTAGTAGGACGTGTCGGCGTGCCGCAAACTGTTTCCGGCTTTTCTACAAAATTCTACAACAATATATTTTACTCAGGTTATCATAGATCAAGAAGAACAGATGGTTAATTTTAAAAGAAAGAACGTAGTGTACACGCGTTAGAAGTTATACTTCTTTGGCGTAACAAGATAAAAATCTTTTCAAAAATTTTATCTTTCGCCTTATTCTACGTTTGTAGAAAAAATGACATTAAAAATAGAAAAAAGGTGTTTAATACACACATACTTTTTTTGAATAAAATGTTGACTATAGCTAACTTGAGGGTGTCGGTTTTTCGTGACGGTGAGCACGTGAATCGTAAAAATTTACTCTCATAATTTTTTCCTAAAGCAACCAAAAGAAATATAACTTCAAAAATAACGAGAGCGCTCTAAGAATAATCAAATGGTAAGTAACATCCAAGTACTATATGTTGAATTCGCCTTCATCAATCGAGTATGTGTGGATATTGAGAACATTCACACGATATCAAGTTAGTCAACTATTTACTAGTTGATGCTCACAGCTTCGCTCGCTTTGGTGAAGATTTGACCTATCCCATGGGAACAGTACATTTTTTCTGATCGAAAGATACCTTATTTATTTTTTGTGTATGTATCCCCGACAATATGTATGAAAAATTGAATTATAATTGGTTGTGTAGTTAAGACCTGAAAGCGTAACAAACAGACAAGTAAACTTATATTCACAATTATATTTGTAAAGATAGGTAACAGTTTTAACAAACAAGGGGTGCGAAGCCGCGGTTCAGTATATCAGACTGTAAGAGACCCCCTGCAGGGTTATAGAGCTCTTCCCGAAGCAAGGTGTGGGCATAATCACCACGCCAATTTTGTATTTTTACACATACTACAAGACCATTTCTCAAGTTGAAAACATTCCACCACCACAAGGTTACAATTACCCAATTTTCTTAACAATGTTCAAGTACGTGCGCGGAGTGAGCTAGCTGCGTGAACGTTTGCTTGTGGCAAGCCAGTCCCACAATATATCCTCGGTTGACAGAATTCTACCAAACAAAGGAACGTTTGCAACATGTTTCATAATAAAATGTGTTGTTAAAAACTGTTTTTAATTGGCTGTTTCTCAAACTTTCCTATTATGGTTTGGTACATATTGTTCGTTATTGTTTTATTAAAGCGTCGGGTTAGTCAAATTAATGTTTGCCCTGAAGTGGTTTTTATCAGATTACCTTTTCTAAGCGACCTCGAATAAGGTGAAAGTACGTGATCGCCGCTTTTATATATATATATATATATTTGCTTTTGGGTGTAACGAAGAGTAATTAATATACAAGACCCTTGATGACCCTTTTCAATACATTGCTTTTTTTTTTATTATACGGGGCAAACGAACAGGTGGGTCATCTGATGATAAGCGATCACCGCCGTCCATAGATACTAGCACCACCAGGGGAGTCGCAAGTGCGTTGCCGGCCTTTTAAATACGTGGGCCCCCGGCGCTCTCACTGACCGAAAGAAACGCAACAGTGCAACCACTGTTACTTCACGTCGGTTTTCTGTGAGAGGGTGGTACTACCCCGGGCGAGCCGACCCATTCATGCTGAAACCATTAATAGTTTCAGCGTAGCTCTACTACCTACACCAGCTCTACCACCTAGTTGCTATAGTTTATTGGTTCTAAAGTTGCTCAATTTAAGTTTTATGATGTACTAGAGGCCCGCTTAGGCTTCGCACGGGTATAAAATATATAGCCTATGTCATTCACTGAAAAAATGATTAAAATCGATCCCGTCGTTTTGATTCATTCCTTACTGCCCGTGGTCCGCACGCGTTAAATTTGGAGTAACCTCAAAAATAACAGTATTTCTCCAGTATTTAATTTATGTTATTATACATATAAACCTCCCTCTTCAATCACTCTATCTATTAAAAAAAACCGCATCAATATCCGTTGCATAGTTTTAAAGATTTAAGCATACATAGGGATATAGGGACAGAGAAAGCGATTTTGTTTTATACTATGTAGTGATAAAATAGTTTGTCAGTGTCTGATTAATAAGCTCTCTGTGTCTTTGTGCTTAACTTTTTTTTTAAAATATATTGTTTAATTTGGTGAAAATATGAGTGTTAGGAAGGTTGAAAAAAATCCTGCTATCTTAGAGATACCTGGACATGAGATGTATGAACCGTTAAAATTATATGAAGATAATGCCATCATATTTATAAAGTTTAAAATGCTGGCGAAGACGTGGGCGGCCGCTAGTCTTATATTAAGCTGATTTTATTGCTTAAAATTCATACACACTTGTTTTACTTATCAAAGGGCAAAAAAAAAAAAAATATCCGAAAATGTAAAAATTATGTACGCATCGTAAAATGTGTACAGTGTAAAAGTAGGAATTATGATCAAATTCAATTTACTCGAGTCTGAGGCGATACGGTAGGCGGGCGCAGTGTCAGCGCTATTCACTTAACGAAATGAGCGAGTTGCGTCTCAAAATGTTTACACGTAGGCCTGTCAACGGGGCCCGGTTTCGTGATGCCGAAAACCGAAAATTCGGTTAACAGTTAAAAAAAATAAAAATATAGTGTTATTTACCAGCTTTTGTTCGCGACTCCGCTCGCCTTAATGTAGATTTTACCTATCGCTTAGGAACAGTATTGTTTTACGGATTAAAGGTCCCTATGTTCTTTTCTGTAGCGCTGACAACCTGTGTGTACAATTTCATGACAGTCGGTTCATGACAAATGACAGTCGGTTAAAGCTTAAAAGGACTTGATAAACAAACTCACATTCAAATTTTCAATATCAGTAAGGATTATATCCATAATATCTAAAAGGATAAATACCATTTTAAGTATTTCGTTAATTTGTTTGTGTTATGTACGTTTAGAAAAAATATGAGCGGTACTTAGTGCATATAAAGCTTGGATAGCGGCATTAGATCATTTTTATTTATATAATTCAGTGTATATCGATAACTACTATGTTTCTATATTACAATTTATTTCATAAAGTAAAAATCAAAATCAAAAATACTTTATTCAGTTTAGGCCCTGAGAAGGCGCTTATGAACGTCAAAGTTACCACCACCAAAGTGATTATTAAAACCACTAGCTGCCTTCTAAAATAACTAAACTAAAGCCGGTTATATCGCCGTTATCAGACTTACAACAAATAAATTAGAGGACTATAAAAAATATTTAATTTAGTCTCCTTTTAAAAGAGCAAATAGGGGAATATGATATGTTTAAATCAATTTACACAAGTATAATTAGTTTGCTTGAGTTGCAATTGTCTCTTTCACACTCTATTCAATAGTTCAGGTAGAATGTGACAGTCATATATTTCTAAATAAACGTAAAACGCATTCTTCAAATGTCTTATTGACTGCGTTTCTTGTTAAAATACAACAATTTTATAAATTACTAACTATTGCTCGCGCTTTTGCTCGCTTTGATGTAGATTTGGACTATCCCTCGGAAACGATACATTTTTTTCTGGATGAACCCTATGTTCTCTTCTGTATCCTTGTGACAAACAATTCAACTTACCATTTATAATTACTAAGGACAGTGAAAGAGCTCGTGGAACCATATAAATAGATTCCACCAGGAGGGAGCGATGACTATAAGAAGGATATAAAAAGAGCGTAGCAAAGAAAAAGAGAGAGTGGTAAAGCGGTAGATGGCCTTGCTTTTATAAATAAATAGAATAACAAAGACCTCATAGAAAAAGCTAGAACTAACCTGCAACTCAGCACCTCGTATGGAGAAGCGGCGTCTCTAGATTCTCACTTTCCAGAAGAGTATTAGCGGCGATGTCATATCAAGACAAGAGTAATAAAAAATACATACATATATATTTGTTGCAATTTCTCTTACAGTTGAGAGTAAGAAGCTTGTAGTGGAGAGTAATCAGATGTATTATATATCAAATTTTCTTCTGTTTTCCTTCTCATTATCACAATAATATCCATGTAGTTACATAGAAAAACGTCTGCATGCTCCGTATCTAATGGATCAAATGCAGACCAGAAACACATATCATTGTTTGGAGCGCAGATACTAAATTTATTTATGAAGATCAGCCCAATGGGACCATGTTTTACTATAAACTGATCTGAAGATAAGTGACATTGGAACATCATGGGCAGAAATATAATTTGCTATATAATTTACATAATATATAATTTGCTTTCTCGTTCTTTCCTGAATGTATTATCCCTTAATACGAATCATAATGCATTAAAGACATTGAATAGATTCTTTATCGTGGGTTTTATTTACGATTTTCTTTACAAGTTTTTAATCACAGCACACGCTTAGCGATCATTTAGTCTATAGGAATAAGTAAGTTTAGAATGGTAGTACGGCTGCTGTAACTTAGTAATAGGGAGTTATTTATAGATCTTCAACCTGACTAACCAGACAAGTCATATATCATGCTGCAGGTAGAGTAAGTAGCTGTTACCAAACATTACTAATCATCATATAAAAATTTTTCTTTTCATGATATAAATTCAAATTAAAAATCTTTGCAACTGAGCCACAACTCAACATCACGATGGAACCGTAGCATTCTAAATTCGCTTTGCTAGTTACCGTCCTAAGGTTGAAAATCTATCACCAAGCATCTGTTGGTGTTTTCGGGTAGCTGATCTTCAAGAGTCCTGTCCCCTGTAGGTTTTAAAGTGTTTCTCATCTTAGACTATATCGTCATTTAATGTCAGACGAGATTGTGGTGAAACTCTAAAAAACCTATCGAATATAAAAAAGCGAATTTTCGACCAATGTAATTCGATGTTGTAACAACACTAGTTGGAAGCGTACGCGAATGAAGCGGTACGCAAAGTGTCGTTATTAATAAACATTATGTCGCGATGGCCGATGAAGATGTTGTCTCACGAGTTTTGCTTGATTAGAAAAGGGAAGTCAATTAGAATTTTCTTGTTTATATAATAAAATATAAATACATCGCAAAGGACGTTGACCTTAATCTTGTTGCTGACATCTAGGTCAGTTGATATTTTAGATAGATGTAGAAAATTTATTTAACTTATATTTTGCCCAAATGTAAAGAAAAGGGAGAGACTACGAATAATTGGATCTTTATTATATTAGCAGAGAGCAGAAATGAAAAGATTAGGCTTACTCAGCGATTTATAGAAAAATATCATTAAAAAAAATCAAATTAACTGTGCTGTATAGCTTATATGATTAGGTATCGTTTACATAGACATGACTGAATTGTATTACAATAAAATAATATTCGTATATAGCTCAGGTTGACTATAGGCGGGAATAAGCGATTTAAGCCTTCGAAGACGCATATGTCCCAAAGCCTTCGAAGACGCATATGTCCCATAGTCATTATAGGCGTATGATAAGGGTAGATACCCATACTACGCAACTCATTCAGGGGAGAGAGAGGTATTTCTTCAAAGTGCCATGTTAGTCACAGGGAGGAAGAGGTAAACCGTAATTTTATAAGTTACTATATGAAAACTAGAGGGGGAGGGGTGTTTTCTCACATACTATGGATGGTCACCAAGGGAAGGGAGATGCCTAAAAAATTGTCAAACATGGGTCTCGTAGTATGGTTAGTTAATTAATAATTAGTATTTATTTTTTAATCACTTCCAATTTGTGCAAATAACCTACCATTCACTTGAAATCAATAATGTAATCTTTGGCTTTGAAGAAGAGATTTAGTCAGCTAATTCTGTTATACAACGAATCACAATTACGCTTTTGAGTTTGTAAAAATAAATGCGTAAAAATACTTCCGGAAAAATTCAGAAAAGGCGAAAATATTGACTCGATGTAAAATTTACATCATAATTTATTTACCGTTCCCTTTTGACGCGGCGAGAGATTTCTGTTTTTGTGATTGTGTTCGAAAAATATAAGATTTCTTCCATCTCTTCCCATCAACGGAGAACGGTAACCGAATATTTCGACGTCGTCCTATGAATTCAAATTATTCGCAAAAGGTCCACTCAAACATTTCCGAGGGTATGAGGTTTTGCATTACTTTTAATTGTTTGCTTTTGGGAATTCCTGCAAAATAGAGGTAATTTCATGGATCTGTTTATTCCTTGTGCGCTTCGCCGTGTGCGATATTGAATGTTGTAGTTATTAAACTATAATTCTAAAATTATCCACTAATATATCCACTAATATAATATACATAAGGTTCCTCCTTTTAACAGGTCCGATCCTCCGGAATGGAGCTCTCGAGCAGCTTGCTTGCGCGAACAGAGTAATACTGATTCGATTAAACACTCGTCTACAACACGACACCGATCACCCCACACACGTGCATATACCACTCACTCGTAGGTACACATAGTGGTGGGCTGTTTTTGTTTGGTTTTTGCCCTTTCGAACTGTAATAGTTTAGAAAATAGTAGTCAAACACAAAATACATGTACGGGATCGTGAAAGATACATGCTTGGCAACCATGTATATTTCACGAACTCATACAGGTTTGATATGGATAGGTTTAGCTTAGCTAGTTAGATTCGGGTTCTCGACGACAGCCCAAGCCGAGGCGTGCCGTGCGCCCTTGTGCTAGTCGTCTATACAAAATCGGGTGAGCGCCTTAAGCGATCCCCTTAGTAGTCCGGTGACACTGTAGCGGCCTTGCTAGGCTAATAGTGTAGGTCAGTTCGAAAAAAAAAAAACCTCTTTTTAATGCTCGTTTTGACTAGATTATTCCAGACTTTAAAGGGGAAGACAACGTTAAAGATAGGACATATCGTGTTACTAATTTTAGCGGTATTTTTTTTTATATCAGGTAACATTATTGTCAAAAATAGTGTTGAATAGATCACAGTTACTCGGCAGTTTTGATAAGAGCAAGATCATTTAAGAATTAGTTATATTTTTCACAGGGCATATAAAACCGTTGAACACCTATCGTAATATATGAAACTTGCTGGAAATATTTGATTGTCTTCGTAGACTTTAGTTTTTCTTAGAATAATAAAAGCATATTGAATTAACGAAACCAATGGAGGTTTAACAAAACAGCTAGCTTAATAAACCTACATTGTATGTAGAAGTATTACACACTGAAAATTACAAATAATAATTTCTAAGAAATACAGAAATCAAAGACATTGAAACTAAATTTTACTACAGTTATAGACTGAAAAGAGAATTCGAAATAGTAACTAAGCTTATTTTACGTTTTTTGGTTGATAAATAATAATAAATTATTTGTAAAAAGCTGGTAAAAAAAATATAGTCATGATTTAGTGAATATAGTGATAGGTTTTTAATTATGTTAATTAAGCCACGATGGTGACAATAAAGCGTTAAGTTAATCTGATGATCAACGATTATCATAGCTTATGGAACACCAGAAGCATTACTTACTCCTTGCCGGTTCATTAAAAAAGGTTTCAAATGCATTTTTAAGAACCCCAAACTGTAATATCCTGGAAAAAACTCATCAGAGAGTCAATGCTACAATCGGAGTGTTTATGGAAAGAAAGTCCTCTGCATCCTCCATAAATTGTCGATGGTGAATGGTATTTATTGGCATAGTGTTAACATTATAGAAACATAAGGAGGCGAAGTTTTTTTTATACCACGATGGTGGCAAATAAAGATTCGGGTGGACTGACGGTAAGCGATCACCGTAGTCTATGGACGCTTGCAACAATGGACGTATCACACGCGCGTTGTCAACCCTTTAATACCCTGTTCATTTCCCTCTCGAATGACATTAATTGTACCAATAACACTTCTATATACTTTAACCTCCTTGACTGAAATATTTCTTCTCTCGCCAGCGAAGATAAAATAAAACGTCTCACTCGAAGTCAGCTCGAGGATAACAAATATAAAGAAAAAGGAAAACCTAGCTGCAACAAATTCTATTTAAGAAGACGGGCGACGTGTTTGTGGAAGGAGACGTGTTAGGAAATAAACTCTTCTTCTAAATGTGAAACAGTGAAATGTTGGTTTAATAGTGTCTCGTTGGAATGCCAGGCCTAAGGATGTCGTTTAGAATCCTACATCAGTTTTGTGGGTAAATGATAAAAGCAAGCATGGCGGCAAGTCTTTTACATTCTCCTGGCTAATTAACTAGCAATCTTTATTTATCTTTGAATGTTATTCCTCCTATCAGGCTTAGTATGTCACGAGAATTCATCGCTGTAAAGTATGATGACCATAATGCTATACCATATGTCATAATGCTATATACGTTAGATTATTTTCACAATGGTGGTAGGGCTTTTTCTAAGTCCGTCTGGCTAGCTACCACCCTCAAGTTGAAAATCTGTCGCCAAGCACCTGTTGGTGTGTTCCGGCAGCTGCACTTGAGAGCCAGTCTCCTCTAGGTTTAGCGTGACTGCCATCTTAGACCACATCATCATTTAATATCAGATGAGATTGTGGTCAAACGCTTACCTATAAAGCATAAAAAAAAAACAATATTCTGTAAACACTTAATTTGATCGATTGTCCGAAGATTGTGAGAAGTGGTAGGAAAAATGTATTATATTACGTAAATTAAGCTTCCACAGTCTTTTTATTACTATAAAATACATAAATATTAAATATTTAATTCATTTTTAATCTCTAGAAGTTTTAATGGTTCCATAAAAGAAATCTCCTTTACAGAGAAACAACAAAATCTAAATTTAAAACGTTAAAATGGTTAGGAACGTTATATCGTATCGGGACCATAACAAAAACAGATTTATTATTTTCACCATCATTACTTGTTTACGATTCTTTCAGCGCGCCAGAACGAGAGAGGCTATAACCGGATAGAGCCGGCCGTCTCCGGATAATTCCGGAATATCGCCGCAGTTAACTTTAACAGAGTGCGTCATTACTAGGTAGATTTGTAAGGGAAACTCCGGAGGCTTAGCGTATCGGTGTAACAGTGGTCTTGCGGCGGGCATAAAACCTGTTTGGAACGGCCTCGTGATTCACCCCCACCCTCTGTTGTTGCTTCCATAAAGTGGTTGGTGTTATGTAGAAGCGTATTTTAGAATTAGGACTGTCGCTATATATTTGGCAATTACTTAAGTCTTTGCTCAATTTTCGGTGTTTTTTTTTTATATCTTTGAACTAAGTTTAAGATGTTCTAAAGGGACATACATTATTGTTACTTATTTTCTAACCACGAGTTTCTGAGGCTACTTTTTAGAGTCCAAAATATATCTAGAACTGTAGAAGTGATAAATCAGAAATACTTTATTCAACTTAGGCCATAAGAAGGCGTTTATGAACGTCAAAAAATACCATAACCCGCTTGACATGGCGCTTAAACTTACCGCCCGGCAAATCAGTAATGTGCTTTGGGACGTTCTTGTAAAAACTAATACTATTACCTAAAAAACTGTTACTGGTTTTATTGGCTTTGAAATATGGGTTGACCAGTTTGTCACAGTCAGTGCAACTCAATGCATACCTAATCTAAAATGTTTACTAAACCTAAGGTTAAATATAACTATAGTTTGATTCAAAGGTAGCTGTACTGTTGCTGTAGGGTATAAAACGTTATGTTGTTGAAATTTCTGTACTAAATTTTGACGTAGGTCTTTTTACATCTTGTAAAAAATCTTCTCTCAAGAGAATTTCTATGCCCTTTAAAAGGTTTTCGTTTAGTTCTAATTTAATAGGCAAATAAAAAATACAAAACTCTGCTCCAGACAGATAGTATTGAGATTGGCTTCGAGCCAAATACTTAATATAATTGTTTGTAAATGAAACGATGTCACTTGCTCGAGAAATGGTATTTTGCCAACAAAAATGTACACAGCCGTACCGTGCTGGACAATTGAAAAGAAATACGGTCAGGGTCTTGGGAAATGATGGATTTTCGTTGCCAAATTTGCCTTTGGAGACAGCGAGTTGACAAAAAAGCGACCTAGTTGGAAGAAGTGTTTTATATAGAAGCCAACTACGAAAATGCTTGGATTTTGCTGCCAAAAAAATATAAAACCATATAAAAAAGATGTAGTTTCCAAGGTTAGTTCTCATGTAATTGTAGTCATTAACCATTAAGCAAGTAGACAGTTAAAATTCTAATCTGAACTAATTTTATAAATACGAATGCAAGTTTGTTTATTTGTCACATTTCATACCTTAATTACCTAACAGATCATCAAGAATTTTTGCATATACTATGTTAGGAAATACGCCGAAATACGCCAATGCCAGTTTGCACAAAGAAACACCCCGACATTTCCTTCAAAATTCTGTTGGAAACCTATGAATCAAGCTTACATGTTTTAACAGACAAACTGGCTAGGTCGGTAGACTCGCTGTGTTTAAAGTCGATTGTCACGATCTCGGTCCCCGACTGAAGTCAGATACTGCAACGTACGGAACTTTGATTTCTGTTATTTAATATTTATCCGCAACTGTTTATTTACTTCAAGGGAGACTCCATTATATTTATAGGAGATATTTCAATGTTGGCTTCATCATTTGTATGTTTTTGTTTATTTTATACAGTTTGTGTAAATAACTTCATCAAATTTAATATTGAAAAGCAGCTATTTAAATGTTTACTCAGAAATAAAGAAATAACAATCGACTGGAGTTTATGTACAAGAGAATAGGATACGATCGCTGTTCTTAAACTACGATATAGAAAAGGGATTTTGAACTTGTGGACATTTTGACTGGAGCTGTTTGTTGGGTACGCACATATAACATAAGAGAGCGATTTGAGAATATTCAATGTTGGTGGTCAGCTTTCTCTCCATATATCATTTCCAAGATAACTTATAATATTTTGAAGAATTGGTTTGGACATTTATATGTAAATGTCTCTTAATAAATAAGTTTCTAAGAGTATAACCTATTTATGATTAATCTAAATAGGGATTTTGGTGTCGGTCTAGAATGTCTATGGATTTCAACAGCAATCTAATATGAAGAAGACTTTTTTGCTTTCTGAATCAACAGATAGGAATACAGTGCACGCTCAATGTTCAGTGTGGTTTATACAGCTTATACATTTATAGCTTAGTACAATAATTGCCTACAGGACTGCATTCCTGACACAAAACATAAAAGGTTAAAGTTGCCTAAGAACTTTGTTTGGGACCTCTATTGCTCTGAGGAAGAAACAAGTATGGCAGTGATTCCCCTCAGTCGAACTTTACACAGGTTCTGCCATTATTGCGCGCTAAATCTAATACATTATAAATGGAATACAATCGCTCCGCTCATGACCGTATCCTTACCCTATGTATTACATCTGTTGAATAATTCAAGGACTGCCGATACCGGATGCCCCAGTGTTCTTCCCAGCCCTTTTAAGAGCGGTTTCACGCCCAAACGCGGGTATACTGTCTTCGTTAGCATACGCTTGAGTAAATTGTCGCTATTTTATAGATTGAGAAGGAAATAATAGGTTAAGAGGAATTTTTTTAATGTGTATAGGAGCTGTTTGAATCGGTCGTTTTGTAGGGTACTGTGTTTTTGGTATTATTTTTGTAGGATATTTTATTCAGTCGAATATGTACTATATTATTTTTTGGTTCAAAATAGGATAAATGCTGATGAGATATAACTGAAAGGTTCTACAACATCTTAGTTTTAATGAAACAAGATTCTGACAAAATTCAGTGTAAAATTTCTATATTTTTACAGCTTAAATTTATACTATTCAACAGTGACTGCCTTGTGGTTGTGTTCTTGGCGCACTTCTTTAGAACGTGACGTGCAAAATTAATGTTTTCATATTAATTACAGTTGGAGTACTCCATTACTCTTACAAGATATGTAAAATTTCTCGACTCAGTAGTAACATGTTACGATGCCGCGTCGATTGACGTAAGTTTTAATACCCACAATGAGCCTCAGGTGTCCCTGAAGGAAAATATTTTGATGGAACTATAGCATACCCTGAACCCTCTTCAATTTGAAACTCTGTCCCAATGCAATTGTAAGTATGCTCTGGCAATTAGTTGCACTGGTCAACTTATTCTCACTGGGTTTAACGCGTTACCTCTTTTGTGCTTCATCGTTACCCGAGTATTAAGAGAGTCGGGTGAGATTGTGGACGAACACGTCACAAAAATAAAATAAAAAAAAAATATTTTGAAGTTATACTTCTTTTGACGCGTTAGGGAAAAATGATGAGAGCAAATTTTTACGATGCGCGAGCACACCGTCACGAAAAACTGACACCTTGAAGTTAGCTATAGTCAACATTTTGTTCCAAAAAAGTATGTATGTATTAAATACCTTTTTTCTATTGTTTGAATCGTTTTTTATACAAACGTAGGATAAGGCGAAAGATAAAAAAATTATCTTGTTACGTCAAAAAGTAGTGTACCTATAACTTTTAACGCGTGTACATAAGTACATACAACTTTTTTTTTATTCTTATTTAAAATATTTTCCACTCGTGTTAATGTATTTTTGATCTCGCCCTCAGGAAATTTTATGAAAATGTACTCTATCCTCTTTCCTGTACCTCTGACAATATGTATGCAGAATTTCATGTTGGTCGGTTGTGTAGTCAAAGAGTGTAAGCGTAACAAACAGACGACCAGATGCATGTTAGTATTTACAATATTAGTAAGGATTATACCATTTATGAAATTTTTTAATGATGACGAATGTTGATAAATAGAAATAGATTTATCTAATGTTAGTTGGTTATCTTTGCGAGACAATTAATCAGTTATATAATTTTATGTATATTAAAACGCCTCATATAGAATTGTGTGATAACATTTTTTATTTTCTTTTATATATTATGGGGGGCAAACGAACAGGTGGGTCACCTGATGGTAAGTGATCACCGCCGTCCATAGACACTAGCAACACCAGGGGAGTCGCAAGTGCGTTGCCGGCCTTTTAATATATGTGGGCCTCCGGCACTCTCACTGACCGAACGAAACGCAACAGTGCGGGCGCACTGTTACTTCACGTCGGCTTTCTGTGAGAGGATGGTACTACCCCGGGTGAGCCGACTTATTCATGGTGAAACCAGTAATAGCTTCAGCGTAGCTCTACCACCTACAAAAACCTACATAAAATTAGCTATAAAATCAAGACAGAAACCAACAAATAATAAGAAGATTAAAATTTGTATCTCGACTGACGTCAAAGAGCCCAAATACATATACTAAAAGCTCGCTGTGGCATTGCGTCGGTTTCTTTATGTAGTACTCATCATCGATTCCTTATTTTATCTTATTAGATTATGAGTGTGTTTTGAAAATGTAATTAAAATTGGTTAAAATTATATAAAATTAGCGTTAATTTGAACTACTTTTTTTTTAATAATTGTTAAACGTTGTTAACAATTCTTATGATTTATCAATTTCGGAATGATCTGTACTTCTCGTATATAAAATCATTATTAATATTTTTTAGGTATATTGTGTAGGGTTTTTAGAAATAGTGTATTTTTTTCTTTATTAATCTTCGAACGATGTGTACCTCCCGTGTACAGATTGTCATCATAATGGTCTGTGATTTTTTTTAAATTATACACTTAGAAAATGGAAAAGTATCATTGATAATTTTAATAGCCTATTAATTTTGAAATGCTATATACTTCTCATGTACAAAAATATTTAAGCCGTTTTTGAGTTAAAGCTGAACATACAAACAGACAAAAGTTTCTCAAACGTCATATTTGTGATCAATCGTCTTTATAATGGACACCGATGATAAAATAAAAAAAATATACAAATGTACAGACAGAACTAGTGATTTATTAATACAGATTAGATAACCACTGGTGAGTTCTCGAGTTGTACTAATTAAAACTTGAATGGATACAGTAAATATACAGTGAGTGGGTAAAAGTTGGTTCAAGCCAAGAAATTGGGCTTATTAAACTGGAGAATAACTTTAATCGACAATATTGATAGTAAGCTATCTTTGAATAACAAGGCGGAATGATTAAGAGCCAATTGAATAAAATTCTAACGATTAGATAATATGTACAATGTACATCTTGGTGATATCGTGTTTTGAGTTATTATGGAAATTTTGACATTTTACGTCTCATAGAGTACCCATAAATATTTGCCAGTGTACCTGGGAGCAAACGGATAGTGGCTAGTTAGTTTTCAATACTATTGAAAGTATGGTCGAGTTACTTGTTTTATGCTTTGCGTTCTTTGATTCAAACTATAAAACTAACATCGAACGGAACAATAGGGAAAGAGACGCGACGAGTGAGAACGAGTCGAGGTAACAGAATACGAGAGAAAGTAATAGTGCGTTGCGCCCTCTCCTCATCACACCTTCTATGCTTTCTAAGGGGAAATATAATCCATTCGATCTTAATATGGGTATGGACAACCAACCTCAAAAGATCACCCATCTTAGGCCAATAATAGTAGGTTTCTACTCCTAAATATTGAGTTGGAACGCCTCATGTACGTAAAGTACACCCTTTGGCAAGGATCGTAGCAGAACGTAGACTACTGTTTTACAGGAAAAATATATGTGGCAGTGGTGCTTCTGCAGTCAGACTTTGCACAGGTTTTATCACTCTTTAAATGGACCAGAAGTAATATGTCATCAGCTAGCGTACATTTCGACACGCGGAATGAATTATTTGCCCAATAACAAGACACGAACATGTTGACTATATCATAAAAATCAGTTCCAGCTCTTCTAAATATGAAGTTATACGCTTCAATATAAAGAAATCTCTGTTACTGATTTGAAATTGAACTGTGAACTGGAGCCGGAGTCATTACATTAATAAAAACTTGTCGCCAAACAGTTTCCTTATTGAGGGTGCCTTAATGAAAACTTTTGAAGGATTCCCGGCACTTTATTATGAGGTCTTGAATGAATAATGTTTGTAATTTCATCTGCGGGGGAAGGGCAGCGTGTATTAATCTTCTCTGATGAAAAAACTTGAGTGAATCTACATAGAGATATATCCGAGAGTTTTATTTGAAGATCTTCTTTAAGTAAAATGGTTAAACTATTTTGTACTTAACCAGTAGTACTCATGGTTGCACATGACCTAATAAAGTCATCAAGTTATAATAAGGTCATCATCAAGCTACTATATAATAACGTACTAATTGTTTTATAATCTATAGGCTTTTATTTTTGACTACAATCTTGCCTAATATTACATGACAATGTGGCCCACAATGGTAAACTCGTTAAGCCTAGAGATATAGGCTTTCAACTACAGCTGCCGGAACACCCTTGTAGGTACTAGGGGACAAATTTTCAACTAAATTTAGAACAAACCTTACCACCATGTTATAGTTTCATCAGGATGTTTTCCTTCACTGAAAGCTACGACTCATTCGCAAGCATTCGAAGCTATGTCGACCGACGCGGTATCCAATCACGCTAGCCATTGAGACATCATCGTTTCCAATTTTCGTTTTACTTAAATGTTGTGATTTTTGTTTTCACTCTTGGGTAGTTATAATATTTATAGGTTCGAAATGATATCTTCCTTTGTATAGAATATCAGAACAATAAGTAAATATGTAATCTTTTTAAAATTATTTCATTTACGATAAGCTACGCCCGTGATCTTGTACGCTTACCTATATAAAATCTTTGTCGTCCACATTATAATGGATAAAGTCTTATAGATATAGCTCTTATACCGATTTTAATTTACTTTGGTGGTAGGGTTTTTTCTAAGTCCGTCTGGCTAGCTACTACCCTCAAATTGAATATCTGTCGCCAAGCACCTGTTGGTGTGTTCCGCCAGCTGAACTTGAGAGCCAGTCTCCCTTTAGGTTTAGCGTGACTGCCATCTAAGACCACATCATCATTTAACATCAAATTGTGGTCAAACGCTAACCTATAAAGTATAACAAAAAAAACTTCTATTAAGGTTCATCATTACTACTTAGCTTCCGTCGGAAGAAGTAATGCAGCTTAAACAATACTCTGATAAGTATTTTATCTGACAGTAAAGTTCTTCTAAAGATTGGTCTAATCGCTCCAGAGATTAGTTTAGAACGTTGGTTCACACAACAATTTCATTTATATTTATTTGCTTGAATTAACAAATACATTGTAATATGTTTGGTAAGCAAGGTCTAGAATATTGCGACGGTTGAATTTCATAAAAACTTATTACCATCGGAAAAAACTTTGTCACTATGATAAATTTTCCGCCGACTCACAAACCCGAGGGGAATTAATTAACATGGTCAAAGCTCTGTGGAACTTGAAAGGGGCTTTGTAAAAATACCTTATCTATGTCATCGGGCTATCGTTAATTAAATCGTATGTAGAGGCTGTCCGTTAATTAACTTCCTTAATTTTGCTTTCATTGTACCTATAATTGTAGGCTTGTATAAATAATGGAATACAAAAACCATGTGTCCAGTTCACAGGCGGGAGATGTGAAACCTTTAAAATATTCATAAAACAATACACGTGAATACGCTGATTATGATACCTATTTCCAAGGTTTCGCATACACACACATATACAAACATACACCCATACAAAGCCCAGACCAGAACAAGTCTTAGATAGTGCAATATACAATGAGGAGAGCGTGAATATAAGAAATACTGTATTGCGAGCAGCGAGGTATGTTTTATTTGTTTTGTAATAACATTTATAGTTATAGGTTATATTCAAGTTACAGGAAATAATATATATGTATATACGGTTATAGGTATAAATTTTGTATATAAAAACATGTCGATGTCAGCCTACCGGCAAGAACCTGCGGGCGCGATAAAAACATATCGGTTGCGCGACATGAAGTCGATAAAAAATGTATCCCAGCGCTATGCTGCCTGCTCTAAGGGACGTGTAGGTGTGGACGCGGCAAACATTGGGTCATTTGGATCGTTTGGGCAGAAAACATGTATCCCCGCGCCATACCGCGTATCCGGCGGAATCTTAGTCTGGCCGATGCAGCACACATATGGAAAGCGCGATACACACATGAAGCGCGCTCATTGGCAGATCGAAGCTACAAATCGAGTTAATAACAGTTCCTGAGGGAGATACGCAACAATTGTAAAAGTAACCTACGACGAATCTACGGAAAACGAGTCCACAAGCTACGAGTCTGCTGGTAACGAGTTTACGGTCATTCAGTCTTCGAACCACGAACGAGAACGACTAATTGCATTGTTTGTATAACATACTCGTATATTACATTTTACTATAGAACGATTTTATAATATTGTAAACAGAGCTGTCTTTCAAAGACCTCATTTTTTAACTAAACGGATCTAAAAACATTTTCTCTTGAGTAAGTTTCTTCCTCTTCATTTAATTTGCGAATGTCTAACTCCACTATATTACTATTATTGTTGTGATAAACACCTCATAGTAACTCTTTTTTAGTTTGTTGTGTTTCACGATAAGCCTGCTTATATTCCCAGTTATCGAGAGATTTACATACGGGTATGGTAGCCACATATGCCGCTAGAATACAGTCACGTCACTGTTGTTATTGTAAATTGTTGTGTTTGTCGTGGTGCAATAAAAATTGCACAAATTACTATAGTATAAATATATCTTGCTATATAGATATGTGGTATATATGTGTACACATGCAAATGTGGGTAGTTATAAAAAACATAAATGAGTATCGTAAGTATATTTCATTGTGCGGCGCATCGGAATATTTAAAATAAAGATATTCCATTTAGCGACGAGGATGGGATACGAACCCACGCGTGCAAAGCACATTGGATTAGCAATCCTATATCCTAAGTCTATATTTATGTGTCCTGGAGTTCAGAACGCGATTGTATTTTTACCCTCTATGCAGACAGTGTGAGCGAGGAAACTTCTAGATAAATGGCGCAATGTTTACAGGTGGTTGCCGTAGAATTGTTGATGCTATGTGGGTTGATGAATGTCACAGTATTTACAGATTGACATCGTAGACAAGAAATAGTATGTATAGGGGCTGATGTTGTAGACTAAATAATATAATGTTTACTGTTTCTCAGTCGAACATCTGATAATCTGCGTAGTTATTTATAAAAAACTGTCTTGTAGCCCTTATCAATGGTTCATATCAGCACTTTGAATTAAAAGGGCTTCTGTTCATTACTGAATTACTAAAGATTGCCAGAAACAACGTGAATGTGTTAAGCCATAAATTTATAAAAATCATTCCACAGTGTTCACCTACGTTATGTAGGCAACTCAAGGAGGTGGCGCTTTGTCCGCTTCCTCCCACCTCTGTAGCTGGACCTGAGGGGAAAGGTCGGGGGGCCCATCTCCTCATTGCACAAGGTCCGGCTGCTGAGGGGAGGTAGCTGGTGGTGTACCCAGTCTACCTCCCTATAAGGACGGAGCCCGGCGGCCACTATTCGCCGGGCTGACCGCTGGGGCGGCATTTTTGTAGGTGGTACAGCTACACTGAAGCTATTACTGGTTTTAGCATGAATGGGTCGACTCGCCCGGGGTAGTACCACCCTCTCACAGAAAGCCGACCGGAAGTAACAGTGGTTGCACTGTTGCGTTTCGTTCGGTCAGTGAGAGCGCCGGATATTTAAAAGGCCGGCAACGCACTTGCGACTCCCCTGGTGTTGCTAGTGTCTATGGACGGCGGTGATCACTTACCATCAGGTGACCCAGCTGTTCGTTTGCCCCCTATAATATAAAAAAAAAAATATTGATAGCCACAGTACGGCCCCATGCCTCCTCAACCAAAAGCGGCGGCCGATACACCGTGGGGTTTTAGTCCGTACGAGTCGGACATAACCCACTCTGTCCCCCGGGAGAGTGGGTATCCATAAGGGATTTCCCCACATTAATAAAAAGAAAAAGGCGACTCCTTTGAAAATTTCAAGGTACTAAGTCAACCAATTTAAGTCTTAAGAACTGTTGTATTAAATGATTGAAAAAGCAATGTATAATAATAAGAGAATATATTATGAAGTGAATCCTTTTAAAAATATTATCTTGGGAGTACTTTAAGGAATAAAGTGGCATCGAATATATTTTAACAAGCCTAACTCAGTTTCGGTAATAGGCAAGTTCTCTTCTGAATAGCAAACAAGATAATATCGTCCGTGAGATACTTATAGCGCTCGTACACCTTTTTTATATTACCTTTTTATCAATCTACTAGCTACGTCCGTGGTTACGCTTGTGTTTTTAACTATTATTATTTTCGTCTTGTATTTCATTTTGCATTTCATTATTTATATCATTTAATAAGGTAAACATAATTAGTAAGGGCAAATAAAATATATTTACCGTGTATAACATTACAGTAAAACAAGATGAGGAAATGTATAGATATTATTTTTGTTTACGATTCCTAAAAGCATTACCAATAATTCCTATAACAATGTTGTATTAATTTCCGTGTACAAAATTTCATTGAAATTGATCAATCCATTTTAGAGTTAAATTTAGACATTCATGCCGGCTGATAGAGAGAGATACACAAAATATGTATTGATGTCGTACTCTTGATGATAGCTTTTTACAATATTTGGATATGACTGGCTTCCAGATATAATTACAAATATGTGGATAAAATATAGATAAGCGCATTTTTAGTACAATACAATTTGTGTCTATTATTATATGACCATGTAACAACAGATGGTAATACACTAAATCTAGATAGGGAGCTGCCTGGAAGTGCCACTGTTAAACCATGTCGATAAGTAGTAATAATAGTTTCCACTAGAGCACCAAATGCTTCTATTCGAAGGGAGGCAGGTAAAGGCATGATCATTGATTTCCTTTAACGTAAAAATATGATTTGTACATGCTAGGGTTCGTAATTGCTGATATCGGAATAGACATTTCACCGGTTAAACCACTCGTCCTCCATGACTTGTTTAATGGCAAAATTTTAACTCGATGGTGGTAGTTAACCAGGTTAGCTCTAGAAAATTCCTTAAAGACTTTTTCACTTATTTTTGAAACTCAGTGTCGTTTGTGAGTAGAAGAATCCATGCGGATTGCTGTAGTGCCTGACGTTACACCGCTAAGCAATAACAGACTGAAAAATACTTGGTTCAATCAGATTCCAGTCACCATTTATGAAGTGATAAACTCGCCATAGGCAATCTTACTTGGTTTATCCCATTTCTTCAGAAAAAAATTGTAGCCCTGCAAGACACTGATGACTGGAGACGCACTTAAGATGCCTTGGTAGATGCCATTATTTTTGGAATACACTTTGATTACAATCGGGTATAGTGTAGTTACTTTAAAGTCACGATAAAAAAAAAACAAAACAAATAAAATCAATGAGGCAAATAAATCTCATCTGAACGCCGCCGCGCCAGGTCGACAAAGTTAACGGAGACACTAAAACCGTTTTCAATAAATCTGGTCAATTTGAATAAATTGTTTACAAGACAGATGCCGCGGTTTAGGTCCGCTCGTAAAAGCACTAACGGGTCACCCGCCAGTAAATGTACTTCGTGCTTTGGGCCCATTACGATTTTTACGTGCGAACTTTATATTCGGGCATAAATTCAATTTTTCTTCTTTATATTTATCATTCAGCTGGCGTTATTTCAAAATGAACTCGGACGTCTCCTTTACAGATCGCGTTACTTACTACCTCAGTAGAATAAATTTAACTTAAATTAAATATCAAATATCTTTAAACATAATGATGTTTCCTTTAAAAAAAAACAGAAGTATTATCAAAGCAGTTAAATAATTTAAAAAAATGTGTATATGAAAAATTACTTTTGCTTACGGAGGAGACCAGGCGACTAAACCACGCTTTTTTTCTAACTCTTTGACCACTGTTGGCCTGACTGACCTTTACAGCTTTACTAGCTTTTTTGGGCAAACTCTTAAGGTACTTTGCGGTATGGCAACAAGCTCAAGGATGCTAAAGTGATTGAACCCCAGGTTGGGCTGTTGCATTGAGGCTGTGAATTCATCATCACCCATCTGACTAAAGAAATTTAAGCTAATCATATATATATGAGTTAGTAAGACACACATGTGTACATTCGTGTGTATCTCATGAGTGTATTTCGAATCTGACTATTTGATTAAATTCGAAATAATAAGGCACAGAAAAAACAAAAGCTATTACATCATATGTGTACCTATCTACTGTGTGTATGTCTACATGTGTCTAAGTTGAAATTTGATATGATTTAAATTTTCAATGTTACTGTATTGCACTAGCAATGTGTTTGAGGGGACTGTGTGAGATTAAAGCTAGACTTGACGTTGCCGTAGGGGGTACCGGCGGATGTGCTGGAACGAAATTCACCATCAGACCACGGCGCTGTGATTTGTGGTTAGGCGACTGAGCCGTGCAGCATAGTAACTAGCTGGTATAGATACTCACAATTCCAATACTTGGTTCTCATCGACAACATCCCCACGATCCCTGTCACATAGCGCAGCGCCACACGACCCGACAGTCTTGGTAGCGTAATTTAATATTTCCCTATAGTATTTGTCAACGAATAACTCTAAAATAAAGCAATGATAGATCAGTGATAGGCGTGCTCGGACACCGCGCCAATCAACGTAGGTTCAATTTCCTGCAAATTAGCCAGAGATTTTGTTAAAGGAAAAAACATCGTGATGAAACCATAGCATGGTGATAGCACTTTTTTAAACCCGCCTAGCTAGTTACCATCCTTAAGTAGAAAATCTGTCGCCAAGCTCTTATAGTTCTGTTTCGGCAGCTGCAATTGATAGCCAGTCGCTCCACGTCTAGCTGTTTACCACCTTGGAACACATCATTATATAAAATAAGGTGATATTGTATAAAAAAAATAAAGAAATATTTTATCAAATCTGACTAGTACTCTCAGGTATTAGCCCTTCTACACAAACAAACTTTCGAGTTCCATAATGTTATTATATTAAGATTTTTACATATATATCGGCTAGATTTTAGGGTCTCTAATACTGGAAAATTTTCCTCTCACTATCTTGTATAATTTGACACTTTCCTAGTACAACCAGCAAGCTATCTAGACCGTAATCTATCGCCGGTAGTTTGTGTTGATTGTAGCACTTAAGAGTTTGTGTATTTTCTCGGATTACGCTAGAATTTAAATATTGGTTTAATATAAGGGTAACTAGGGGTATATATATATATAATGAATATAGAATAAAAAAGATTGTCGTGGAACACTCGGTCGGAACGAAGTTACTTTCTTAGTATATTTTTGTTGATAAACGTATTATAATATTGACTAATACATACAAATAAATGAATTACTAAAATATGAGAGCAATTCCATGAAACGCAGAAATAACTAATGAATTAAAGGAATGGTAAGCAATTTCGTAATTAATACTAACATTAAATAGTGAAAGTAAATGTTTTATTGTACATCGTTTAATTCATCTAATTAATTAGAAACTTCATCAGATAAACATAAGTATAAGTACACGACTATATACAATACGATACGAAACAGCTGTCACGTATACCGTGTATAAACCATACCTGCGCAGGCGCGAACCGGCGCGAACTTATTGCCTGCCTCTGAACCAGTTAGCCCCCATCTCTATCGTGCGATAAAGAACATCGTTTCAAAAAAGAACTGTTAATAAATGAACTTACGAGAATATATTTGTTATTGTAAATGTCATACTACTGAGTAATTCTAATTATTTTTTGTGCTTACTTATTAACAAATAATAGGTTTGGGGCATTCACTAAACATATAATGTGAATTGAATAAATTAAATCAGCGTTTCTCAAACCAGCATTATCGTAGAGATATATGATGGAAGTGAAACTTTTATATTACAGGGAATTTTTTTTATTAAAAAAAATACAACAAAAGCCAACATCATGTGGTGTTCCGAGGTAAGAGGATTCAAGTGCTGACCACACTCGATGTTGCTCAACTTCGGTGATCGGATGAAAACCGGTGTTTCCGACAATCTACTCGACACAGAGTTTACCCCCCCCCCCTACTTTTAGTCACACAAAAAGGTTACTTAAAAAATGTGTTGCGTTTTGGAAAATTATAGGTTATAATAAGTTTTAATATATGGCGTCATGACTATAGAAGAATTTTTTTAATGAGAAGAAAATGTAAGTAAAAACAATGTTCTTTTTAATATAATAATAATTAAAAATAAACATGTATCATAGCAAGACTTTTGAAGAGTTGTTTAAGCACATCCCATCCACCTTTACCACCACATAGCTACGCGGGCGAGTACGCGTCTCCACAGACTGACAGTAGCCATCATCCCGTCCAGAACAAAGAAGTTCGAAAATTCATATCTCTGTCATACTGTGAAGATGTGGAATCGCCTCCTGGCCAGTTTGTTTCCTTCACCTTATGATACCAAGTCCTTCAAATGAGGTGTGAAGAGGCACTTTTGCATGTCGGCATGATAACGATGACTGCTATTGGTATTTAACACTGACAATCGCTGTTGTTTTTGGACTGTATTGTACTTCCCATCAGGTAGTCAGGTGCAGTCATTTTGCAGAATTAATGTAAAAAAGAAATAATATATCGGCCAATATTAGATAGCTGTAGCTTTCGCACCGTAGCTTGGTGGCCTGGCTACTCTGGGTAAAACAGCGTTGCGATGGTTGTTGTTCAATATTCAATTTGGGCTGTAGCAAATACAATGCACCACGTACCTTGGACTGCTCCAGCACCTGTTGTGATCCACCGATAGAGATTCAGGTTGCCACTTTGACAAAATAACGCGATGAGAATCGATTTTTGCGTTTTAACGGTTTCTTACACACACAAGATGTTGTCGCTCCAATTATTTTCGAGTATGTCACGCATGACAGTTTATGTCAGCTGCGTTTCACTACTGCATTAAGCATTGAACATTGTGGTAATGAAACAATAGCTGATTATTATTTCACGGATTCTGAACCTGAATGTAAGAATTTATAAGTTACCGACCACGACTTCTTTCGTATTAAATTACAAAATAAAATGTAGTTTTATTAAAATTAAGCTAGTACCACCTGGTGGTGAGTTACAATAGAATGCAGAGAAATGGAATCAAATTATAATAAAGAAGCAATGATGAATTTGTCTTATTGTAGTGATGCAATCGTAATTATTTTTACTTTTCCAGCTACTTCGTAGCTTGGACCAACTACACACTTTGAGAAACTTACGAACGAAATACTATGTATTTCCAATATCTCAAGGAGACCGTTCTGCAACTGCGTCTTCAATATTTTTCCTTAGGTCACATATTTTTATTTCCTTCTAAAATCACGGAGCCAAATCACGTATCACAAAGGATGTTGTGTCACCCACGGCTGCAATAAATTTAGTGGACCCAAAACTTTGGGTATCATAAAAAATCCATTTAAACTTATTCCTGTTTCAAAGCGAGGGCGTTATGGTAATGTTTTTAGTGTGCCACTAAATGCTTATGTTCCCTTGAGATTTATTAGATTAAGTCTACCGTTAGGACGTAGTCTGGGGAAATAATTTATGTTATTTCTCTTAAAATGTTTTGGCTGAAACAATACGCTTGCGATCGGTGCTGACTGTAATTTGGTAAGGTGGTTATGTTGCTTCTGGGAAATATTGGCTGAGAAATCATAAGTGCGTGAAGAGTTTTTAGTACGGCCTTAGACAGTGTTTTGTTTCTTATTCATTGTGTTACGCGCCACTATCTTAGTCGGCGGTAATCGGGTACGGTCGGAGGCGCTCGGAGGCGCTCGGGTATGTTGGCGCCGGGCAGGTGGTGGAGAGATATCACACCACTGCGGACTCGACCGCGGCAGTGAAAACACGTCTGAGATAGCGTCTGATATTATTGAAGAATCTTTGTATATAAAAGTCAAAGGTGTTTTATATTTTACAATTGAGTTGTTTTCTTGCCCATAGTTATATTGGTAAAATTTCACGTTATATACTTTGCCCTATATTTATTCTCACTTTATAATGTATTCCTAACTTGTTGCCCGTCCGGGTTCATATCGGTGTACTAACAAAGAAACTGAAATATAATGGCAACTTGAGGAGGCGGATGCTCTACTATGAAGTTTTTATCTAAATTCATATTTCGATACGGGTGTGACGTTTGTCACTTTTGACCGATGCGCACTTTTTTCGCAATAACGAACACATCTCCGCCATATATATATACGCCATATATATATATATATATATATATATATATATAATTTTAAAATAACTCGCTTTGGTTTTATTGTGAAGCCATCACCGCATCTCTCGCCGCAAGACAATTTGTATAAGTGAACGATCCGGTGGCCATCAACTTCGAGGCACCAGGGGGCGATTCGGTATGCGAATGAAGTACTTTTTACACCCCCTATCTTTCACACACATTTGTTGGTCCTTACGAGCCTAGGATATATTCCAGCTTTATACCACATTTTTTGGGCATCATATTAGACACAGTTAGGCTGACACGTAACCACATGTTCAGCCATAATACGTTCTCAAGTCGCTTAGTGAGCACGGCTATTTATACGCCTACCTCATCACAACTAATCAGTTGAACGTGAGTCTTTTAATTTTGTCAATATTGTTTAAAGAACTCTCTACTGTCATCTGTCTCACTCACTTATTCACTTTTTAAATGGAGATCCATAAAATTAAAATCTTTGCTTTCCCGTGGATTTTTTTATATAATAACCCGATTCGATAATTACTAACACAACAACAAAAAAAATGCAGTGATTCTGAATTGATGTATGTAAGCGACATATATACGCCAACTGAATTTTATTTATATTGCTATTCTAATGACCAGTATAATGTACGACTAAATAAAAGGATTAAAAACAGTGCACTGTTTGTTCCACAGGAAACAACATCATCATCATCTTGTCCCACTTAAGCAGGGTCGGTCGGTGACCATCTCGACCCCTCAGACTGCAGACGGGGTCCCTGATGAGGGGGCCGACACCTGCCGGGGATGCAAAAGTAGTGCCACTGGCAGTTCCTGCTTCCCGGCCAAATAGGTGTGAGAGGGCACCCTCGCTACCCGTCCGTGTGGGTATCCGTTACGGATTTTCCCCATGTAAAAAAAAAGGGTCGGCACAACATGTTTTCCTTTTCCACTCTCCCCTGTCAGATGTTATCTCAGTGTCCACACTTTTTATACACATATCATTTTTCACACAATCCATCCACACCTTTTTCGGTCTTCCTCTACTCCTATATCCGTCCACTTTCAAACTCAAAACTTTTCTTGTTAGATAACTTTCATCTCTTCTCATAATATGCCCATGCCATGCTAACCTATTACTCCTCAACAAGAAAAGAAAACTCGACAAGAAACAAGGGTAGAATAGAAATATCGAATTGTACTTGTCAAGCAAAAAGTGGTCTTTCAGAATGCAGAGATATCAAACAATTTATATATCTAAATGAATTCAAGTCTGAGTTGCATGTTGTAACGCTAGTAACTTTGGGTCGGTGAACCCACATACCTTCTTCTTCTATATATAAACAGATAGAGGAAAACGAATAAGAACATCTTCCTCCACTGACTCTGTACTGATTTTCTTTCTTTTCTTATTCAGTAGCTATCGACGAGCTTTTGTGTTAAATAAATATTCGACAATTATTAAAATAAAAGTTTTAAACATGGTCGATTTTTGAACAAATAAAAATAGGTGAAGAAGGTAAAACAGTTCAATACCTTTTGTTCTTTTGTTTGTCAGACGATTTACTTTATTAGTTCAATTGCTACTGATGAAATTTATCTAGAAAAAAAATCGAAACTGTTTTTTTCCTATAACATCGACGAAACGAAGACTTTATATATAATTACTATAAATACTTCACGCTTCTTACGTCTACAATGTAGAACATTCGTAAAAGAATTAACATAGGCCAACATTACCCTTTGTATCGCATGCTTTCTTTATGTAATAGTTTTAATTTTAATTTCGATATATCCGTTAGTGTTTCTTTGGCCTCAACTAGAAAAATGCATGTTGCGGTACATTTAGCTGATTTAGTTTAATATATAATCTGCAAAAGCCCTTTTATGACTTTCGAAAAAAAATAAAGAAATACAGACAATAATCTTTATATATTAAAAATTTCCACCTCTTATTATGGTCGAATTGCGATCGCTGGACGAGCACTAGCCACTACATAGTATAAAACAAAGTCGCTTTCTCTGTCCCTATATCCCTATATATGCTTAAATGTTTAAAACTACGCAACGGATTTTGATGCGGTTTTTTTTAATAGATAGAGTGATTGAAGAGGAAGGTTTATATGTATAACAACATAAATTAAATAGTGTAGAAATACAGTATATTTGAGGTTACTCCAAATTGAACGTGTGCGGGCCACGGGCAGTAATGAATAAATCAAAACTACTGGACCGATTTTAATCATTTTTTCACTGAATAACATAGGCTATATATTTTATACCTGTGCGAAGCCGGAGCGGGCCGCTAGTATGATATAGTATACAAATTTTGACTTACATAAATTATATTGCCTACAGATAATACAATTATAATACTGTTGGATGAGAATGTGAACGAACTCCCGAGTGAGATGGTCGCTCCCATACTTTTAGTTTCACCAGTATCATGTTTAGTTGAATACAGTCGTATCTTTGTAATAAGCCTCGGTTGCTTCTAGCTTATTGTCTCCAGCTGAATCCCTAATTCTAAGAAATTCATTCCCCACACTTGCAAAATTACATTATAATATATATTTCTTATGTCTGTTTGTTTATTTGGTAAGTTCTGGTGAAAAGGTTTGTGAATAGATTTGAGGTAATATTAAAAGGGGAGTGAGTCATAAGATTTACTATAAAAAATAATGAAACAAAGATATAAACTGAAATTGGCAATTTGAAATATGTTTATGCATAGAAAATACAAAAAAGTTGATGTACGTATAACATTGTAACTCTGGGTAAACCTTATCAGAAACATAAAAATATGTATTTATTCTTTTCCCTATCCTTTATAAGTTATATCTCACTTATCGTGAGCTAAGAGGATCTCTATATTTAATATTAAAATAGTTGCAAGGTTCTGTACATATTAATAAATATTAAGGGGCTGCGAAGATGCCACTGAAGGAAGCGTATACTCGGTACAGCTCCCTCGCCGGCCCCCTAGAGGAAAGCATGGCTCGTACAATATAACTTCTAAGGTGTTAGTTAGTACTCAACATAATACAGTCCTGAAGTGGGAAAATGTCGTTTAATTTATGACCTTTGAAAAGGCACTAATAAATATAATCGAAAATATCAGAAAATTAAAATAACGCTCGTCAACAAAACGATTGTTCTAGTGATGAGATTTATTAATATCTTATACTTAAATTAATAATCAATACTAAAATATTCAAAACTATCTTATTGTATATATAACTTAGTGAGTTTATACATTGTAAGCTAGATCCGTGTAAAATCTATGATATTCCAGGGTACTTTATATTCATTAACTCGGGAACTGAGAGCGCACGCTGTATCAACTGTGTCATTCAACGGTTACTTTGTAACGACAAATGTCGTAGAAAATACACACGATGGGTAACAACTCCAGCTCAAAAAACTTGTTTTGTTTTTGAGTTGTTCTCGTGATTAACCTCGGTCAACCGACTGCACTTTATTTCGGATGAATTAAATAAAAAAAAAAAAGAATAAATATGGCCGATGGTAGCTTTGTTTTTTTATGGAGTGAAATTGTCAACAGCAACTAGACTCACTTGGAGAGTGTTTAATAAAGCAGATAGCTATGTATATTTACCAACAAATGGATTGTTATGCTGAGGTTAGTGACAAGTATTAAAATAACTAACTATGCGCCACGGTTTCACTCGTGTTTAATTTTTTTTTAATTGAAAGCTTTTAAAGTGGTTATATAAGGTTCAAAACAAAGTTCATACAAAACAGGACTATTGTGTTGTATGACCGAACCGTGTGGTATGGCACCACGTTGATATAGTTATTTACTGTTCGGTCCTTCTCGGTAACGCTCAGTTCTCATGCTCCAGTATTTTGGTATTGGCATTTGGTTTTGCATAGTGGTAGGGCTTTTTCTAAGTCCGTTTGGCTAGCTACCACCCCCCTCAAGTTGAAAATCTGTCGCTCAGCACCTGTTGGTATGTTCCGGCAGATGCACTTGAGAGCCAGTCTCCCTCTAAGTTTAGCGTGACTACCATCTTAGATCTCATCATCATTTAACATCAGATGAGATTATGGCCAAACGCTAACCTATAAAGTATTAAAAAAAACCCTTTGGCTCCCGTTAACATTATCACTTCGCTCTCGTGAGTTTGTCTGTTGCTTTTTTGTTACGCTTTCACACTTCACCTACTCAACCTATTATTATGAAATTGCATACACGTTCTCATATGTATACAGAACAGGATATAGTATACATTTTATTCAGAAAAAATGTACTATTACCGAGGGATAGCTTAAAACATTAATGCGACCCAAGTAGCTAGCAAAAACTAGCACATTATTTTTTAGTCACGACAGTTTAAAATAGTTGAAAAAAGAATGAAAAAAGATGAACAAAAATGTCGAAAGAGAAATCCTCCATGAAATTAGTCGACGTATATACATTGAAACTTTTGAAGTTAACATCTTTTGAGAAATGAATAAGTTTTCGTATAAGTCTTATTTTAAAATTCAAATGTGCATCACAACTCTGCGATGGCTTAATGTGATTAGGTACATAGAAATTCTATCTACTGACTGAACATCTAGACGTCCGTCTCTGCCCGCAAAATGTGAGTTTTATTTTACTGAAGGACAAATGTAATCTCTCTTATTATAACTAGCAGCTCTCCGCGTCTTCGTGCGCGTTAAATTATAATATAACTTAGTAGCAGTAACTTAATGTAATTTTGTAGGTGGTAGAGCTACGCTGAAACTATTACTGGTTTCGGAATGAATGGGTCGTCTCGCCCGGGATAGTACCACCATCTCACAGAAAACCGACGTGAAGTAACAGTGGTTGCACTGTTGACTGTTGCACTGTTGCAAGGCCGGCAACGCACTTGCGACTCCCCTGGTGTTGCTAGTGTCTGTGGACGGCGGTAATCACTTACTATCAGGTGACCCATCTGTTCGTTTGCCCCCTATAATATAAAAAAAAAATGCTACCTATTACCAACTATATAAAACAAGTTTATGTCCGCGGCTTTACTCATTTAAATGTATCCTATGGTCTGTTCTATACCTTTAACAACGTGTATGTGAAATATCATAAAATATCGGTTGATTAGCCAAAAAAATAAATAAACACACATTCCAATTTAACAGAAGTTAGGGTGTATAGCAACCTATTTTTTTCATGGAGAAAGCCCTAACAGATATCCACCCCGCCATGCAGCTAAGGTGGGTTATGTGCGATTAGCACGGACTAAAGCCCCATGGTGCCTTTTGACACCCTTTTGCCGGGGGAGAAAGGATATCTTACTGGCACTACGTCTGCTCCCCCGACAGATGTTAGCTCCTTCTAAGCGGGCCCGACTTCGGTCTGAGGGGTCAAGATGATAGACCCCTCGAAGGGAGGTGTGGATTTTTGACGCTCCTTGACGAACTGTCGATATATATGTCAGAAAGAATTTGAAAAAGGCAGTTATAAAAGTATGACTGTATCTATGTAAACGTCATCTTTAATAGCCAATACAGTAATCCACTATTGTATTTAGTTAAGAATACATGTAGAGATGTCAACGGTCTGAGGATCAGCGCGAAAATGATCCCCTCTCCTTTTATAGCTTTCCTTTGTAACATACTTTGAAGGTAGTCGCAACCTTTGCGCTAACATAATATATAATAATAAAAAACAGCTGCAATAGACACAAGAGTTCGTTGAAATTTCAAATAATTCCACCGGTTTGTTATTTCCAGTGAATGCAATATCTCTAATATGAGTTTATTTTTTTATTTTCTATTTTCTTTACCATTCTTTTATTTTTTAAACCCCTGTTTTTATTCATTTACAAATTTATCTTTACGACGTATCGTTATACTGTCTGCAAATGCTGTGTCTTATTTCTCAGGCAGGTTAAAAAACTCTATAGTATAAATCGATAAGTTAATTGAATAAAATTGTAAAAAACGCTGTTCCCCATACTTTGGGGCATTTTTTACATATTAATAACGCTGGATCGAATTCGATAAGAGATATAGGTGAGTTTTGAATACTCAAATGGAAGAAATACTAAGTTTTGGTAAGAGATTTCGATATGCCAAAATCGAAACTGCAGGAGTAAGTGGTATTTTGCAAGAAATTGGTAGTAACCGAATCCGTACATTCGGTTAGCCATACTTTAATACTTCGGCTTGACAAGTACTGGGAAACGTGTTATCATTATTCCCTTGGCATTCATTTTAAAGTCATGTATTACTTCACCAAAAGCTTTAAGTCTTTATAAGCTTCGAACTCGGATCGTTCGACGCAGAATCTTAGTGTATTATCACTCACTTTTAAACTATAATTTATCAACAGTTATTAATAAAAAAAATGCTTTTTCACAAATCTATTTCTGTAAAGCCCTGCCGAATTGCGGAGTAGACTACGAAAGAGACAACAATAGCTCAGATTCATCATATGTGTAAAATAGACGAAAGCATAATTTCGTGTTCCCTTGTTTTATCTTGCAAAACTACGGGTATGGAGATATAACCTGGCAATTTTTTGACGGCTTCTAGTTCTTTCAATGATTAACATACGATTCAGTTGGTAGTGTGTTCGGACACCGCGTCGAAGGACGTAGGTTAAAATCCAAGCAACTGAGTCGGAGCTTTCGGTGAAGGAAAACATCGTGATGAAACCATAGCATGGTGGTAGGGCTTTTTCTAAGTCCGTCTGGCTAGCTAGCTACCACCCTCGAGTTGAAAATCTGTCGTCAAGCATCTGTTGGTGTGTTCCGGCAACTGCGCTTGAGAGCCAGTCTCCCTCTAGGTTAAGCATGACTTACCATCTTAGACCACATCATCATTTAACATCAGATGAGATGATTGTGGTCAAAACGCTTACCTATAAAGTATAAAAAAGAAGATAAATTTAAATTTAGGAACATTAGTACTTATAGATAAAGGTGGTATGTTTATATAGTATAAATTTTTCCTAGTACTATGACCCTGGAATTAAATGGAAGAAGAAATATGTTTACACGGTGTAAGCGCTCAGCCAATTTTCTCTAAACTGTTTTCAAATTGTTTATTGTCTAATCCATTTCATCAGCGGTAACGAATATTAAATGATATGTATACTAACTCATGATTGGTTGATTGAAAAATGTTTGGTTTACACCCTTTACTGGGTAAAAATCATTATAATTATATAAATTTGTATTTGAGCGACAACAAGATAACATTTTAACTTCGATGTTATTATACTAAGTGACAAGCGATATTTGAGTGACATAAAAAAAATGTTACAAGGATAACATATTTTTTATCGTCTTGTTCTATTTATTGTTTAAGTATTGCTTAAGTAGATACATTTAGTATAGACAAACTGTCTGATAACTAGACATAGATCACAAAATATTTCTCATTCGGCTCTTTAGTTTTAATTTTTACAAATTATTATGAAACTTCATCGTGTCAGTAATTTTTTTTTTATTTATGCCGACGTACCTCTCAGCATTGTCTGAATAAGATTATGTTATAAGTAAGCATGAAGTGTTTTACATATCACTGGCTATAACAAGTGATAATAAAAAATCACGTATCACGTCAGTTATATTATTTGAAAACATGCATCACATATCACACGAGAGTTGATTAAATTCGCGCATGCCAAACTTAATTAGAATTCGTAGAATTCCATCGTCCGATAGCAAAAAAACGTATGGGAAACAGTTAAAATAAATTAATTAATATGTTTGAACAATATTGAATAGTAATACTAAACACCGTCAGGCTTTAATTTGCTAGAAATTTTTTATAACCCTAAAATAACACTGCGAGTGTGAAAAATTATATTATTATTCGTGGCCATACGCATCTTAATTTAATGATATCGTCACGTATAAAATACAACTGTTGTGAATTAACACAAGTGATATAACAGTGATAAAAAAAATAATTTCACTATATTGCAGGTATATTAAAGTAGTTATATTTTCAAGTTTTAATCGTAAGATATGTTCTTTCATCGTTACTAAAGCGAGATACAAATATTGTTTTAAATGTAACTTTTATTGTAGGCTTGCTTTAGCTACATTTAATTTTCGGTCGCCTGTCTACACCTGTTTACATCGACCTCTTTACGGTAAAGTGTATGAAGCCGTCAATGTCGTTGTTGACCTATTGAGTAGGAAATATCTAACTTGTTTACTTCTAATTATATCACATATTAATAAACGTGTTGCCATTAGTAAAATATTTAACAATTAAGGCATATAAATTAAACGTTAGGTATTGCCCGTTTCTTCATATGCTAATGGTAGTCGCCACATTTATCTGTCCTTGTTTATCTGTTAGAAAAATGTCCTTTTACAGTATTTGTTGAAGCGATGATGGCTCAGTTGGTAGTGTGTTCGGACACAGCGTCGAAGGAGGTAGGTTCGAATCCAAGCAACTGAGTCGGAGCTTTCGGTGAAGGAAAACATCGTGATGAAACCATAGCATGGTGGTAGGGCTTTTTCTAAGTCCGTCTGGCTAGCTACCAACCCCAAGTTGAAAATCTGTCGCCAAGCACCTGCTGGTGTGTTCCGGCAGCTGCACTTGAGAGCCAGTCTCCTCTAGGTTTAGCGTGACTGCCATCTTAGACCACATCGTCATTTAACATCAGATGAGATTGTGGTCAAACGCTTACCTATAAAGCATAAAAAAAATTAACGTTCCAGAATTCTTCACTATGGATAGAAAGTTTCTTGAATTATAATTTCCTCAAACTTTAGATGTTGTTATTAATTAAAATTAAGCAAATAAAATTGTTTGCTTACATAAGTCAATTCTTTTTGGACACGACAATCTCATATAATGTTCTAAATAATACTTACTTGGTTTTTGATTTTTCACGTACATTTTTAGACTAGTTGATACCCGCGAGTTCGCATGTTCATAGGAAAATACACAAGCACCACTGACGAACTCATCACCATCATTATCGTCATCAGACTGTAAGGGGCCCATTGCAGGGTCATAGACCACCTCCCGAAGGAGGAAAGTATGTGCATAATCACCACGGCAGCCCACAACCTATTGGTGATTTGAAACTCTGAGAAATCCAAAGTTCTATGTTTTCCCACATACGGTGGTACTACACGAGCATTCTTCAGGTTCAGATTTCCTCATGATGTTTTTCTTCACCGTCAGCTGATAGTGAGCTGAAATTAGTAAATGTACACGAATTAAGAATAATTCCTTGGTACATGCAGGGGTGCTTGCCGCATGCCTGCGGACATCAGATTGATATTCGACAGGTCAAACCCCTAGAACACTACGACTTTAATGATTGATAATGGCCGTCAAACTGTTAATGTCAAAGTCCTAAGAATTGAATTGGATAATACGTGGCTATATTTCCTGGATACTAAAATGCCCCATTAGTAGGTTACAGCCGCGCGAAGCCGAGACCGATCGCTAGTTCTTAATAAATAATGTTTAAGACAGTTTTTGTTTTTTTTTTAATTTTTTAAGCCAATCATTATAATTTTAATACTTTTAAATTGTACGAAACTACCTAATACCGGCGACTACACGTGCGTTGTTTATTAACTCAACAATTTATATTGAATACGTTTGCGTCACATCGCTTGCCCCACTTTTCCACGGAGAGAAAACATATATGGCTAAACATACTCGTATAGTGCTTATAAAACCGTGGACACTTACTTTAATACCTGTATATTACATGAAGTTATCGTGACATTTTTTGATACAAGGAACAAGTGTCCAGTGCGTGTATTTGAAACTAATATTAATAATAAGGTTATTCATAAGCTTAGAAACGTGTTGATAAAAGTTAATCTGCAAGTTGTTTAGAACAAGTGGCAGATGGTAACGAACGCTTCGTCGACAGTTCACAGGAGTTGGACTAAATGTTGTGCGCCTTCAAGCGTAATGTTACAAGCTGGGCTTAGAGTGTTTATAGTCTAATAGCTGCCTTCCTTGGCTTTATTAGGGTGTTTTAATGAACAACATCGAAATCATAAACGATTTATTCAAATTTGTCGATACGAAGCCGCTTGTATACGTTAAAACAACGTTCGGACAAGTAATCCAGTCATCGAGATGAACCGGCGAAAACCTCGATCGGGTTTATCTTTTTAACATAGATATATTTCAAACACAGAGAGACAACAAGAGACAGAGAGAAATATATATATATATATATATATCAATATGAGACATCACCATCGTTCACATATGTAACCAAATCCTCTTTTTAGAATATTACCAAGTAATTAAATAAAATGGCATCTGAAAAACTGAACGTCAACCTGTCAATGCTGTCATTGTTTCGCTCACAAAACTTTTTATTTGCAGACTTTTATTAAGCCAAATTTTGCACTTTTTCGCATAATTTTGCAAACATTTTATTACATGCAAAATTAATTAGTGAAATGATGCGCGTACATAAATAAATACATTCGGCAACTGATTTTATGATATTATAATAAAGTCGCCGTGGTCTAGTTATTTGACTGGTGAACTATCAATCCGATGTCCGCAGGTGCGAACCCGGCATGTATCAAAGAATTTTTCGGAATTCACGTACATTTACTATATTACCGACTGATGGTGAAGGAACACCTCGCCAGGAAACCTGAACCTGAGAAATATTCTTGTAATAACGTTGTATGTGGAAAAATATAGAACTGTGAATTTCTCAGAGTTTAAAATCGCCAATACGTCGTGGGCTGGCGTGGTGATTATGCCCATGCCTTCCTTCGGGAAGAGGCCTATGGTCCTGCAGTGGGTGAGTCTCTTACAGGTTGATGATATGATGATATGTTATACTGATGTACAAGCTATATTACTGTTAAGTTTCATCAAAATCCGATCTGCAATTTTTGTGTGAAAGAGTAAGAGATATCCACTAATTCTCGCAAACTATTTTATTTATAATAATAAACTAAGGTTTTACTCATCGTTGTTGTTCGATTTAGATTATCGTTCCCAAGGAGTTTCAAGTATAAAGCAAACCGCTATGGAATAACCCAAATAAGAATAACACTTCGAAGTTACAACGGCATCCTAACCAAACATTGGTGAACGAGTTCCGGTTTATGTGGCTATAAAAATCGGATGGTACACACTCCCGTAAAATCTATACTGAACCCAGCCATAAACGTTTGTATGTCACCACTTTACATCACGTGCATCTTTATTAAATTAAATATTTTCATAGAAGATATTCCATAACATAAGATTCGTGCTGTTAGGGTCTTTTTAGAGAGACTCTTGTATGAGTGCATTTGGACTTAGTTCTTGTTGTAGCAGAGTTGCTGTTTTCAAACAATATCCTAACTAATATTATAACGCACCTAGCAATGAATCTGTAAACATCTCATGCACCTCCCAGTCCACAAAGCTCATTATTTGATTACCCCACTATACTACTCGACTTATTTCGCTATAAAAGGAGCGGAGCGACCGCCGCTATGACACCGGTAATTCCAGGCGCTATACGGTCGTTTATGTCTCGGCCCCAGAGACAGTAGTCGAATCGGCGGCAGGGAGCTTTATGATCCCCGTCAAAGACCCCATTCCCAGGAATAGAGTAAGAAAGAGTCCTTCGCAACAAAAAGCGAAAATTATTCCGGGAGAGCCAGAAGTTACCCAATATCTGACAGACCTCCAAAGAGGCGCAGCCTATGCCATAGAGGACGAAGATTCCGAAGCAGAAGAGGAAGCCCAGAGAAGGTTGGAAAACTTCTGTAAAACCAATGTTACAGCCCCCGAAAGTATGTAGACTGACGATGAATATTCGACCAACGACATTACCATTTAAGCACTCTGTGCGCCCTAAAAATTGGCCTGTATTTACGGACTCCGAAGGCAATGCCTTGACACAGCATTCTTGCCGACCCCTAAAGGGTGGGAGGCTGAGACGACCACAGACAGTTTTGGCGTAGTACGGTATACATTGTGGTATTCTGCTAGTAGCTAATCCTAGGCTCTGGATAATTAATTTACAGTTACCCACTGTTCTGAATAGTCGGAATAAATAATTATTAATTATTATTCAGTTTTGGTTAAATTGCTTGAAATACCTATTATATCGCCATGTTGGCATTGTTCTTAATTCTCTATGTTTGCCTTCTTGCTGCAAATGTGAATGTTATTTTACTTATTACGTTCTCACGCCTTAACTACTTAAACGATCTTCATGACATTTCCCCACATTGTCAATGGTACAGAAAAGAGCATATGATGCTTTTTATTGAGTAAAAGTTATTCCCGAGGGATAAGCTAAATATTCTATAACGCGAGTGAAGTCGCAAACACAAGGCAGTAGTACATAAGTACATGATAAGGCTCTTATTAATGATCTATCTAGCTAGCTACCATCCTTAATTTAGAAATCCACCGTTAAGCACTAACATGTTAATAAATTGTAAATAATTCTGGTTTGACCACAATTTCAAGGGATGTTAAATGACGATGGGTCTAAGATGGCTGACACGATAAACCCAGACGGCTGACTCTCAAGTGCAGCTGCCGGTACACACCAACAGGCGTTTGGCGCCAGATTTTCAATTTGTATGTGGTAGAGCTACGTTGAAGCTATTACTGGTTTCAGCATGAATGGGTCAGTTCGCCCGGTGTAGTACCACCCTCTCACAGAAAACCGACGTGAAGTAACAGTGCTTGCACTGTTGCGTTTCGTTCGGTCAGTGAGAGCGCCGGAGGCCCACATATTTAAAAGGTCGGCAACGCACTTGCGACTCCCCTGGTGTTGCTAGTGTCTATGGACGGTGGTGGTCACTTACCATCAGGTGACCCACCTTTTTGTTTGCCCCCTATAATATAAAAAAATGAATGTTTGGTGTAACTAGAATTGATAGTGTTTTCAAGGAGAAAATGTCTGTATTATTAATTTTCCTGTAACTCACCATAAGGTGGCGCAGAGTTATATTTTTTGTTATTCAATTTAATGTCGACGAAGTCACGAGATGTTACTAGTATTTAATAACGAGTGATATCGAGCGTACATATTTATATTATTTATTATTTGTATGTAATTATATATTTCTATGTAATAGATACGTTCAGTCTTATAACAGAAAGCAATTAGGTACAGCCGTTCATCTAACGTCATGTTGGGCCATTAAGCGAAATAATATTATTTAATCTGTCAATTTATTTCAGGCGATATAGTGACAAATTGACATTGAAATATATTATTTATCATTTTCGCAAAGTAACCAACACCTTTATCAATCAAATAATTATCGATTTGACAAGAGAAGTAATTGGATGATCGAAGTAATGAAAATTTAATCCGACGTTTTGTGGTAAGAAGGAGTTTTCTCGACTATTTATTGTGTAAAACGATTTCGTACAAATCTCGGTCATTTTTCTCCATCAAATAGATTAATGACGCATTGCAATTTTGCGTCTAAAAGTACTGAAAGTAAGGTTGATATTATATTCGCAACCATTATGATTATTAAAAATTATATGCTCTTAACTATAAAATTATGTACACCGTTGTTGCTTATAAATAAGGCCATATCTAGTAAAACTGTTGAACTGTATATTCAAATAATAATGCACAAATGTTAAGTCTGTTTGTAACCTGAATAAATAAACTGGTGATTTAGGAAATCCTTTCCCCCAAAAACTTTACTTTTTTTAAGGTTTTAAATATTGAGTGTTTTTTCCGGGGAAGGGTGTGTGGAAGAGTTTTACTGTAAAAAAAAACATTGAAATTAGTTAAAAACTCGATAATATAATTTAAATATGAACGATATTCCACTGTGACAAAGCCTTGTGTTCGAGTGGTTTGACTGGTGAAATTTAAAAATAAATGGGAATTCATGTACACTTACTAATTGATTTAAATTGGTAACCATATCGCCTAGCTGCGAGTTAAAGTATAATGAGAAAATCTGAAACATAAAAATTTTCTTATAGTAAGTCGTGGTGGTCTAGCGGTTTTACCAGTGAGATGTCCGTAGGTTCGAACCCTGGCATGTACCAACGAATTTTTCGGAATTCACGTATATTTACTAATTTAAAATTGGTTACACTAACGGCTGACGGTGAAGAATAACGTTGTGAGGAAACCTGAACCTGAGAAATGTTTCTTCTAGTATCACCATATATGGGAAAATATAGAACTGTGAATTTTTCAGAGTTTGAAATCGCCAATACGTCGTGGGCTGACGTGGTGATTATGTCCATACCTTCTATCGGGAAGAGGCCTATGTCCCTGCAGTGGGTCTCTAACAGGCTGACGATGATGAAATACCACCGTATGTTGAAGAGTATAGAACTGTGAATTTCTTGGTTTCTAAAACAGCTAATGAGGTATAACTTGGCATTGTAAGTATAACCATATATTATACTTATAGCTTAGTAAGGAGACTTTTGGCTCAGCAATTTTTACAGGCTGGGTTAACAACTTCATCTGCATTTTTAACTTATAAATGATTACAATATACATTACCTTCATGTAAATGAAACGCTGTACAGCGTACAGCTGTACGAGATTGCTTACTTAAATTTACTTGAAACATGTCGATATATTTAAGCCAATCTAAAAAAATATCTCTATAAATTATAGCCTACGTATTATTCTGTTGTATGAGCTATATTAATGTAGGGTTTCATCAAAATCCGTTCAGTAGTAGTTCCTTCCATCCCCAAAAAGTTGTTTACAATACTAATAGAATTTTGTATTGCATCCTGTTTAGAAAGTAAACAGGAAATAAGATGAAAAATGCCTTAATGTTGTCATAAACATAACTAACTTTAACTAAACAGCTGATTTTCATAAAGTTGCTTCGACGTTTGTTCATTACTATAATTAAATAAAACGCATTCATACCAGTAGACTATTGCCGTTCAGATCTCAATTAATTAACAGTATTGAGATGCTAAGTTTTGGTTGTAATGCTAAGTGCTTAAATTTCGTCCATGGATTTGTGTATACAGCAGATCTTGTCTGAAAATCAGCGCTGCAACGCTTGCACTTGCAAACCTGCAGCCTTACGCTGAGACATAGACCTATTTGACTCCATGCAACACTTATCTCATTTAAGATATTTTATGTATACTTGTAAATATGTGTTGTATGTGTCGAATAAATGAATCTTTCTATCTTTCTTTCTTATATGCATTTAAAAATGCCTGGGAACAGGCTTATGCTGATCCAGTAAATAATACGAACTAGCTAGGGTTGTAACATTACGTCCCTTGTATCTTTACTGTTGTTAGCTGGACCTGAACGTAAACTTTAGAAGTTCTCGTAAGATCCTTTCGTTCTTCCCAGAGTAGCAGAAAGCCACCGTTGGCTATTTCGGCGGTGCGCATGCTGTAATGCACAATATTGTCAAGGGTACATAAAAGAATATAGGGTCCCTTTCATTTATAACAAATGTACTGTTCGCAAGGGATAGAACAAATCGACATAAAAAATATCCAAATTCTCAATTTTTATGGCCCCACAATCTTATCTCATTTAATCGTACAGACTATGTATATATGTTAAGTTACACGTTCCGGAGATATGTGCTTTATCATAGAAGCTTTCATTTAGATCACTGCCTAAGCTCACTACTTTGTGTAAGGTAATTTGGTGCTCATTGTACCTGCGGTGGCTTTTAAACTGCTGACTGGATGTTAGATAAGTTAATGGGTACATTAAAGCCAAAAATGATAGTGAATATTAAATTTAATTTAACTTGGTGCTTGTATTAGGTTGGTTTTCAAATATTTTCAAAAGAATTTGCTTGCGATAAGGCTGTGTAAAAACAGATTTTTTTTCAGAATTATTAGTAACAATTTCACGTTAGAGGGATACTATTCTTAATCCTACGATATACGAATTATATCAGATATCTGTAAAATGCAGGGGGTTTTATAATATTTATTTGGCTAGTTGAAAAAATTGGGTTTTATATATTTGTATAGATTTAATATCACGCTAAGAACTTCAGGACCGGAATAATAAACCTGAGGTGGATTAGATGTCCATCTAGAACCGAACATTACCGAGAAGGGCTGAAATGTGTTTACCTATGTCACGAGGTATTGCTGCACGGCTCAATCGACTCTCTACGCAATAATTACACTTTGTATTATATTTGTTCAAGCTTATGTAAGTACGTAGACAACTAAATATTAAATTATAATTAAATCATCTATTTAAATAAACATGTAACAAAAAAAATAACAAAAAGTTTTTGCAAAATGTTAACTATTGTTATGATTTTTTTTTACGTTTTGGCTCATCATGATTTAAGTTGAGGTGGTTGAACAGTTTCACCGGTGGAAGTTCGAACCCCGGCATGTACCAATCTATTTTTCGGAATTTATGTACATTTGCAAGTTTAAATTTCACTATCAGTTGACGGTGACGGAAAAAATCGCGAAGAAAACTTAACCTCAGAAATGTTTTTGTAAACACCACTGTATGTGGGAAAATATAGAAGTATGAATTTCTCGAAGTTTCAAATAGCTAATACGTCATGGGCTGGCGTGGTGATTATAGGCATACCTTCCTTCGGAAAGTGGCCCATAGCCCTCAGCGGGTCTTTTACAGCTTGACGATGTAAATTAAAACCGGATTCAGGTTCATAATTTTAAATTAATTCAAAACACTTTTATGCCTTCAGCCATATTTTACCGCCATAATTCTTGTCTCTGGATAATGTTTTCGATTTGTAACCAGACGAGCGAACGTTATCGCAATCATTCCCTCTGAAATTCGGTCTATTACCGACACTGCTGTTGCCGGCACACGCGTTCGTGCGAACTTCATGTCAGTGACTTATGTTTCGGCTACATATGCCGCGGTTATACAAACATCCGTCGATGCCCGCTAATGTGTTAGTAACATTATATAATGTACGACGTTCGTGGTTCCGATTTTAGAGATATTTTGCGCGTTCCCAGAACCTATTTATAAGAAATATTATCACAGTTTGAGTTTACGAGCATTTTTATATATCCAAAATAATTTTCAGAGCAGACTTCAGATATACTTTATGTTATTGAATACTTAAGTTAAGATAAAAAATGTATTGGAAAAAGCCTTAATACATATTCGGTGCGCATTTTTTTTGTGGTTGGAGGTGAACGAACACACGGGATACCTGATGGTAAGTAATCACCGCGGCCCATGTACGCCTACGACACAAGGGGCGTGATGGATGCGTTGCTGGCGTTTGAGGAAGGAGTAGGCTTGTTTCTTGATGGTTTCTAGGTTATATTGGTTCGGAAACGCTGTCGCTGGGACTTCACTCTAGAGGGCCAATGTACGTGGGAAAAACGCACGGTATTTACATATCGCCATATGTCGATTAAATACAGTAGTTCAAAATAATAGTAGAATAATATTAATTATATTATGCTGTAGGTGGTAGAGCTACGCTGAAGCTATTACTGGTTTCAGCATGAATGGGTCGGCTCGCCCGACGCGCGGGGCAGTACCACCCTCTCACAGTAAACCGACGTGAAGTAACAGTGCTTGCACTGTTGCGTTTCGTTCGGTCAGCGAGAGCGCCGGAGGCCCACATATATTAAAAGGCCGGCAACGCACTTGCGACTCCCCTGGTGTTGCTAGTGTCTATGGACGTTGGTGATCACTTACCATCAGGTGACCCACCAGTTCGTGTGCCCCCTATAATATAAAAAAAATATAATAAATTATTTTAAAATTTTCTTGCACATACTGTATTACTCGAATTTAAATTTCATTCGTATTATAAAATTTCTTTACACGCAACTTTAGGAAACTGACAATTTTTTCCTGTTCATTAATAACTTAATTACCATGTTTTATTATAAATTATCTTTATGATTTTAATAGTTTGTAATTTTTAAAATGTTAAATTATTGACAACGCAATTAATTCAGATTAAACAAAGTACATTATTCGTCTAGACTAAAGTAACCTTATCGCTTGAAGCTCTTTCTTCTAAGCAGCCTTACAGTAATATCAGTTACAAAAGTAAATATCCCAGAGGCAATGTAAAATACATAGAAATAACAAATACTACACACGTATATACAATACTGTAAATGTATAAACGTATAAATATTATGTTAAAGTGCAAATATTGTAGCCGTAAGAAAAAGTAGTTTTTCTGGTTGAAACACAAACCGGAGAGAAGCAAAAAAGTCTGCGCCTTACAGCTTTAATGAAGTGCTACTACTTGGTTTTTAGATTACATATAATTAAAAAACAAAGAAAATATCGGTAAAAAAAGATTAGGGGCAAATAATAATACAATTCGATGTAGCTTGCTTTTCTGTTTCCAAATATATTGTAAACAACGGTAGATAATCAGGATAGCGACAATATAGAATATGATTATAGTCTTATAATAATTTCAATACAATCGGGCAGAGTTTCCCTATACAACTGAACTTGGCGGTGGTTACGAAACGATTTATCCCAAGCAATGTGACACGCCGGCTTTTATAGACAAATCATGTAACGAACGATTTAATAATTGATACTGAACACTAATATTACCGTTTATACTGAAATACTAATCAATGGAAATTATCATAAATTCTAATGAACAAAGATCATTTCTAGAATACTATTTTTAATTAGTATTTCCTGCGCCAGAAGTCTGTTACATAAAACCCAATATTGCAAAAAAAAAAAACGGCAAATATATGATTTTGCCATCCGGAAAAAAATGCACAACCTCTTATCGATGTTACGGTAAGAATAGGTATACTTAAAAACAAGGGCGTAAAATTGATAAAATCTAAGGGTAAATTACAATTACACCCTTAATTAGCCTAACTATATAAAATTCTTCCCAGACTGACTAAAACATTCAAACATAAAACAAAATATGAATGAATATATACAATATCTTTTCCTTTATTCGAATGGTTATGTTAATATATAATCGTTTCTCTTTCATCTCTGCTTATAATGATGCTTTCATTTCAATTACAGCGACGAGAGAAAGACTCACGATGTCGTAGCAAATAAGCCAATTAAATTACACTCCCCCTCACATCGACTTCTGATGTATTATATACCTCGTCTCGTAAGCCGCGTGAGAAATTGACTGTATACTTTTGTAAAACATTACATACGATTCAGCCGTCGCTCCATTAGCGCGAACCGACGTAAGTAACCTTTTAAAAAGGAAAAGAGATCGTGTTTGTGCTTCATCTTAGCGTCACACTCTTAATTGGTGGAAATACAGTTCTATTTTATAGTTGAATGTGTCTATAATTCTAATCGTAGCTATAATAATAACCATTAATAATTAAAATTGCTAAAAGGGTTTTGATATAAATTTACAGTAAATATATCTTATACATCAGAATAAAATATAGGCTATATAATTTATATATACAACACGTGCGAAGCCGCAGTCGTAATTAGTATGTAACATAATTGTGAGTTACTGATATATTTTTTGTAGTGAAACTTCTTTCGAATCGTTGTGATTTCTAAACGGATGCAACGGAAAAAACGACAGGTAAGAGACACAAATACAAAAATGTGTATTCAGAGCGAGAGAGCAAATGTCGGTATGTATGTATATTGCACACTGTTTAATACTTGCTTGTATTTGAGCATTTAACGTGTGTTAGTATATGTGAAAAGTACGTGTACCATTGTACACTGTATGCGGCTGCGTATTACAGCTTTTTAGTAAGAAGTCAGCGTGGTGTGTTATTATTTAACAGTGTTTGTGAGTATTTTTATATGTTGTTTGTAGAAACTGAAAATATGGAACTTGAGCCATAAATTATGTAAAATATGTTAAATAAAATAAAAAATATCTTTTAAAATTAATCAAAATACTTTCATTTTTAAACAAATAAGCTTTGTAATTATCCTACCCTTCTTATATATACATCTCATTCTTTTGTCGATTTACTGAAGTTTCACTTCTATCGTGTGTGAATCGCACACATACCTTTTTTTCATTTAGCTATATATATTCTCTTCTATTAATCCGTTGGTTTCTGTGAAGTCAAAAATTTGAACCTACTTGTAATTTCGTCCTTAACTTCTTGTTACCACGAAATGCTGTTAGTTACTCTAACAACATTACTTATATCTTCAGTTTTTCAATAGCATAATAGTTTCTGCCCTTTCGCTCGGGAACAGTGTTTTGTTTTTTCTGGGCGAAAATATCCTGTCTCCTTTTCTGTACCTCTGACAAATGTACATACAATTTAATTATGATTGGTAAACTAGTTAAAGAATGAAAGTGTAATAAACGAACAGACTTATTTTCACATTTTGTAATATTAGTTAGTATTACTAATTAAATGATGATAAAAGTCAATTGTTTAAATCGTTTTGTATATCCCTTTAAATAATTTTCACACGATTTCATAAGCTTTGCGCTAAATATAATATGTCAAATAGACTAACACTGGATCCGTCGGCTTCATCATACTTCGAATTCGAGCGGCAAATTTTATAACAGCGGAAAGTCGTTTAAATTTTGTTAATAAAAGAATCACCAGAGCGAATGGAAACGTGACGCCAAACAATGCCTCCGTCCGGTTATATTATGTGAAACGAATGACCCATTTAAATTCGTTTTCCCAGATAAAAAAAAAAACAACACAACCGGATAAAAGCTCCACTGAATTGGGAAACATACGTTCGAACAGTCTACGGTGATATGTGAAAACAAAAATGTAATCTTAACATATGTTGTTTTATAATTCAGCTATAAAATTACTAACGATAGTCGGTGACTTCGTTCGCGTTAAATACTAATATTAAACTTAATAAAAATATGTAAATTACAGACGAGCACCATTAGTTTACGGGTTATTGTCTAATAGATAAAACAAAAACTTAGACCATGAGGAAAAGTTAGGTAGGGAATTGAAATTTTTAGATTACAGTATAACCAGATCAAAGCGACTATGGCTTAGTTGACAGCGTGTTCGGACATGGCGTCGAAGGACGTTTTATTTTAGAAAAAAAAAAACGAGTATCGTGGAACATTCGTTTGAAACGAAGTCTCTTTCGTAGTTAATAAGCTAATACAAATAAATTAATCACTAACATCAAAGTAATTAAATGAAAATCAGAAGTAAACAATGAGTTGAAGGAATGGTAGGAAATTTAATGATTAATATATTTTATTCGGGTTGTCAAAATAAACATTTTGTTGTACACCATTCAATTCATTATAAAATTCATCAGATAAATATAAACACACACGATATATGCTATGAAACAGTTGACGTGAATTCCGTGTACAAACTATACCTGCACGGCGTCGGATCGGATCAGAGTTGTGACGGAAAAATCTTACACATTTTTTCGCCCAGTCTCCATCCGTCAAGTACATATCGTGCGATAAAAAACTTTATTGCGGAAAAAAAATCTGGTTCTGCGCTAAAATAATCATAAGTACCAGTGTCCAAAATTGCGGGTGCACCACACGCGTGCTTACATTACTGAAAATGTTTGTATGCAAATTTCCACGCAGTCAAAGTCACGGGTAACGGCTAGTTATAGATAAAAATATGTTAAGATAAAACTACAAGTTTATCAATATACATTTGTTTGTGTGTACATCTGTTTTTAGTTCTAGCGGAATATGCTGAAATACTTAACAATGGCTCCTTTGTTAGATAGCTTTATAAGGGTTGTTTGTACCTTTTATATTATGATTAATGTGACAACCACCTAACTGGTTTTAAATGAACCGCTCAGTGAAGCTGTATACAGTTAATTTATTTTACAACCCTAAAACGTAATGGACGTATCACATAAATGATTGTCCGAATTGTAGTTAGTGAAAGGGCTTAACATGTCTAAGCCGTGTTGAAGTAAAATCGCTGTCTAATATTTCAACGTGTTGTTTGTGATTTTATTTCTTAAAAGTTTTTACTTCTTTTGTGTTGAAACTTTTTAATATGTATTGAGAGTAAAGGCCAAGGTCCTATTTTAGTGTTTCGCTAGCTACGTCCGTCAATATTTAAACGGTAGTCGTTAGATTAGAAAATGTTTATTTAGTGTGATAATTTAACAAAATATAATTAATATCGATTATGTTTAAGAGAAACGGCAATAATGTACATTCAAATTAAATAACTCGTCCAAGAGGGAGCACGGTGAGTTCACAAAAAAATAAAACACAACCTACGGGTCTTTCTCGCTACAAACTCCTTGACAAGACGCAAGTGTATGTATTTACCAAGTTAGAACATTTCGTCATTTACCACCAAAGACACTAAAGACTAAAGACTAAGATTTATAAAATATAAAACAATATAGATTGAATAAGCTATATAATTATAACAAAAGAAAACTATACAACTATGATTGAATGAAATGACGTACAAAATAATACAATAACAAAATTCGAGTACTTACAATTATTTTATGGATGAATTATTCTGCTAAATCAAAACATATAAATAATATTGAATTGACTGTCATTTATGCGGTTTAGACTTTAAAAAGATAAAGCCAATTTTGACACTTATTCGACTCTTATTATATAGACTAGAAGTGACTACGCCTTTTCATAGGGGCTGGGCGTAATGATGAATTTTGTCAGAGCTAACTTACACTCTGCGGAATAGTTGATGCAGTTATAATAAATTAACAATTCAAAAAAATTAAAGATAATTTTATGGTAATTCAGGTAAAACGTAGTTATAATCTGTAATGCGCAGTGTAAGAAAGAAAAATGGTCAAGTCGACTTTTTATATACTCGTAATATTCCAAAATCAATTGAGTTTTATATAATTTTATAAATTTAACATACCTTGATCTATGTACGGTTTACGAATAACGAGCTTTATAAATAACTCTGTGGACCACAGCGCCTCGATACCATCTAATTCTTCGCTGCTGAAATCGATGCCGACCGGGTGTTTCTCTTAAGGTTCGACTCTTTGTCGCTTCGTAGGAACGTTGTATTACTTTGCTTCTTATACAAAATCTACCATGAAGAGTGTTACAAAGAACTCTTTGGATTGATACCTGCTGCTGAGTTCCATTATCGAAAGACTCGCTACAAATTGAAATTACGTCCATGTCAATTTGATGGTTGTTCACGAACGTCAGTTTTTTGGAATTAACTCTCAGCGCGGTGGAGTTTCCGGACCAATATAATTTAATATATAAAGGACTGGCAAAGTATCTGTGATTCCTCTCATGTCGCAGGTGTCCATGGGCGGCGGTGATTGTTTACCGTCATGCGGCGTGCATGTTCGTTTACCTCTAATCGTATAAAAGAAAATAAAGAAAACGGGACCTCCGTCATTAACGAGGCTCCTAAACTAACCAGTGAATTATAAATTATATAAAAATATGCTAAGTAAAAACGAGTTTTGAATTAAATTTCTACGCGTCCAGTATTCAAGTTAAACAATCGGCAGCGCACAATGCTCGTCTGCTCGAATTTCGATACTTACACGCACACGCACTTAAACAAGGGAAAGAGAGAGTGAAGGATAACGCTTTTTTCTTACGTGATGATTTGTACCAGTCAGCTTTTATCGCAAGCCGTGTTAAGGAACTTTGTTCCAAATACTGATATATAAAAATGGAAATCGCGCTAAAGTAATTTTTATTACAATTTCAACAAAATGAAAGCGAAAATATAACTATGTGGGTTAACCCATTTTCCGTCCGTCAAGACGCCTTTACGCTGTTTGCTTTGATGTAGATTTACGATCTTGGTCTAGAATAATCGTACCTCAATTGTTAACAAAACTTTCAGATGTCTCATGAATATTCAAGGTTTAGATTGTAATAGTTGAAGAAAGCCTATGACCGAGTATCTTATACTACATGTAGAACGATACTAATGACTTTATATTATATATACGAAAATATCTCGTGTCTGTCTGTTTGCATTTTTTTATTTCTTAAACCTATGAACTGACCGAAATGGAATTTGACTTAGCCGTATATTGGAAACATGAACATAAATTCTGAGTATTTATGACATAAGGTTTTTATTATCATAAAAAAACTCGCGGTAAAAACTAGTTCATTTAATGTACATACGAATACAAAATTATCCTGTATCTTCACGCAATCCGTTTCTGGAACGGCACAAGGAGAGACACACAACATAATAGTGGCAAAAGTTTTTCGTAAATATTGTTCAACTGTATACAGATATCTTCTAAGTATATCTATCTCAGTTTCTCATTACCAAAATTCAATTAGTGTGAGTAGTAACGCCAATTACGTCTAATCATATTTTCCGTGATCACCCTTTGTTTAATATTTCATCCTTTCAAAAACTTATCCCCCCTATTTTTTTTTTTTTTCGAACTGACCTACACTGCTAGCCAATAAGGCCTTTACAGTTCCACCGGACTACTGAGGGGCGCGCTTAGGGCACTCACCCGATTTGGGTATCCCCCACTTATCTAAAGACATTATTAAGTAACTAGCTAATACCCGTGACTTCGTCTGCGTTGTTTAATGCCTTAATATAGATTTGTAGTAGTAGATAGAGTTGTATGTATCAAATGAGTTGGAAAAAAATCTGCCATCTGAGAGCTACCTTACAGTGCGTTATATAAACCATTTCGAGTTATGTGAAAGTAATCTATGGGGTCATTAATTAAAAAGATATAAAAACAGACGAAGCTGCGGGCGGCTGTTAGTCCAAACTAATATTACAAACTAGAATACGAGTTTGTCTGCTTGTTACATCTTCACGCCGACGTAACAGTTACTTACATTATGAAATTTAACAGACATGTTATCAAGGGTACAGAGATGGACGGATAGGGTAGGGTATATAGGGTACTTTTATCCACAAAAATGTACAGTTCTTGAAGGATATATTACTTATATAAACTGTATAATCATGAGCTGTATAATCAAACCACAAGGAAAAGTTAGTGGTATATTTGTAGGTGGTAGAACTACGCTGAAGCTATTACTGGTTTCAGCATGAATGGGTCGGCTCGCCCGGGGTAGTACCACGCTCTCACAGAAAACCGACGTGAAGTAACAGTGCTTGCACTGTTGCGTTTCGTTGGGTCAGTGAGAGCGCCGGAGGCCCACATATAATAAAAGGCCGGCAACGCACTTGCGATTCCCCTGGTGTTGCTAGTGTCTATGGACGGCGGTGATCACTTACCATCAGGTGAGCCACCTGTTCATTTGCCCCCTATAATATAAAGAAAAAAAGTGCAAAACTATAATAACATTTGATAATAGACAAATGGATTGCGATAATTTTAATTCCTATGATCCGTGTATAATTGTAGGTAATACTTTCATATATTTATTGTTATAGCTACATACAATATTATGTAAAGGAAATAATGTGTAATAGTTCAATGTCGTACGATTCCATCTCGGAATTTAATCTGGAAGGGTATTATGGAACTTTCGTGATTTATCACTTTGCTGAGCTGACAGTTTTTTTTCCAATACTCAGCCTTTTCCACTCGTATGATTTTTCTTATTCGAGAAATAGAATTTTGAGAATAATTCTAGATTTGCTGAATGTTATATATGACTGTATTGGTAGTAATATGGTTTTTTTAAGGAAATGTAGAACGAGGGTAATGTTTATTTCTTTGGCAGGCATAAAAGGTTTAACGGATTTTAGCTAACGAGGTATCGTCCGATTTGTTTTGATTATCGGAGTGGCATAAGCTGAGTAAAATGAAAGAGGCTTTCCGATGTATGCGCATCACGCAAAAACTTAGCTTAGATCATTTTTTTTATTCTGACTTGCTAGTAACTTGACTGTTACCTAAAAAAAAATACTACCACAGCTTAATTTAAAAATAGTTATTAAAATCTTAAGAAACCTTTGATTGAAGTTAAACTTCTTATTGGAGTGCTTTGAAATTCTGATCCGCAACCTTTTTGTGTGACGAAAAGTGGTTGAGGTAAGCACCGTGTCAGGGTAAGTGTTGAAAACACCGGTTCTCTCGTCCGATCACCGAAGTTAAGCAACGACGGGCGGAGTCCAGATTTAGATATTTACATGGATGACCGCCTAGGAACATCGCGTGACACTGGCTTTTTACTTTGCTGTACTTTTTATAAAGAAGTTTTTACTTGTTTCTTGTGGTCATATACAGTCACACCCATTTTTTATAAGCACTATGTGTTCAACGATGTGAATTCTCTTGCTCTGGAGAAGTGGGACATGCGATGTGGCGCTTATGTTTTTTTTCTTTCTTGTATGAAAAACTTAGTTTCTTTTAAGATAATAAACGACGCAGCCGAAGTCACAGGTATAACTTAGTTTAATTATAAAATAGACAATTTAACGTTTAACCAAGTTTATTAGTTGAGACTCGAGCGATCGCCGACACACCTAGTTCTCGTTTATTTTCCGAGCGACCTTATCGAATGCAATAAATTTAAATAACTTTCCAATATCAATTCTAGTTAATTGAATAGATCAAATGATAAATTTCTGTAGCAATTCGGTTTCAACTATAACCTTAATTGGATCGAGAAAAGTTACCCAATTCATTTGAAGTGGTGATCGGATAAATTGAATCAATTTTAATTTAGTTTTAACATTTGCTAATTGCCCCCTGCGGCTTCACACGGGTGGTACTAATGAATAAATTTCGCACCTGATGATATCGCTAAAGGGTAGCTTGGATAGCGTACTTCTGTCCCTTATTGAAGAACCTCATATCATGACAGTGGCAGAAAAGTAGGTAACCCACTTGGGGCGACCCTAGCGTACTCATTTGGATGCTTCGAAGAAATGTTAGTGTTATCGAGGTTTTGTAAGGTACTAAAGAGTAGGAAGAGAAGCCAGACACCAACTGAAGGTGTTGGTTTACGATGATTGTCTATAATACTATAAAATACAGTATCTTGACTGCCTCGTTATCTCCCAGCTCAAAGTACAAAGAATACAATTTGGGGACGCTTTTGACTGCACATTGCAGACATCGTTTAAGAAAAGATGTATCGATTAAGAACCTAAATTGTGAACAGGTTCAGTAAGTTTTGTAAGGAAAATAATACTTTTCACGTCTGATTTAATAGAAGCTTGTTATTGTTATACTGCGGCCTACAGACTTATTTCATGCATAAATAATATATTATCAGAGTTTTTGAAATCCAACTTCTAAAGGTGAGAAAAGAGATGGTAAAATTTAAATGGGAATAATATTTCTGTAACAAACCCAATAATACATTGGTGATAAACCGGAATATCACATAAATTCAGTTACAATAAATAAATATATACAAATATCTGACTGTCTCGGCTTCGAACGAGCGTCAAACGAAGAGATGATATTAAATCTTTTCTTCACAGTACCACTATGTTATAAATTATACACAAAAACAAAAAATAGTGACTGAACAACTGAACCTTCAATCATACCGAATCTGTCAATTTTGTCAAAATTTCTAAGATCTCCTTTCTGTCTTCTGTCCCACTCATTAACCTTTTGTATAGAAGTTTTTTACCGTTTACAATAAAAAATTATAAAGAATAAACAACCAAATAGTTGCAATTCAAAAGTTAGGTATATAATGAGAAACTAATTACCAATTTGATAATTGCGATGCTTAATTTTAATAACAAGGATTTGTCGCCAAAAGAGTGAATAAAAATTGCACAACCTTGTGTAGGTGGTACTAATAAGAGGCTGTAAAATGATAGACTCCGTAAAGGGTCTGCGCCAAAATGCACGACGAGAAGTTCTTAAGTGAAACAATTTGTATAATAGACCAGACACGGACTGAAACCGAGCTTCCTTATAAATGATTTATTGCGGTAAGAAGGACCCGTTGAGCGGTCAAGAAGTACATTTACCAATTACGATCTTGATTAAGGTTTGGGCTGCCTTCAGTAACAAATTGGACCAATTTACTGTTTACATTAAAATTGATATTCTGTCAACATGGAGAAATTTCGTTAATACATTTAGGATATTTGGAAATTTAATATTTTTTGTAGATTTTAAATGGTGACACTATACACGACCTTGTAGGTGTTAGCGTTTGACCATAATCTCATCTGATGTTAAATGACGATGTGGGCTGGTATGGTAGATATGCTATACATAGAGCGGGGATTACCTCCCAAGTGAAGATGCCGAAACATATCGTCAAAGGTTGGGTAGAACCATACTATATATATTTAGCACCATGTTTTCCATCATCAAAAGATCTGGCTCCTTCTCAAGGATTTGAAGCTATGTCGATTGACGCAGTTTGAATGATGTATTTAATTCAATTTAATAAATTTTAATTATTAAGAACAGTGTAGTCCAAAAACAACAGTGACTATCGAGAGATTTACAATTCATCGTCAATTTTCGCTATTATGGCGCTCTGTAAACCTTTTATTAGTTGGATATACAGTGGCTGATCTCGTAATATGAACCATCAAAGAGTGTAATTATGTATAAAGACCACTCTGTAACAACAGGGTTAGATACCTTACGGTAAGTTTCAATACTGCAAATGCACCAGATGGTACCGTAACGCGATACATATAAAGCTACTATTACAAATGGTACGCCTAATGTACTCGTATGACCGTTGCAATCCAGGCCACCATCAGACAGGAAATAAATATTAAAATTTTAATAAAAATGGTTGTCTTTTATATACAATACGTAACATAAATAAGTAGAAAGTAAAGATCTTTCGCGAGCAAAGGCAAAGGCTTAAACACTACGCGAATCCTAAATAGGTTTCAGTCATGTTACCATTCATTTTTGTGACCTACCAAGGTAAAAGTCACTAGTCAGCTGAATATAGTCTATGCCGAATGTAAAACAATGAAGCAAGGGACGACAGGAACACAGCCAATACTTGTGCTGCATATTATCATGTGTGGAGAAAGCAACTCGATTCATTTAGTTGCTAGGAAACTGATGTGTGCCCTTATACTTGCGAGGAACCCCCGTTTTTCTGCAGAATATTTCATTTGCAATGCCTTATAGCTTGAATATTCTAGGCAATCATCATCTCGGCACGAACTAAAAAATCAAAATATCTTGTCATTGCTGTATCGTGAAGTTTAGGAATTGTATCTCAGAACGTGACAAATTAAAATCAAAAGCACCGTTACTTTGTAGTGAATCAATAAAAAATAAGAATAGCGGTAGTTGTTGATTAGTATGGTACTGTATACTAGTGAGACTGGCTCATGTATCTGGAACATATTTCATTATTCATTTTCCGTCAAGAAGTATTTATTGTGTTAGGTAAATATTGACCATATAATGTCTCAATTATGAGGTTATTGCAGCAACACTTTCAGAAACATGTACAGGTCGACGTTGATTCTGAAGAGTCTGTGATATAGTTGGGATATAATAGGTCCAATCTGTCGCCCCGTATCCGTGGGTGAACGCGCAATGAATATGAAAACGTCGTACTCCGGTTACCATATACAAAATTCTCCTGATATTCCAACATTTTTTTAACATATAAATAAAATGCATTTTACTGTATTAACAAAATATAAGGTAATTGGAAGTATTGATCATAATGCGCGGATTTTATGATTGAACAATATCATTAATAAATCATTTTCTTGGGCACAACAATATTGGACTCATTTAGAACATCTGGCCCGGTTAATGCTTAGCTATTTGTTGCAGTGATATTACAATATGGGATTCACTGTTGTTTTTTTTATACTTTATAGGTAAACGTTTTGACCACAATCTCATCTGATATTAAATGATGACCTGGTCTAAGATGGTAAGACACGCTTAACCTAGAGGGAGACTGGCTCTTAAGTGCAGCTGCCGGAACACACCAACAGGTGCTTGGCGACAGATTGTCAACTTGAGGGCGGTAGCTATCCAGACGGACTTAGAAAAAACCCTACCACCATGCTATGGTTTCATCACGATGTTTTCCTTCACCGAAAGCTCCGACACAGTTTTTTTTTTATGTTATAGGGGGCAAACGAACAGGTGGGTCACCTGATGGTAAGTGATCACCGCCGTCCATAGACACTAGCAACACCAGGGGAGTCGCAAGTGCGTTGGATTCGAACCTACATCCTTCGACGCTGTGTCCGAACACACTACCAACTGAGCTTCAATCAATCGTTATCAGAGTACGGTATCACGTAACATATCAAATCACATATCTAATATATTTTATTATAATGTATTTTAAAACAAGGTAATAAATACATCGGCTCTGATTTACAATAGGTCTAGATAAATCTTGTTATGAAGGCTACTCATCTCAAATTTGACGTTTGAAGTATGTGTATGGATAGTCTGCGTGTGATATATGATCTGTGTGCAAAATTTCATTTAATTAGGAGAAGGCATTTTTAATTGGAATAAACAGATAGGCAGGCAGACAAAACAAATTTAACATCACGTTCGAGATCAATAAATACCTTGTATAGATAGATATGGTTAACAAGATATGGCAAAGAAAAATAAATGAGAGAACTACATATTTTTTAATATATATTTTATTCCTGGCAACCCCGTTTGATTTGACGGCGAAAGGAACGAAACTGACAAGAAACTCGTTGACCTGATTGTGTCGGTGATGGAGGTGTTATCGGTGAAATGCTATGAAAAGGTTTACGGATTATAATGGGAAATATGAAAGGCTTTTGAATACTAGTGATATGTAATCAGCGCCTTTGGAGCAAAAGTTACAGTTAGTACTGACATATGTATAATATGAAAGGAAAGTTAATGTATTATTCTTATATGTGTTAGCTTTTTCGTGTCATCTTTTCATTGGTATTTATTGGTGATGGATTATTGGTAAATACTTAGTTGAATTTTCTTTTAATACTACACTTGTGTATTAATAACTGAAAAAAATGAAATGACAATAAATTTATTTGTAAACGTAAAAACAAAAACGAACTATATTCCATAGTTACACTATGTTTGCATTTACTCTTTACAATCATATAGTCGTATAGCTCAAGCAATACCGCTAATTTCTTCCTCTTGTTTCTCTTCATATTCGCTTTGATGTCTAGAATAAAACTCTGCTAGGAAGACCTATGGAGTACATATATTATACCTCACAAAATGGAAGGTGTAAGACTCTCTAAGGGACTGACGTTATTGTTGAAGATATTCGAAAAAGTTTATGACGTGTTATAAGTCTATAATTTTCTTACACTGTCTAAAAGATACGATGTCGATGTCTGTTTTATTTTTTACCACGCCTCGGTGACTCATCTATTGTTTCTTTGAAACGATGAGTGTAATAAACAAAAGTCTATATGTTTATTTATATATATATATACTTATATAGAGTACTTGCATATTATATTTATACAAAATAAGTTATAAAAAGTATTCGAGTATGTCGTAAAAAATATTTTTGACGCCTTTACATTTTTAATACTTGTTAAATGCTAGAGATTATCTTCTAAGTGAAACTTATTGTAACCATGTTTATATTTTACATGTTATTTCAAAGTAATATTTTTATTGTTTTTAATAATATTGTTATTTGCGGAGCTATCATGACCAATATAGTATTAAGTATGAATGAAATTCCATCAGTGTCTTCTCGATGGTTGGAAGTCGTCTTCTGTGCGGTTCCCACGTACATCGGCCCTCTGGAACGAACTCCTAGCGGCAGGGTTTCCGAACCAATACAATCCACAGACCTTCAAGAAACGAGCCTACTCCTTCCTCAAAGGCCGGCAACGCATTTGTGATGCCTCTCGCGTCGCAGGTATCTATGGGCGGCGGTGATTACTTACCATTAGGTAACCCGTCTATTCGTTTGCCTCCAATCGCATAAAAAAAAATCCTGAACCATTGAAAAATCTTAGAAGGGATCATATATTTTAAAATAAGGGTCTTTTGAGTATCGAAACTTTTTTAATTTTAATGAACTATTTATGTGTCTATAAAGAACAGAAACGCACTGGAAATTACGTGTCTAAAGTGCTTGGACACTTTCTTAATACGCCTTATTATTTCCATCCATACGAAGCCTAGCATCATACATCACTACATAGTATAAAACAAAGTCGCTTTCTCTGTCCCTATATCCCTTTGTATGCTTAAATCTTTAAAATTACGCAACGGATTTTGATGCGGTATGTTTAATAGATAGAGTGATCAAAGGGGAAGGTTTAAATGTATAATAACATAAGTTAAATACTGGAGAAATACTGTTATTTTTGAGGTTACTCCAAATTTAACGCGTGCGGGCCACGGGCAGTAATGAGTAAATCAAAACTACTGGATCGATTTTAATCATTTTTTTAGTAAATGACATAGCGATTTATACCCGTGCGAAGCCGGAGCGAGCCGCTAGTTTTGTATAAGAGCATAGTGCGCTATTTTCTTTATAACTGAACATTCATTAAAATCACAATATTACGAGTGTTTCACAGAATGGCCAGTGCGACTCCTCAACCGAAGCGTGATCGTACATTTAAGTTCCAACTTGTTTCGTTAAGTTTCAAACTAAGGCAACTCTGGACGCTGGCCAAGTACAAACTTCAGTATAATATTTGAAACTACATTTCAAATGTAATTCTAACTGGAAGCCTGAGGTTTCGGTTCCTACAATTTTAGTATTTAATTATGTTAAAGCTTTAAACGTCTTCTCGTTACTAAAATAACTTGTTATTGAAGTATGACGTTTTTTTGAAGTGAAACTTCTTTACAATCGTTGTGATTTAAAATCGGATGCAACGGAAAAACGACAGGTAAGAGACACAAATACTAAAATGTGTATCCAGAGCGAGAGAGCAAATGTCGGTGTGTATGTATATTGCACACTGTTTAATACTTGCTTGTATTTGAGCATTTAACGTGTGTTAGTATATGTGAAAAGTACGTGTACTACTGTACACTGAATGCGGCTGCGTATTACAGCTTTTTAGTAAGAAGTCAGCGTGGTATGTTATTATTTAACAGTGTTTGTGCGTATTTTTATATCTTGTTTGTTAAAACTGAAAATATGGAACTTGAGCAATTAATTATGTAACATATGTTGAATAAAATATAAAATATCTTTTAAAATTAATCAAAATACTTTCATTTTTAACCAAATAAACTTTGTAATTGTCCTACCTTTGTTATATATGTTCATCTCACTATTTTGTCGATTTACTGAAGTTTCACTTTTATCGTGTGTTAATCGCACACACCTTTTTTTTTAATGTTATGACTAAAGTAAATAATTATAAAAATGACGACGAGAATAAACTGCTTAGTGTTGACCAAAAAAATCGTGGAGAAATTACAGCACAACCTTGTTTAAAATTCAAAGAGCTATTCATCTAATATATCTATAGAGTGATCTTTTTTAAACCAGCTCCTTATTTTGAGGTGATAATCTGGGAACCAGTAAAAAGTGTCCTAGATTGGTTCTAAAGCGTTTATGATCAATTAAACAAACTGGATATGTAAGCAGCCTGGAAGGTTAATGAGCTGATAGATGTGACATAGATGATTGGAGAGAAGCGGTATTGAATAGAAGGAAGGATGACGTAAAGTGTGTGTCCAATATATGAGAATGATGAATACGTTTGCGCCAGCTAGCTGCTTTAATATTTAAATGGGACTCGGTAAAAATTGTTTATTTCTTATTACACTACTATACTAACTAAGCTCTGTCAACGACTTAATAATGAAGAAATAAAAGATTTTTTTTAATGCTTTATAGGTAAGCGTTTTCACCACAATCTCATCTGATGTTAAATGATGATGTGGTCTAAGATGGTAAGTCATGCTTAACCTAGATAAATCTATTCATTTTTACTTAAATCTCATCGATGGAACGCAAATGCTAAGTGCTACGGCGCCTAGCAGTATTCGGACTTGACCAACTACAAAGTGCTTTATTAAATAATTAGGTAACAATTAATTACTGTGTATCTTGTGAAAGATTTTTTTATCTATATCACAATCCTTTTCTTTTTTTTTATTAACGTGGGGAGATCCCTTATGGATACCCACTCTCCCGGGGGGGAGAGAGTGGGTTATGTCCGATTCGCACGGACTAAAACCCCACGGTGAATCGGCCGCCGCTTTCGGTTGGGGCGGCATGGGACCGTACTGTTCTATATCACAATCCTACATTAATATAGACTTACATAACATATCTGCATTTCTTTGGTGCGATATTTTGCATCACCTGACCCTATGCAAATAAATTGAAGAAAAGACAATCGCCGACATTACTTCGTTGGTAATCGCCGTTGCTATGGCGACGGTTTAAACTGTAAACAACCCTTTAGAGTTCAAGAAATAGACTCATTTATTCTGATACATACCACTCCAGACTGAATACGATAAGGTTTTATTAGGTGTGAAGTGGCTCATTTCTAAGTGAACAAGAGAGAGTACCCACAAGGCAAATGTGCCTATTAAAAGGCTATATTTATATTACAAAAAAGATATATAATTTGTGTTTATAGATTTTAGTGTTGGTTTACAAACCCACCTGATCTTAAGCGATAACATTGCCTAAGATGATAAGCATACTAAGCCCACAAGCTTCTCAAGCGTGACCAGTATAACATACCTATAGGTGCTTGGCGCTTGATTTTCAACTCGAAGGTAACAGGCGGGTATTAGAAAAAACCTTATTTAAGCAATACCAAAAATGTACATGAAAAAACTTCAAAAAACATATGGAGCACAAAGCCAACAGAAACTGATAAGTGAAAATTTATATTTTAGAATATTTAACTTAACGTACAGTGTTACGGATAATGTTTCTTTCGTTTAACTTCTATTTCGTTATCTCGAAACTTTTTAAGTATTTCAATTTTAGTTTCGTATTCAGAATAGTTTCTTCGAAATGCAATAGGTATTTGGATCTCATCCAGCGCCTTAGGTAAGTCCAGGCAGCTACTTCACTTTCCATGGTAGTAATTTTAGCATTTCACACTCTTGACACTTTCTTCAAATAAAAAACTTTCTTCGTTAGTTGTTTTTTCTAAATCTACTTTTATAGTTTATTGCTAATTTTTGGGTTTATGTATAATCTGTCAGCTGATATTATATTAATGGATTATAGGATCAAGTCGGGTTGACATTTGGGCTTAATAAAATATTGGTTTCTCGTGCTGCGTCCGAATCAACTGTCTCTTTTTTTTTCGAACTGACCTACACTATTAGTCTGGCAAGGCCGCTACAATTTCACCGGACTACTAAGGGGAGCGCTTAAGGCACTCACCTGATTTGTTCAGGCGATCAGCGCAAGGGCACTCGGTGCGCCTCGGCTTGAACTGTCGCCGAAACCATCAACTGTCTCTAATCCTACACTGCATTATAACAATTTTCTAAGAGGCCTGTGAATATTAGCATCTGCAACAGTTTGAATATTTTTTTAAATGATTTGTATATTAATACGTACTCGAAAAAAAATCTCATACCCTTTCTAAACACATTGGAGCCGCACGATGGAGGGTAAGTTGGCATATTTAAAGTTCATATGGAGAAGAAATACAGAAAGGTAATATCTATCTATCATTATCAGACTGTAAGAAACTCATTGCAGAGTCATATGCGTCCTGCTGAAGGTAGGTATGACCATAATCACCACGCCAGCCCTCGACGTGTTGGCGACTTCAAACTCCGAGCAATCCAAGTTCTATATTTTTATATATTTTATCATATAGATTAGAACTACAAAATCATTCCTTAGGTGGAGGTTTCCTCACAATGTTTGTCTTCACTATCAGATGAAAGTGTTACCAATCACAATTAGTAAAAGTAAGCAAATTCCAAAAAAATCATTTATTCATTCCAGGGTTCAATTCTGCGGCCAACGGATTGATATTCCACCGGTCAAACTACTCGACCACCTACTTATGTATATTAATTGTCTACGTCCGTACTAAATGTAAAACACATGAAAGTCTGTGTTCAAACCATCATTCTGAGTAGAGATTATCACAAAAGAAGTTTCCTATATATCGAAAATTAATGCATTGTGATGTATTTCTAGACGCTCAAGGTTCGTAGTTCCGCATTCCTAGGAAAAGAAGAAGCTGTGAGATATGCAACATTTAATTTGTTTGAAGGTAAACAACTTTCAGTGTTTCTCAGTTGAGAACCGCAATTAATCACAAAGTTATTCTCAAGTACGGATAGTTAAGCTCTAACAACTTAGGTAGTTGCGAAGTTTCCTGAAACTTGCTTGAAGATTGACCACTGTGTAACACAATCTGTCCACTTTGATTAATTTTTTTTTAACGTTTTCATCTTAAAATAAGAGACGTAAACCGTAATTCAGATGATTACCTAAAATTTTGTAGGTGGTTGAGCTACACTTAAGCTATTACTGGTTTCAGCACGAATGGGTTGGCTCGCCCCGGGTAGTACCACCCTCTCACAGAAAGCCGACGTGAAGTAACAGTGCTTGCACTGTTGCGTTTCCTTCGGTCAGCACCGGAGGCCCACATATATTTTTTTTATGCAATTGGAGGCAAACGAACAGACGGGTTACCTGATGGTAAGTAATCACCGTAATCACATCTACGACACGAGATGCGTCACAGATGCGTTGCCGGCGTTGTTTAAAAGGCCGGCAACGCACTTGCGACTCCTCTGGTGTTGCTAGTGTCCTTGGGCGGCGGTGATCACTTGCCATCAGGTGACTCACCTGTTCGTTTGTCCCTATAATATAATACAAATCAGATTATAGTGATTTTAAACTTCAAGGAATAATTTACTGGGCTTATCGTATGTTCTTTTAGTATGAGCACTTGCTATGTAAGTGACTCTGTTCGTATGAACTAACATTATTGTGATGTTTTTTTAAATAAAACTTTGTAGATATTCTACATTTATTTAATGTCTAGATATTTATTGCAGTCTTTTTGTACACATTGTTTACGATATAATCAATTAGATAAGATTAAATGTCGTAAAGGACTGGCATGTTATCTATTACAATATATAGTTAATTACTGGACGTGATTTTTTTTTTTTTTTTGCTTTATAGGTTATCGTTTGACAATCTCATCTGATATTAAATGATGATGTGGTCTAAGATGGTAGTCACGCTAAACCTAGAGCCGCTGCCGGCTGCCGGAACGCACGAACAGGTGCTTGGCGGCAGATTTTCAACTTGAGGGTGGCAGCTAGCTAGACGTTCTTAGAAAAAGCCCCACCAACATGCTATGGTTTCATCACGATGTTTTCCTTCATCGAAAGCTCCGACTCAGTTGCTGGGATTCGAACCTACGTCCTTCGACGCTGTGTCCGAACACATTACCAACTGAGCCATCATCGCTTAAAAGTATGCAACTTTACGATTTTTTTATTCTTTTTACTATAAACCTTCGCCTATTGGATTACGTTGCTCAATATTTAATAGTCAAGGTACTGTTGGAAGTCATTTTGTGCAAACATAATTATTACCTTTTACACTTATAACCTGTCTTTTGTAATGTAAGAAAAATCCCATTCCAATGTAGCAGACCCTAGTAGAATAGTGACAACCATACGATTCCCAAGAACCTTCAGTATTCGAACGGTAGCGTTATGGAATGAGTTATGGTGTGTACCAGCCTTTGGTACAACATTTAAAATAATATAATATATATGAAAGCAGCAAACTTTATTAAAACAATTCAAACTAACTAATACATGTCAAGACTGTTAATAGCCGACTTCTAGAAGATCCAATCATAGACTAATATTTAAAAATAATAAAATAGTAATATACTTTTTACACCAGTACACTACAAGTTACTTAAGTGCGGTGTTCCCTCAGGGTTATGACATGAGCATCCTCAAAAAAGGATTTAAACACGCGCTTCAAGGTCGACAATACGACAGTGATACCCTTGATGTTGCAGTTGTCCAACCATTTAACATGAGATGGCCAGTCTGCCTCTTTGCTACCATTTGCCATTAAAAAAAACTAAACTCTCTCTAAAAGAAGAATAAATACTAATGTGGAATACAGAAAGTTGTTCTCGAGTTATAACATACCAATCGACAGGCAGACAGAGGGACGTTGCCTTTTATAATATACTAGACGATTCCCGTCCGTTTCATTGAGCGTTGAAATAATGGAAAAGGGTCAATCGAAACCAAAAAATTATTAGTCTAGAATCATTTACGAACAATTCTGTATCGAATGGTCCTTTGTTGATACATTCAGTAGTTTTGTAGTGAAATATGTAATCTTAAAAATGTTCGTCCTGTAATGTACTTTATACGTATTGCTTCATGTTAAAGAAATAAATAACCAATCATTTTTGTTCATCAAATAATGTTTATTCAAAGTTAGTTCACATTCAAAAGGAGATAATGCACAAATCCCAAATTTACAAATCATTTCACTCGGTCTAATCCCCTTTTCGCTTTCATACCCTCATACAGACTTTCGTTATCGCATCAGGAATCTCAATTAGGTTATTCGAAATATTGGATAAGGAGCACATGCTCGATAATGCCATAAAACAGTAAAGCGCTTTACCGAATCCATTGAGCGACATTACTATTAAATTTATTTCTCTTTGGCTTTTACTACACAACGTGGATCGAGGAATCGAAATATTTTTACAATAAAATGTCATGGTATTTGATAGTCCACCTAATAGAAGAATGGATAATCGGTTCTGAGGTGTTTCTATCAATGCTTTAGTAAATGGACATATTCTGGCCGATTCCTGCACACGAAAGGCCTAAGCGTGTATTTATTGCGGGCATTACCCGTGGTGTATGGTGGTCGTAACTACCACGTCTTGGCACCCGAGATTTCTCGGGGAGTATTAAGAAAGAAGTTTGTAGAAATACATGTATACCATACCAATGTATTATTAACCCAGTTCGTTTGTAAGTGAAGCCACTTTGCTTTATCGGTCACGTTATCAAGATCTGAGCATCTGTACACAAATGAATAACATTGGAGTATCTCTAAAGTTCCTTAGTTGAAAATCTGTCGCCAAACACCGATGGGTATGATACGGCAGCCGCACTTGAAAGCTAGTGGCCATCTACGCCTAGCATGTTTACAGTCTTATACTACATCGTCGTTTAACATCAGGTGAGATTGTAGTCAAAGGTGACCCTATAAAGCATTAAGAAACCCATTTTGTCGTAATCTGATACAAGCTTAAGTTAGACAAGGGGGTATAAGTTCACCAAAACTTTTTAACTTGTATATTAATGAACTTATCACTCAATTGTGTGGAACTCATGCGGGATGCACGATTGGCAATCAAATGGTCAATAACATAAGTTACGCAGATGATATGGTGCTCCTTAGTCCTTCAGTTGGTGCTTTGAGAAAGTTATTGCTTATCTGTGAAACTTACGCTCATGAACATGGCTTAAAATATAATATAAAAAAGAGTGAGTTTATGGTCTTCACGGTTGGTAAAAGTACATTAGAAGATGTACCTCCTATTAATCTATATGGCAAACCATTAAATAGAGTATATAAATTTAAATATCTTGGACACATTGTCACACCCCAAATGAGAGATGATTATGACATTGAAAGAGAACGTAGAGCACTCGCAGTAAGAGGAAATATGTTGATCCGTAGGTTTGCTCGTTGTAGTGATGAAGTAAAAATTTATTTATTCAAAACATTTTGCCAATGTTTCTACACGAGCAGTCTATGGGTTAGCTACAATCAAAGGACTATTAATGCTTTGCGTGTGCAATATAATAATATATTTCGATTATTCTTGGGATTGCCGCGATTCTGTAGCGCATCTGGGATGTTTGCATATGCTCGGGTTGATGATTTTTATGCTATCACGCGTAAGAGAGCAGCATCCATCCTTTGTAGACTTCGCGAAAGTCCCAACAGAATAATGGAAACATTAGTAGATATTTATGATAGTCCTTATCTGAAACACTGGATTTCGGTGGTTATATAACTCTGGGGCACAATGTTACATTTTTTGTTTAATTGTCTATTTAATTTAATTATTATCTATAGTTTAATTATATTTAATTTCTTGTTTTAATTAAGTAGGTAGTTTTGTATATTTTTGTCTTATGGACCTTTGTTGTCTGAATGATTAAATGATTTGATTTGATTTTGATTAAGACAACGACAGTTTTTTATTTTTTATTGATATTTTTAACTTCTGTTACTGATAATCTTATTTACTGGGGAGAGTAATAATCTATCTAACATCAGACTATGATCCTTAAGAGCACAGCAATTACTATGTAAAATATAGGTCAGAGAGTACGGTAAACGAGATGTGTGAGGCTTTGTGTAATTTGCATTTTTAAATGAATTATACATTAGGTTGAAGTGATTTTTAAAACTAAATCGTTTTATCTTGGTAATAGTTACTTCTCGTTTTTAATTAACTCTACGTCTTTTTCTACATCCCTGATAACGTGTATGAGAAATCTTCATTATGATCTGTTGTGTAGTTAAGGCGTGAAAGCGTAACAAACAAACAAAAATATTTAAATTCGCATTAATGATATTAGTTAGGCTAGAAAAATTGAATATATCATTAGGTTATGGAGATGACATAGAATCTGCAGATAGGGTTGAAGAAAATTTAATAAACCGACGTTAATGGTCACATAAAAACGTTGATTATAACGACATATTAGTAATATTTTATGCCCCGAAATGCCACATACGAAGAGCAGCACGTTCCGTGGCAACGGATCAATAGAGCAAGCAACCGGAATACGAATGAGTTGATAACATAATAAATAACTCCATAAAAACGGTTTACTGTGCTTCATGTTACACTGAACTGACTTTTATACGGGTATCGTATTAGAAGATTAAAGTATCCACTCCGATATTTAAGGTAATTGGTTCCAATAATTGTCTTGAAATCAAAATGTCGAGACCGGTCTCTCGAACAGACTCCCCGTCATTAATGATTTAATTATTCAGATTGTCTCGAGATTCTTATTTGGTGGATAATTATTCAATTTTGAAATTCGGTCGTGTGTTTTTTCCCTTTCTTATTAGAAACTAGCAATAGCATATATTTTCATCTATGCATCGGTAGCCGTATCTAAGGGTGACTCGGTAAGCAAACAACTTTTTTATCCATTCCTAATCGTTCACTACTCTCACTTTCTCATAGACACATTTAGGCTGACACGCATCCCCGTCTTCAGTTATAAAGGTTCTCTAGCCGCTGAGTTGGCACGGCTATTTACACGGCTTCTTCACCAAGAATATTAGTAAGAAAATAGGAATTAAAATTTAATGACAGTGCAATTTGGCAGTTGTAAAAAATGCTACTCTCTAATTTGCTTGTATTGTTGATGGGTACTTCTAATCCTTTTGATTGTTTCTCCAGGTATTTCTACCTCACAAATACTATTTGCGTTTGCTCTTACCAGTTACGTATGTCTTCATTATGGCGTATCAACAACAGCGTAGCAGTATCAACGCCAAGAACATTACGAATACCAAGACGGCATTCCGGGTCCTAATTCTCCGATACTTGATCACAATCTGATTTCATTCACGGTGTTCCTTAAATATCACTGTTAGCTGAAGATAATTGGAATCTGTTACATCCGTGCTAATATTGTAAATCCGAATGTCAGTTTGTTTGTTACGCTTACACGTGTTAAATATTCAACCGATTACCATGAAATTTGGCATCAGGGGTACAAAAAAGGACATACTGTACTGACCATCAGAAAAAGGTACTTTATCGAAGGCATAAGCCAAATTTACTTTAATAAAGCTAGCTAAGCCCTGAACAAAAGCTAGTGTTACAATAATAGTCGTTCCCACGATGTCACATAAACTATTGCTCTGATTGTATCTTAGTGCTGATCGCTCTCTTTTTCTTGATGCAAGGAAGAATTCATAGCATAACACAGAACATGCCAATCTGTTTAAAATGCTTATATATGAAGCGAATTTGTATTCGTACACACGTAGCAATTTACATTTTACAACACTTACTGCTATCGCATTTTGTATAAAAAAAAACAGTAGCACTGCAGTTTTCCAGGGACCGTTAATCTAAAAGATATGGTGTCTAATTTCATAAACCATCTTGTCAGAAAAGGAAATCAATCAAATTGATAATGCGTTGTTAAAACATTTTTACAACACTTCCTATGTCTCAGATATAATTATTTCTGACTACATTCTGTTAAAACTTGAAATAAACTCCTATAGACAGGTGGGATAAGGGTAAGATGATGATGATGATGATGATTCACATATACTTCACAAATGCTGGATGTGCTGGTTAGATGGGTGTACTTCGTTTCGAGGAACTTCCAGTCTCACAGAATAACTGAATTCTTTACACTTATTATGTAATTGTAATACTTTATACAATGAGAATCTCTAGCTTGTTAGATTGCAATAAGGTCTCTTAAATGGTAATTTTAATAGGCAATTACGAACATAATTCTGTTTTTTATTTTTTTAATATTACACCTCTTATTTCTTAACATACTTGCACGGTTTACTTGTTATGAGTCTTTTAGCAGCACATATTATCTGAATATAGGAATATTCTTGTTACTTCATTAATGGATTTCTTGTATCTTTATGTTTTAGCTAGATCTGGGCGTCTAAAACTATATTCAAAATATAATAATTTAAAGATTCCAAGAATAAAACATCTTTCAATTTCATCGTTGATTTTAGGATCAGAAGAATTTATTAGTTACAAAGAATTTCTACTATATATACGGTTGTCGATTATGTTTTATTTATCATCAAGTAATTAGAGAACAGAGTAAGTTAAATAATTCCTTTGATAGAAAATTCACTTTATTATACTGTAGTTGTTACACCATCACGGCATGTTACTAACTAATAATGATTTATGCAGTCGTTATAAACCTTATTCTCCTTGTTTTAAGGCTCAATTGTCGATACTCCCTTTTTATAAATGCAGAGTAGCTTGGTTCCTTTATATAGCATGTTAATTTATATGTATGATATGATATATCATATATAAGATATGAGATGGCAAAGGAATTTTTTATTCCTTACCAAACATTGAAGATAAGCTTTCGTTAGTTTAAGAACATACAATTTTAAATTGTTCTTATTTTATATATGTCTTGAGTAAGATAATGTAACTAATTTTATCTCTATACAATGCTTTCAAGTTGTTTATTTCGACAGTTTTCACCGTGTTACTTAAAGTTAAGTATAACGTTGTTTTACAACTTAATACAGATGGAATATCGACTTCCAAGCAAAGTAGTCATTTTTTGAGCAGTAAGCATTTACGTTCAATGGTAATCAGGGACTATTCCAAGTATAAAATGAAATTTGAAAATTTTTGGTTTTTATCTACATGACAATGGTGAAAGATGAAAAATTCAAATGAATGTCGAAATCAAAATTCTTTTATATTACAAGAAGCGATGATGCGTCAGTGGGTAGCGTGTTCGAACATCGCGTCGATAAACGTTGGTCTGAATCCTTGCGAAGAATGAGCCAGAGCTTTCAGTAAAGGTAAACCATCATTTTGAAACCATAACATGGTGGTGGGCTTTTGCTAAACACATCTAGCTACCTACCACCCTCAAGTTGAAAATCTGTCGCCAAGCACCTATAGATGTATTCCAACAGCTACATTTGAGAGCCATTCTCCATATAAGCTGAATTGACTTCTTCTAGCAGTTTCTAGCAGCTGCACTTGAGATCAATGTTTAGCGTCTTTACCATCTTGGACAACATCGTCATTTATCATCACGTAAGATTGTGATCCAATACTAAAGCTTATGTAAAAAAGTTAAAACAGAAAAGTAAACAATAAGATACCCTTGAAACGGCTATTCTGTCAAAGTTGTTAAAAAAGTTTCAACCTATGGATTACTAGTTCGTGTGGGAAAGATTATCAAAGGATAAAATTCCTAAAATTGACTTTATATGAAATGGCTACATATATTATAGGACGTTGGCTGGAGTCCAGAGATATCCCGGACAAAGCTCAAACATAAATCACAATTTGTGCAAATGCGTCCACAGGGAACTGCGCCATGTCGCTGTGAATAGAATAATCTTTAGTTTTTCTGTTTCATTCTCCATCGATTTTGATTCGTTTGGCAATAAAAGGCATGCTAATGCACATATAAAAATAAATATTGACCAAGCAGTATTAATCTATAAGATTTAAATCCAAAAGGGGCAAAAAAGAATTAGGAGTGACAAATTCTCACTCAATATGCAATTGAAAAATATGTATTTATTCCAGTCCCGTTTTCTACTCAGAGCATGATAATCGTAGCTAATTATCAGCTAAAATAATTTTATTGTGTGTATATATTTCAATATTTTCTTATGATTTCACTTGAAAACTTTGATGTTAATTCTTAGATCATTAACAATGATAAACTAATCGGAAAGTGGATAGAGTTTAGAAGACAATATTAACACCAATATAGCTTTATGGTCTAATAATAAATAATGGTTAATATTGAGCATTGGCCGAATTTCAGAGATACGTCGGATAGAGCTTATGCATAAATTACCGTTTGTTCGAAATCCTAGCATAAGAAATCGCGTCATATCTATATGATGTATAGGATAGATTAAAGAATTTCCAAAGTTATGTTCTTATTCATTTTAATGTTATTACATTTTAACTTATTCAGTAATACTATTATGTGACGGAAGCGTAAAACATTGTTTCATAGTAGACTGCCGCTGTGTGAAATTAGTAATATTGGCGAAACGACGCATTCAAAAATGTATCTTGAGAAGAAGCTTAATAGTGTATATAAAGGTATACAGAGCTCAGCATGTGAATTTTAACGATAGATAGATTGTTATTGTCTTTGTTAAGATTACTAAAGTTTAAGGCATTTAAATATTCATTCCGCTTATTTTACCCAAACAAGGAATGTAAGCCTACGACATACTTTCGAATTTAAGGGACTATATCTTTCTAACTCGAACTGACATCTTTATATATTTTTTAAGCGATTGAAGGTAACCCAATCAAGTAATCATCACCGCCCACGGATATAAGTGATAATAGGGGCATCACAGATTTGCCAGACAGACATCACGGCAGACGACATTTTCACAGCCTATGTGTTTTTATGACGGATATCCTGATAATATACAAACAAACGGAATGAAAACATTTGGTCCGCTTCTTTGGTGTATTCTATAATAAATTGGGTTTCCGAAATTATACCAATTAACCAGCAGACAACACACGCGTACACACGTAGGCAGTAGCCATAATAACTAGAATTTCTTTTTTCGAACTGACTACACTGTTGACCAGGCAAGGCCTTTACAGTTTCACCTGACTACAAATAATTAGATAACCACTATCGTCAAGTAGTTAACTTTTACTCTGTATTAAGATACACGATATTGTAGAAAACAGAATATTAATAACTTTAAATTGATTCCAATAAATCTATCAAAAGTATTATAAATTACTCAATTTTGACGACATCGTAACTCTCTCTAACGTCAAAAAGCAACAAGAAATGAAACAAGTTCACGTCTTAATAAACAAATTTAATATTTAAGCACTTGCTTAATACTTACTTCACTAGAGGTACAATATTACGCTACTGGAGCGGGACGGAACTTTTCTAATTTTGCAACCTGGGGGAACTCCGCCGACGCAATTTGATTAAATAAACAACAAAAAAAGATGTTTTTTTAATGGTATAATGTCGGAAGTCATTTGAATTTTTTTTGAGAAGCGCTCTAAAAAGCTTTAGACTTCGTAATTTATTCGAATTACAATTAGTCGGGAAAATCAATTTCGGTCATCTAATCATTTTTTGAACTCAATTTTTTAAGAATGATGATTAGACTAAATTATAGAAAAGATAATGGTTAAGAGATTTATGGGCAATGTCCACCTTAAGCTGACGATTTGTTTTTTTTTTACTTTAAGGTTTTAAAGTAGTTACTAGCCATACAGTATTTCATTAAATTAGGCTATACTTTGCGATAATTCATCATAAGTATATAATTGGATGTCATTTTGCACTTCTGCCTGAAATCGATCGGCTGCTTTTTATTACTTTTTGTTATTTCTGTTGTAATGAGATGTATCAGTACCCAATTAATTCCAGGTGGAATTTAAAGTAGGTATACAATGCACCATTCTCATTAAGACTACAGCCCTGAGATCAGATATAATTGGTTACTACTCTAGAGGGCTAAGTTGAATCGATTGCTGTGTCAATACTAGTTACCAACCATGCTGTCCTCGCTGGATCACAGCATTTCAAGAACTTCTTTATTCTATCTCGTTACTAAATACGTTAAAGCGGCTCTAATCAAAATACTTTGGGAACGATTCGTATAATTTTTTAAATAAAGCGTTTAAATATTTATTAAAGTGTAACATTTTTTTTTCGTTAAAATATAGTATAAGTTGACGTGTAGTTACAAATAATTATGTAGTCACATCGTGCACAACAAAAATACACTATTTCTGAATACTGGAGAAATATTTGGAATAACCTAGAATTTTCTAAAATATCATGAATAAGCTCAGGATGTTTAAGAGAATATTGAACACTGAACAAATGTATAAAGCAATATTTAATTATATACTAACATTGCAAATATACTCGTAATAACCAAGAAGGTAGCATGGTAATTCTTCAATACGTAAAACATGTACATGTTGAAATCTTACTACCTCGAGTATTGTAAACAAATAAGTCCTTGAAATAGCATGCGCGAAAACTTCTCTTTCCTTTGAACGTTATTGGTGTTATAATTACGTTCTAGAAATTTCCAACTGTCGATTTTATAAGATATATAAGCGAGCCATGACGTGACCTAGAGCAGTCTTATCCTAGACATCGAAGTGAAAGAGCACCAAAGAAAGAAATACGGAGTAGTGCAAGATGTAAATAAAACCGCATAGTAAAAGTATAGACTGTTATCCTTGTAACCGGTGACTTTGTTCCAGTTTTGTCTTTATTTTTTTTATTTTTTTTTTTCGAACTGACCTACACTGTTAGCCTGGCAAGGCTCTACAGTTCCACCGGACTACTAAGGGGAGCGCTTAAGGCACTCACCCGATTTTATATGGACGACTAGCACAAGGGCGCACGGCACGCCTCGGCTTGGGCTGTCGTCGAGAACCCGAATCTAACTAGCTAAGCTAAGCCTATCCGTATCATACCTGTATGGGTTCGTGAAATATACATGGTTACCAAGCATGTATGTTTTACGATCCCGTACATGTATTTTGTATCTATCTATCTGTGTTCTAAACTATTACAGTTCGAAGGGCAAAAAAACAAACAAAAACAGCCCACCACTATGTGTACCTACGAGTGAGTGTGTGTGCACGTGTGTGGGGTGATCGGTGTTGTGTTGTAGACGAGTGTTTGATCGAATCAGTGGTACTCTGTTCGCGCATGCAAGCTGCTCGAGGGCTCCATTCCGGGGGATCGGACCTCGGCTAGAGCAGTTGCCGAGGGAGGCCTAAGAATGTGTGCTGGGGCAAAATTCACAGCCAAACCGCGGCGGCGTGATCTGTGATTACGCGGGCGTGGGCGCGCACACGCTGTGTTTCGAGGGACGGAAGGGTAGTCTTTATTACCTAGCGAAATTTCTTCGGGAGGGTCGGTGAAAATGTAACGCGGACGTCTTTTGTAACGCGGCGCGCCTGGCACGGTATCGTAAGTCGCGGCGGATACCACTAACGGATTGGGATGATTCATGGCTCTGTCGAAATAACTAGTCGTGAGAGTTTTTACGTACTCCCAGATAGACGGCATCTCCAGGTCCCTATGGAGGTCGACTCTCCGGATGTACCACGGGGCACCGATCGCCTTTCGTAGAAAACGGTTCTGTATTTTTTGTAAAATCTTGAAGTTCGCTTTTGACATATGCGCGAAAACGGGACAGCTATACGTCAAAATCGGGCGAATACACATTTTGTAAAGTGTGAGCTTATGTCTGACGGACATTTTGCTCTTAGCACATAATAACGGATGCAGACGACCCAAAACCATAGCGGCTTTGTTTCGTACTCTCACTGCATGCTGCTTAAACGTGAGGCGTCTATCTAACGTGACACCGAGATATTTGACCGTAAGGGCCCAAGGAATCTCGGTGTCATACAATTTAAGGGACTCTATATTTCTCGGACGCGGACGCTGAACCGGATCGAAAAAGATCGCAGCGCTTTTCTCGGGATTAACCTCTATACGCCATCGAAGAAACCATTCGCCGAGTTCCTCGATGGCCCTATTCATACGGATAGCTAAATGCGACGGCCGCCAATCGGAAGCGTAGATTACTGTATCGTCAGCGTAACAACCTACCTCGAACCCCGGGGACCGAGGTAGGTCACTGATGAACAGGTTGAAGAGGGAGGGCGCGAGGATGGACCCCTGGGGCACTCCTGAACGTATCGGGTGGGGCTGGGATAACTCACCTTCCACTCTATAGCGGAAGGTCCTATCTGTGAGAAATTCGCGGATGATGTGAACTAAACTATCCGGAATACTAGACTTGAACAGTTTGTAGACTAGCCCGTCGTGCCAGACCTTGTCGAAGGCCTTGGCGACGTCAAAGAAGACCGCTATTGTACGTTTCGGTTTAGGCTTGGCCGGACTGACCTGGGGCTGGGGGTCTTCGTTGAATTTAGAGAATATGTACTCCGTGAGGCGGTGTACTTGGTTCGTGCACGAGTGTTGTGCACGGAAACCGAACTGCTCAGGCGGCAGCAGATTCAACCTTGTTATCGTGGTCTGTAGGCGGTTCAGAAGGAGCCGCTCGTATAACTTGCCTAGTGTATCCAGTAAACTGATAGGGCGATAGCTAGCGGGAAGCGTAGCTTTTTTGCCGGGCTTGTGAATGCCTATCACTATGGCCTTTTTCCAGACGGCTGGAAAGTGACCCTGGGACATGGCAGCATTGAAGATGCATACCAAAAGAGCTATGATGAAGTCAGGAAGGAGCTTCAGTACCTCGTTCCTGATTCCATCGGGACCTGGGGACTTCCTAAGCTTCAGACGCTTGATAGCGGCCGTCACTTCGTCAAAAGTAACCGGGGTTAGGGTATCCGCGCGAGGAGACGCGAGAAAGCTATCTACCGCGGATTTTATCGATTCGATATGGACAGGGTCAGTGTTAGCAGTGTTTGGAGAACATTGCTCCTCTAAACTCGCGGCGAGACACTCCGCTTTGTCTATACTTTCGAACGCGGGAGGCAACCCATGACCTCTGTCTAACGGGGGCATCGATGCACTCTGCTCTGATTTGAACTTACGCGTGAACGTCCAAAACGCCACGTGGGACGGCTGGATATCCTCCAGGAGTTTGTCCCACCTGGCGGCTCGGATTTCTGCGATACTAGTTTTAACTAACTTTTGTAATGAACGTAATCGAACGCGATTGTCTTCGGTCGGGTAAGTGTCGTAGGCTCGGGTCGCGGCGTTCTTTTCCGTGATCAACGCCTTCACGTCGTCAGGGAGTATAAAGCGGCGATCGTTCACCGCTTGTACCTCTCTCGAGGTCACCCTGACGGCGGTCTGGAGGTGGTCGACCAGGGAATCGATAGCCAGATCCGCGTCAGCTTTAGACACCAACACGTCCGGAATTCTATTTAGACTCTCCGAGGACGGATTGTCTTTCAAGTGACTGCGGAGTTTCGCGTAGTCAGCTGCGCGCACGGACTGACAGTCGATATCGAAATCTGAACCTAGTTGCAAGATAACGGGGCGGTGATCTGAGTCTAGTTCGTGTACGACTTGTATGAGTCGCACAGAAAGCTGGACGTTTTTTAAAAGAGCTACGTCTAACACTGTCGGGCGACAGCGATCCTGATAGTGAGTGGGTTCCGGCGGGGCTATGACGTCAAAAGCGAGATCGCCACTTAGTTTGTCGAGTGTCACCCCGTTGCGGGAAGTACTCGAACTATTCCAAATGACGCTCCCACTGTTGAGGTCCCCTGCTATGATAACACTGTTACTTAACGCGAACAGCGCCTCCAAGTCAGACTTGAGAAGCTCTTTACTCGGTTTAAGATAAGCAGAAACTATCGTTATGTTCGCGTGACCGGTCATTCCTAACCTGCACACTGACACTTCCATATTTGTAAGAACGGGTGGCTCTACTGACATACAATATAACGAACGTTTAAAATAAATCAAAGTGCCGCCCCCGCGGGCGACACGGTCGTTTCTGATAATATCATAATTCGCGATACGCGGATTATTCATTTTCGGCTTAAGGAGCGTTTCCTGTACTAACAATATATCTATCTGCCTATCGTGTAAGTAGTCGGCTACTAAGTCGCGTTGCGTACGGAGATTTCTCGCGTTAAAAAACGAAAGACAAAGAGCGCGCGGTTTAATTTTACTCGGCGGTGTGAATACTATTTATTGTTATTTACTGCGGCGCGGGCGAGGCGTTGTATCGTCGCGGCAACGTTTGGGAATGCAGAGACCGCATTCAAAAGACCGATGTCCCTATTACTGTTTAAAATTTTATTGAATGCGACTATTTCGCTAATGTCGTGCTCGAGTAAGACTTGAGACAGCCAATCGATGCCCGAGAGAGAGAATGAAAAAGCATGAGAGGGCTGAGCGGGCAACGCTCTTTGAGGCTGAGGCTGGGGCTGCGCCTGAGGCTTGGAAGCCTGAGGTTGAGGCCTAGGAGCCCAGGGGGCGACAGGGGCCCGCCAGGACTGGGGGGCTTGCGGCACAGAAGGTGCCACGCACGGCATCGGGGCCGGAGTTACCGGGGTACGGGAGGAGCCCGGGAGGCCCGGGAAGGTCTCAACGGACATAAGAGGTGGAGGCGGAGGGCGGGCAGAGACAGCAGGAGCCCTACGGGCTTGTCTCGCCTGGCGTGGGCGTTGCGGGCGGGGCGCGCGGGGACACCCGCGATAACTCGCAGGGTGGCCCGCGTTACCGCACAGAACGCAGCTGGGAGGCTCGGGAGTGTCGGGAGTGCGAGCGCACTCCTTCGTGGGGTGGTCACCGAGGCACTTGACGCACCTGGGACGGAGATGACAGCCTCTGGCTGTGTGGCCATAACTCTGACAGTTATGACACTGAGACGGGGTATGAGTCTTGCGCGGCGGTTCGGCGGTGATACCGGTGAGGCCGCAGACCGTGGTGAGGCCGAAAATGGCCTTGCCTTCTACGGAACGGTCAAGGATGACCAGAGCCATAGGGTAGGGAGCTTTGGTGCGGGGGTGGTACATCCGGTGTACCTCCCGCACTGGGAAATTTTGCTCCTTAAGGGAGTCTGAGATTTCCTCGGTGGACAACTCCACCGGGACGCGCCTGAGTACGGCTCGGAGAAGGCGCTCTTCTTCGAGCGCGTAAGTGAAATAGTTAAGCTTCCTCTCTCGGAGGTGAGAGGTCAGCTTGCGGTGGTCGATGGAGGTGGGGACTTTGACCTGAATACCTTGAGCGGTATTCAGGGCTGAGGTGTAACGGATACCCGACCCATTCATATAGGTCGAAATCGCGAGCCAGGAGGCCTTGTCCTGAATGGTAACGGGGGGCGGGGGGCGGGGCTTCTTAGCCTCGGCTACGGGACCCGTAGCGTCGGCTTGGGAGGGGGCGGGGCTAGCGTTGCCCGAGCGAGGCGTTCGATTGGCTGCGATCGCGGCTGATTTCGCGGGCACCCGGGCGCCATCTACTTTTAATGTTTTCTGAGCCGGGCGACCGGAGCCTGACTCAGAATCAGAGGCGCGCGACGCGGCGGCAATGGGCGGCGTGCGGACGCGTTTTCTATTTACGACGGTGAAGCCGTCGTTAGCTGGCGCGGAACTAATATTATCTAGTTCCATGTCAGAGCCGGCCTCCGAGCATGGAATAGGTGCTACTAAACTAATTCTATCTAGTGGGTTTTCCGGCGAACTAGGCGAGTCTAGCGCGGCGAAAGAGTTCGCGGTCGCTACGCGGGGCGATAATTCGTCTATACTAACCGGCTCAACTAATAGCTGCGGGGCACTACGTTGGACGCGCCTGATTATTGCTTCTAACCAATAAACTCTGTCTTCTATATTGGCCATCCCGGGGCCTGCGAGGGGGGCGGGGGAGGACATAATTAAACCTCCCTGCCTGAAGGGCAGGGGGGCACGCCAAAATTAAATTTACGGGACTATCCCGAGTCCGGACCAAAAGAGCTGTGGGCAAAGTGCAATGCCACACAGAGAAGAACCTACAAAGCCTAGGGGGAGGCCCTATCAAGCCCAGGGCAGAGAACGCAGACCGGTAAACCGGGCTACGCCCAAACAGACACCCGGGGATGGAATGAGGGAATAGGAGGGTGGGAGGGCGATACCTGGACCTGACTAGGCGCACTCGCCAAGGCCAGACAACCCAGGCCCAACTGCCTTTACCGTTTGCCTCGGGGCAACCGGCGAGCGGACAGGGCGCTCTACTCACTCGTTGGCACCGTGACACGTATTCCCGTGAGTAGCCACTAAGCGTGGTCTTCGATTGACAGCGCGGGATGTCGCACCGAAAAGTGCGGTTTTATATTTGCACTAAAAGTGCGGCTTCGCAGCAGATGTTTTCTCTCTTCGAAATTCTCAGGCTCGAACACAATAGTACCGGACGATGATTCACTCGGCAACAATGCGGGTCGGGCAGCGACGAATTCGTAGAAATGCCAACACCTGGTGCGCAGGTAGCGCAGGTAGGCGAGCGCGGCGAGCCGGAAATGACCGGAGAAAGCCGAGCGCGGCGAACCGAACGGACCGTCAGAGCTGCGAGAGAGCGCACGTGCGTCCCCGACCGCGGCTCGAATCGGACTCCAGTTTTGCCTTTATGTTTATGATTTGTTTATATTAGTCCTGTACAATCAGTGCACTATACTTGACGGGACTTGACTTATCGTCATCATGCCCAATTGTAAAAGTGCTTTTTCACGCCTCGTTTGAAGGATCCGATATTGTAAGAGGAACGGAACACACTAGTAGGAAGGATATTCCATATCTTCATAATAGGGCAGATATAAGAGTTTTTATACTTGTAGATTTGTTTTTACCGGAATAGTTTGCTACTGTGAATCGTGAGTAGTTCTGTAGAGGAAATAAAAGGACGGGGTGTGCTTAAATAAATATAGTTTTTTGACTGAAAACGACATTTGATGATCCAGGGATGCAACAGTATGTAGCAATAAATGATAGTAATGTACGTTAAGCTAAAACTGCCAGCGATAAAATCAAACAGTGAATGTAAACGGTATTATTGGAAGTGATTTGCATATCACAGTAAGAATTTCCGACGTGGCCGTATTGTATTGTTTACACCTTCGGGCCTTACGTTAATTCACGAAAGGGGTGACTTGATTGGTGCAATTTAAACTTATGACGCGGTAATTTAAATAATAACAAACGATTCGTTCTGTTTCAATTTGAAAGGTTTCAAGTTCTTTGGATTGTAATACGATAGGTTATGTAAGGGGAACTGTTTCCTCTTTTTTCCGACTAGGTAAATTTAGTCTTTAAGAAGTTATTATTTCTTAAACATACATACATATGTTCTCATATACTATACTGTTACCCGCGACTTTATCTACGTCGTTTATTATCTTAACAATATATTTTATTTATGGAGGAAAAAATACAAGCATGCACAAAAACGCTTTCTCCCCTTCTCCAGCGCAGCAAAACACACATATCTTGTTTTTATGTCAAAGGACAGCAAACAGGATCTCTGATCAGGAAAATTATCTGATGTTAAATGATTACCGTCACGTAAGGACAACTGCAGCACCAGAGACCATAACTGTTGTGATACCGACTTTTAAGAGCGTAGGTATTTAAATCTCTTTTTGAAGAGTGCTTATACAATAAAAATCGTATTTTCTTATAACTTTCATAACTTTTTTTAAGATAAGGAATAAGTGGCTAACAAGTAACACTAAAATGATCAAAGTCTATTCGGTAGTTTGTGAATGATACATGTACAAGGACATACCTTCATCCATCTATTACATATAATAAAAATGAAGTGTCTGTATGTAATATCAAAATAACGACTTTTAACTGATTTGATATGAACGTATACACGATACTAATAACAAAAATATAATTTTTAAAATTTTTGTCTGTCTGTCTGTATGTTCCGGATAATCTCCGATTATGACGAAAATTTCACTGACGGATAGTTAAAATTACAGCGGGTGACATAGGCTACTTTATTTTAGACTAGTTGTCATCCTATCCTATTTTCATGGGACTTTCACTGACATATAGCTAACGTTATAAAAAGTAATTCAAGTTTTTTTATTTTGGACTAGCTTTTACCCATGCTTTTGTTTGCTGTACTATCTCCAAAATTTTTGAACCATTTTTCACGGAATTTTCACTGACAGATAGCTGATCTTATAAGAAGTAATTCACAATTATAAAAAAAACGCATGCGGAGCTGCGGGCAACAGCTAGTTTATTTATATAGAAGAAGGTACGGCATGAAATAGATTTGCAAATATTGAAATATGTATGGCTAGTTAGTTCGCTTCAATAATCATTTAGATTCATATCTCGGAAATTACACACAAGGTTAGAAACCTGAGCGGAGGTTTGACTGATTTGTTACCTTTGCACTAGTGGCTTCCGCGTTCGCCACCAAGCCTTATGAATTTATAAAGACTATAATAGCCAAAAGTGCTATTCGTTTGAAATAACATTACGAAGTTATATTTAATCACTTCTACACTGGCATTTTCATATATTAAAGCAATAATAACTAACTCTTATTTGAAGTAAGGTTATATTAGAATCAAGTATTTTGTATCGTTTGATTTTAGCCTCGTAGCCGGGAGTGTATTATATTACAGAATCGCAAGTGATTTTCGATAATGCTAAACAGTTACATATAATTCGAAATAATCTGTAACATTATAAAAGTATAGTAGGAGTACAGTTAATATACAATAATGTCAACGTACAAAAAGAGCCAAATGAACGTTCGAGAAAATACAAAATTTTATTTATGTATTGCAAATTTCATTGAAGTTTAGTGTAGCCAGCATTTGATCGTAGAAAAACACAAAAAGAAATTCAGAGAACAAAGAGTTTGTATCACTATTTTTTTGTTACTTCTCAATTAGTTTCTACCAGTTAATTTACTCCGAAATGTACTAGCATAAATGGCTTGCATTTTGTATTGTCTAGTGTAATTACTGAAGAAAAAGAAAGAAAATATAAATATCTTATAAAGTTAGGTACGTATTTAAATATATTTTTATTAAGTGTATAATAATATATTTTATATAAAGAGGAAAACCATCACAACGCCTTACTTCCCCGCAGTAAGGTAACACGAGTATCGTTGAACATGTAGTGTTTATAAAAAAATGTAGTTTCAGCGAGTCATCACTTTAGGTTAAGTGAAGCTATCGTGATATTTTGTTTTATAAAGACAAAGTGTCTAAAACTTAAAACTAAAAAAACAAATGATCGAAATATATCCAGTAGTTTTGAATAATGCGTATATAACGGCAGATCTCTACCTGTTTGTAATTCTGCTTCTCTTAAACGAATTGACTGATTTAGATGATTTATATACTCGTGCGGGGAATTCGAATGCAGTTTTTAGCATCTGGACTTTTTGCATTTTCCCTCTATATTTTTATTCTCAATTCTTTCAATGTTAATTTTTCTTTATATTCATGTCGTATATTTTTTTCTGACATAGCGAGACAGCATCTGTCTACGGGGCCCGTTTATATTTACATACATTTTCAATTACTATTCCCAGGAACATATAATAATTACCCGGACCACTTTATAAATAAGTTCTGCTAAAATAAAATTAACATCTACATCTTCTAGGGCTCCGAAAATGTATTAGAGATATTTTCTCACATTTCTATAACAAAAAATAACTATCATCAGTAGCCAGACAGATTTCACAAAGCGGATATTTATTTTCCTATCACGAAAAGGTTTCTTAGTATTTGATGTTATCGAACTCTGAATGCAGCAATCAGTTCCTCCGAACCGGACGGACAATGCATGTTTCTGTAGTATATTCAAAAGTTTCCTAACTTCTAGCCTATTTGTCAAGGGCTACACGATATTAGGTAAAAATAAATCCCTTGTATTATTTGTTTGGCTCTTCAATTCGTTTGTTTACTGTCAATATATGAGGATAAGTTCCATAGTCGGGGAATTATTAGCTACGCCAAAAGGGTCCTTAAAATAGATTCAGTAAATATTATTCTTTTTCCCTGGCCTAATTAGTTTTTTTTTATCATGAGTATTAACAAAGCATTAGAAATTATAAAGAAAATCTATTTACTAATCAAATTAAATCAGAAAAATAGAATTAAGACTGAATTATATAGTTTCAAAATTATAAAAGTACCATAAAAGTTTAACAACAACATAGACGATGATAACATAACTTTTTAATCAGCACATTGATGCCATCGTCAAGAAATCATCAAAAGCTCTTAGATTTGTTACACGTCTTTCATCAGAATGCAAATGTATTAAAACTTTAAAGATTCTTTATCGTGCACCTCTCCGTAGCCACCTAGAGTATGCTTCTTCTTCTTTATTTTTTTGGCTCCGTCACGGTTTGTGCACTAGCCAGCGTCGAGTAACAAGATTTTGCCAAGTAAGTGTCTTGCGATAATTATAATGTTCTAACAAGATGGTGGTTTCCTTGTTAGAACTTTCCATGGAGTGTTGGTGGCATCTCAGAATGCATGCTCCGTGGTATTATTTCCCATCCACTTCACTTGTGCATAATAACCGAACTATATTACGTAAAACACCACCAATATTACAAAATATAGAGTCTAATAACACAAGATTATGAATAAAGTATAAAAACCACTACATGACAGACTAAGATCCCGCCAAAAACTCCTAGAGTATGCTTGTCGAGTATAGAACCCGATTTACGAAATCTATGTTAACCGTATAGAACGCATATACAAAAGAAGTTCCTTAGATATATCCACAACAAAAACAAACAAAAGAATGCTAACTTGACTGCAAATATCATCATATTCTTCCTCTCCGCGAACGTAGATGAATCGGTGATGTACCATATCTCTTAAATACTACTAGAGCGCGCGGAATCACTAAGTAACATTAATTTACAAGGACCTACCTACGAGTTCTACTAGAAATAAATATCCTCTAAATGTACCGTTAGTGAAATCATCGTATCGAAAAAAATCATACTTTATTAGAGCCAGCAACCAAATCAACAGCGTCTCGATAATCGCTGATATAGACCTCTTTCACACAGTGTATCTCAATGTTAAGAAAGTTATGACCAGTACTTTATTTTTTGTAAATAATCGAAAAAAAAACACCCTTTATTAGAGCCAGCAACCAAATCAACAGCGTCTCAATTATCTTTGATATAGACCTATTTTGCACAATGTATCTCAAACTTAAGAAGGTTACGACCAGTACTTTTTTTTGCAAATAATCGAAAAAAATCATCCTTTATTAGAGCCAGCAACCAAATCAACAGCGTCTCGATAATCGCTGATATAGACCTCTTTCACACAGTGTATCTCAATGTTAAGAAAGTTATGACCAGTACTTTATTTTTTGTAAATAATCGAAAAAAAAACACCCTTTATTAGAGCCAGCAACCAAATCAACAGCGTCTCAATTATCTTTGATATAGACCTATTTTGCACAATGTATCTCAAACTTAAGAAGGTTACGACCAGTACTTTTTTTTGCAAATAATCGAAAAAAATCATCCTTTATTAGAGCCAGCAACCAAATCAACAGCGTCTCGATAATCGCTGATATAGACCTCTTTCACACAGTGTATCTCAATGTTAAGAAAGTTATGACCAGTACTTTATTTTTTGTAAATAATCGAAAAAAAAACACCCTTTATTAGAGCCAGCAACCAAATCAACAGCGTCTCAATTATCTTTGATATAGACCTATTTTGCACAATGTATCTCAAACTTAAGAAGGTTACGACCAGTACTTTTTTTTGCAAATAATCGAAAAAAATCATCCTTTATTAGAGCCAGCAACCAAATCAACAGCGTCTCGATAATCGCTGATATAGACCTCTTTCACACAGTGTATCTCAATGTTAAGAAAGTTATGACCAGTACTTTATTTTTTGTAAATAATCGAAAAAAAAAACACCCTTTATTAGAGCCAGCAACCAAATCAACAGCGTCTCAATTATCTTTGATATAGACCTATTTTGCACAATGTATCTCAAACTTAAGAAGGTTACGACCAGTACTTTTTTTTGCAAATAATCGAAAAAAATCATCCTTTATTAGAGCCAGCAACCAAATCAACAGCGCCTCGATAATCTTTGATATAGACCTCTTTCACACAGTGTATCTCAAACTTAAGAAAGTTATGACCAGTACTTTTTTTTTGCAAATAATCGAAAAAAATCACCTTTATTAGAGTCAGCAACCAAATCAACAGCGTCTCAATTATCTTTGACATAGACCTCTTTTGCACAGTGTATCTCAAACTTAAGAAATTTGTGACCAGTACTTTTTTTTGTAAATAATTTTTCTATCAACTCGTTTCATGTTATACAATTTTATATATGTGTGTGACCTTTTAAATGGCTTTATTTATGTTGTTATTTCTTTATTTGTTCTTTTGTTAGCTGTAAGATTACCTGTTATTCTAAAAAAAAAAAACAAAAAAAAACATTTAGTTAAACGAGTACTTATTAATAGTATAAATGCGAATATAATTTTGTTTGTTTGTTACGCTTTCACGTCTTGAATACTCAACTGTTTATCATGAAAATTTGCATATACATTATTAGAATCACGTAATAGGGACATATGTTACCCACTCATCCAGAAACAAAAAACTTATCCCAAAGAAAAGGTCAAATTTACATTGACACTACTCATTGTGGCTCTTCCAAAAATGTTTAGTGCAGACACGGAATATTATAGTATTAATTTGCCTTGGTCTTACTTACAACTTGTTTTTAAACGACAGCCTACAGAAAAGAGGCACCCATTTTAAAAAGCAACAATAACACGGCTAGGTCGCTAGGAGAAAAGATATAGTTAGCCGCCAAAGCAAGCTCGAGAGTATACTTTTAGTTTTCCATAAAAATGTCTATACTAAAGTAAAGCAAAGTTTAAATAGGCAGTATAAGGAATCTTTACTTTTGTATGGTCTATATTTTGCTGTCTTGGTTGACGAGTCTGCCGATTATTGGCTTAAGCAGTAATAATAAAATTGAATAGAAGGAACATAAAATCAGTAAAACGTGTTTGATAGGATAAACAGTGACAACAGAATTACAACTGAAAAGCTCCAGACAACAAAACCATTTCAATAAAAACATAGACACGGGTTTAAGCTTGTATATAATAAAGCAAATAAACTAACATCAGTCTAAAAGTATTTCTATTTAAAAACAAAACTCATTTATCTCCTCTCTTCAGTAAAGAATTACTGTTTTCCAAAAATAACAAGTGAGTGCAGAGAAAATGAACAAAACAGAAATATAATAAATCGAATAGTCACGACCGTTACAAATGCGGGCATAATAATATAAGTACGCATAACCAATCTTGCGGGAGCGCGGTGAACACGCCGCGCCGGACCACAAACGGAATACGAAATAAGGGGCTACAAGGAGGTCGGAAACCAGTATTTCCCGGTTCTAGTATCACTACCCCTTTTGTGGAGTGTTTGGAATGCGTTTAACCGATCGTGTTAACATCGTCTTGTTTGAAACTGTGAAGCAATTGCGAATGTTGAAATATTTATTTGACCTTCAATTTGTAACTACATTTAGTTTGAAGGACACAAAACTAGTTTTTGTGCCCGGTTTCGCTCAAGGTAGTGTAGATTTGAGCTTTCCCTCGGAAAAAGTACATTTTTTTAGGATTGATATGCGATTATATAGGATATAGAAAGATTTTAGTATTGCGTGTATACAATCAGTACTGCCATTGTTTTCCTAAGATAAATCTGTAAATAGTATTAGTTATGCGTTCTAAGTTTTACTTAATGAAACTTAAATTCGAACTGAAGTTATATTATTTTGATGAAATATCACGTTGAAGTCTGCGGCATAATTAATAATAATTGCAATCAATTAATTGTATTGATTACAATTTTATCTGAATTTATCAAAATGGCTTTTAAGTTATGACGTATGTTTATACTGACTGTGAGATGAAAAAAAGATTTTCTCAACGGAGTATATTATTGGCGTATCCGTGCAAAGAGTAGTGTTCCGTCGCCGCGTCCGATCCGTGACTTATGCCCGCCCTTTCGTCCACTCAATTATTCATGAGTTCCATTCTGATGCCGATGGTACGACTTTTATATCACTACAATTTTTTATCGAAATAAATTTTTACATATTCCTTATTCTCGGCCGTCAGTATAGCAATCGCTAGATGTTTTATTATTATGTATATACATTATAGGCTTTCATGTTTGACCGATAATACCACCTGATGTTAAATGTCGATATGATAAAATATGGGAAAAATGGTAAACCTATAGGAGGATTAGCTCTCAAGTGCAGCTGTCAGAATATACCTATAGCTTCTTTTTTTTCGAACTGACTGCGCTTTTGGTTCTACAGGTCTTTAGAGCTTCACCGTTGAAGACACTCAACCTCAGACCTTGGCTTGAACTGTTACCTCAGATCGTGATTCTGACTAAGCTAATTATACCTTTAGGTGCCTGGTGGCAGATTTTCAACTTGAGAGTGGTGGCAAGCAATGCGGGCTTAGGAGAAGTCCTATTAGTATGACATCGTTTCATCACGATGTTTGCCTTCGCCGAAAGCTCCGGTTCATTCGCAATACTAATTTTTTTTAGTCCTCGTATTTTTTTTTTTTTTTTTTATGTTATAGGGGGAAACCGAACAGGTGGGTCACCTGATGGTAAGTGATCACCGCCGTCCATAGACACTAGCAACACTAGGGGAGTCACAAGTGCGTTGCCGGCCTTTTAATAGATGTGGGCCTCCGGCGCTCTCACTGACCGAACGAAACGCAACAGTGCAACCACTGTTACTTCACGTCGGTTTTCTGTGAGAGGGTGGTACTACCCCGGGCGAGCCGACCCATTCATGCTGAAGCCAGTAATAGCTTCAGCGTAGCTCTACCACCTATTGAATAATATGCATCAAGAACTATAAAATAATTTCATAAATGTTTTAAGACTAGGAAAATGACTTTTCTTTTATTGTTTAAATAAAGGGATGAAATCCATATACAATCAATGGAGACTACACTAACTGTGGTTCAAAGGTCAGCCATAATTTGCTGGTCTTGAAGACTGTGTTGGAACGATTCGTGGGGTAGTGCTTTTGGCCAACTGCAGCTTTCGGGTGCAATTAGCCGGAGCTCTTTAAGTTTAACGTCCATGAAATAAGTTGAAGTAATGGAAACATTACTTTACTCTTTTATTTAATACAATAAAAAGGCGATGATTTAACACGATAAAAAATCTCACAATATCAAATTTATTTGGCGAAAAAAATGTTTTTTCATTAAATGCACAGAGAGTTATAATTATTCTTTTATATTAGGGTGAAAGTATTCGTTTGGATTTTTTTTTTATCCTCTAGCAAATAATCTTTTTTTTAGAAATCTTTTTTAATATACTCAATCATTTTTTTTTTGTTTTGAAAATTGATATCATTAATTTTAATTACTGTAATTAGTTATAAGTATTTTCAAAGAATTTCTTTTTATCTACCAATTGCACTTTTGATCAATTTCCGTAGACTTAAACGCCACTACAACGAAATAAAAAAAAAAAAAAATCCTAAAATTCCTATGTGTGTTGTATGAAAAATTTATAACAAAGAAAAAAAAGTAGTTACAATAAAAATTAAGGGGTCAAACTTTTACGGAATTATTTCTTCAGCATGTATACTTATGACATCATTTGGCTGAAAGTGCGAAAAAAGTAGTCCTTCAAAATGTAGTCTCCTATTTTAGATGTATATATAAAAAAAATTGTATTGAGAATAAAAATTAATTATAGCTTATTTAATTCATACCGTAAAACCAGGTGAACGTTATAAACAATAAGATTCTAAAAATATCCTGTGCAATCGGCGCGTGCCGGGTGCAATGACTAGTTTAGATTATGTACCTATCATAACCAATACTTAACAAGCAATGAAATACATAAAATCAATGATACAGTTGTTTTAGCGATACGTCATCACAGACCAGACAAATATAGTATCTTATAACAACAGTTGACTGACCCGAAGTTTTATGAACTTGCTTTAAAATGTCTCCTAAAATGTTACAAGTAAATTCTTTATCGCGTTAAAACCACCGACCGTTGTCTACACAGACGTTCCTTTAGTTTCTAAGTAAGGAATCGTTGAAACACTTGTAACACTAAATCTTCGATCGTTGTTATTGAGTGTCCATTTTTGAAGGGGAGACAATAAAGTAGCCTCATCTTTAAACGTGATATTATTCAAACGTAGAATTTAAAGGTAGGGTTATTGCAATACAATAACGTAGCACTAATAACGCATGGGAAGAGTGTGAATAATATCCGAATTAACCAATCACATGCAAAACATTCTCGCCTCTGTAAAATCGCATGCAAAAATTTGCATGGTGGTAAGGCTTTTTCTAAGTCCGTCTGGCTAGCTACCATCCTCAAGTTGAAAATCTGTCGCCAAGCACATGTTGGTGTGTTCCGGCAGCTGCACTTGAGAGTCATTCTCCCTCTAGGTTAAGCGTGACTTACCATCTTAGACCACATCATCATTTAACATCAGATGAGATTGTGGTCAAACCATTTACCTATAAAGTATATTAAAAAAAAAATCGGTAAACAATCTATATTAATCTATAAACAGAAAAAAAACGATTTTTCGTCTGTAATAGATAAACTCAAGTACTCGATAGATAGCTATTTATCAAGCAGTAACGTGGGATGTATTTTATTTTCAAAAATTTATGAACGCGAGCAAAGCTGCGAACAAAAGCTAGTCGCAGATATAATAAAAATAAATACTGGAAGCGACTCCATACTCTAATTATTTATTTATATCTGACAATTTCTTAAGGCGTCAATCGTTGTAATCAACTATTCAATATTAGATTCAAGGGATAGCTTTTTGTTTGCTTAAACACGTTAATCTATAGAAGTATAAGTACCATTTGAAAAAAAAGAACAATCTATTTGTTGAGGCTTTCTTAAAAGACGGATGAGAAAAGATTACATGTGACAGAAATGCGAATGTTAAGATGGATGTGTGGTGTAACAAGAATGGATAGAATTAAGAATGAGTATATCAGAGGAAGTTTGATGTTAGCACCAGTGATAGAGAAGTTGAGGTTAGCATGGTACGGGCATATTGTGAGAAGAGATGAAAGACATGTAACAAGAAAAGTTTTGAGTTTGAAAGTGGACGGATACAGGAGTAGAGGAAGACCGAAAAATTTGTGGATGGATTGTGTGCAAAATGATATGTGTATAAAAGGCGTGATTACTGAGATGTCATCTGACAGGGGAGAGTCGGAAAGGAAAACATGTTACCGACCCTATTTAGGTGGGATAAGAGTAGGATGATGATGTGACCTGAAGGTAGTTACCTTCAGGAGTACTCCATACAAAGTGTAAGTTAGTAGGGTATCGGATATTGGGGATAAGTTGGTCAGTTGACGAGAACGAAAAACGATATTACTAAAAAGGATGCCGATGTCAGTGAGGTACTATCGTGGTTGGTACTGAAGTCGTTTAAGCTGACCTAACAACTGCCGAACTTCATTAGTTTAGCCGAGTTGACATACATAAAATATATGTTTAAGTTCTTGAGGCACACTATTTATTATATTACATTTTAAAGCCTTAGGAAAACTTTTAGCTAGACAAAAATTCAAATTACGTATATAGACATTTATAAGTCTCCGCATGTATCTATGAGAAAATATAAAGTACAAAGAAGGGATTAAAAATCAAAAGAATTTAAATTTAGAAGACATTTTTAGAAGACAATCAATTTCTTTGTATTGTTGCTTGCGAATTAAGGAAGAATTTTGCCCGTATGTTGCCTTAATAACAGGGTTATAGAGTATGTTTCTACTAGATACGAGTGGTACGTGCATATTCATTTTATTCAGTATTTCCGACCAGTTAATTAAGCCAGTGAGTATGCAAACAAGATATATTAGGCTAGTTATTTTTTCTTTCATACAATGGAAATTTACAACATGATATGTAATTTGATACGAATTGTAAATAACGAAAATCGTTTTCGCGTCCGTTTAATTCGAGTGTTGCGTATATTATATAAAGGATTCCAAATTTTAAAGCCATTTTCAAGATGAGTACGGGCAAGAGAGCAATAATGAATTTAAAGGTGTGGCGTTCGGCCTCTTTTATGTACTCTCTGGTCGAACGCGCACTGACATGAAAAGAAATAATAACGATATAAAAAATCAGACAGCAGAAAAAATAAATAATATATATTGGAATTTCTCCTGTGTAGTGTTCTGAAATGGTAAAGGACCGATAACGAATATGCTCATAACGACATAAACCCTCGAGGCTACAAAATCGCCTAAAACGGTTTTGACATACTTAAATTCATTTGCTAATCAGACTACACAGCCAAATGCTTTTGAAGCTCTTTTAACAATATTATCAATATCCTTATCGAATATTACTTTGTAGTCGAATGTAGCCCCCAAATCTCGGAGAGTAATAACTGTAGTTAATATATTGTTGTGAAGATTGTAATCGTATAAAAATGAAGTATGTATACGGGAGAAACGAATATTAGGTTAGAGTCAACTATAACCTTCAAATCTCGGACAGTATTAATTCTAGTTCATATAGTGTTCCGAAATTTGTAATTATATACAATTGGAGTAGCTTTACGAGAGAATGTTATTACTCGAAAAGTAGCAACATTTTAGTCTAAGTTATTACTACGACAGTAATATTGAGTGTTTTCTAAAACATCCTGAATAGAAACGGCATTAGAAATAGATGCTGGTACCCATGTGTGCTTCACTAATTCTTATATGTACGATTAGCTTAGCTAGTTTAGTAAGATTCGCGTTGTTTCATCCAAGGCAACAACCCGAGGCTTGCTTCGTCCGGTTTGGCAACATTTGATTGCCATAAGCGCTCGCCCCATTAGTCCGGTAAAGCTGAGACCCTTCATGTCCCTACATAAGGCCAATAGCGTTAGTTACTTCGATAAATAAGACTTAACAAGTTTGACTATAATTCATATTTTTAAATTCAACTATTCGTAAAAGCGTTGACAAAACAATGGGCAATAGAAGGTTGTATAGTATAGTAATACAATAAGACTTATTTATATGCTATAATAAAACATAAGAAAAAAGCAGAAAATACATTATTTTACGTCTGATTACGCATTACTCGCATGCCGTCGATACTACGACGCACTAAATTTGAAATAGTTATTCCAGTACATTAGTAAATTTTATATGAATGTTGACAAAATATATAAATTAAGGCATATAATTATCGACAAACGTCACCCCCGTGTCGAAATATGAATTATAATAAGAACTTCATGGTGGAGCATCCGCCTAACCATAATAAATGCGAATTAGAGTTTTTTTTCATTATTTGCTACGCTTTTAAACCTTAACCGATTGTAATAAAATTTTGCATACACGTTGTCCGGGGTACAGAAAAAGACAAAAGGACAGGGTACACTTCACCAAGAAAAAGAGTCCAGCTCTCGTGTGATTGTTCATATTTACATTAAAGCGAACGTAAATCCAATCAAAAGGTAGCAACGTTTTATCACAGTCAGCTGAAACTATCTAAGCAAAGTTTACGGAAACGGCCGCCATTACGGTACAAATGCTGACGTAATACCTTCTCATACAACTCGTACAAAGTCATCCATCGTGAGCGCAACGCCCGATAATGGTCTTATGAATAAATTTCTCGTATTACCAACGTTATTGTTTCAGTCTCGGGACATGTTTACAAGTAATAAAACTGTGATGGAACTATCTCCCTTTGTATTTACTAAATTGGAATGGCAATTGACGAGACGATGTAAATATATTGAAGTACGTAAGGATTTCTCTCCTTTAGGCTTTGCTGTAGGAATAATGTATGAAAAAAAATTAATGTCTGTAGCTATGTTACTAAAGACTAATTTTGGATTGTTATTTTTTGTTAAATTTTATATCGTAATTAACTATTAACGAAATGGCGGATTAGTTTTACTAGCAAATCAATTGGCTAATCGTTAATATTTTTATAAACTAGTTGTCCGCTCCGGCTTTTATTGGGACATTTTTACTGGGGCTTCCCCATCATATGAAATTGCCATGGACCTCAGATGATATAGTTATGCTCCTGTATTCAGTATAGATATTTCAACACGCATAGCATTTTTACACAATATCCTTTTAAATATTTTTTAGTAAGTTATTGAAGAATAAAAAATCTATGTTTAACGTTTTTTTTTATCAAAATAACTTGCTAACATGCGAATGAGAGATAATTGAATGAATAGGTAGACCTCGAACGTCGACACCAAATCTTTCTAGAAATAATAAATATTTATTTGACTTTTTTTTTGTATTCAGTTTATTCGATAGACTTGTCATTTGAAAGTAGGTACTAGCGGCGACTTCGCTCGTGTTACATTACAATAACAATTTAATATTCTTAAATATAGCCTAAAGCCACGTAGTGGTGAATTTGTGAAAATAGCATAAAGATTTGACCTCTGAAAATATTTGCACGTGTGCGACTTTTCATGAGAACTGCTATAACTATATGTGTTTGGCTATAACTTCCTCATATCATTATATATTGGTCCAGAAACTTTTTTTTTTCTAACATGAAAGTAAAGTTGCCTATGTTACTTCTTATAACATTACATATCTGCCAGTGAAACTCGTGCCAATATCGGTCCAACCATTTCGGAGATTAGCCGGAACAAGCAAACAGACAGACGGATAACAGTTTTAAAAACGGTTTTTATTTCACAAATATCATATATAGTTTCCTATCCATTTAGTAGAAAAGTATTATTTTGACATTACAAACAGATACTACAATTTTATTTATCTGTATAGAGATATTTATTAGGTATCTGTTAAAGTTTAGTGAACTCTTTTCAAATATTCTAACTTTTTAGTAGCACGGACCTTTTGAAATTAATGCTTTTATAATAAGTTTCGAGTCTGTTCACATAAATTCATAAGTGTTTATAAATTCATGTATAAATTATTAACAAGCTACTATCAGCAAGTAAATTCGTCTTGAAAAGTTGTCAAACGGTTGCAAGAAAATTCTAATATTCAATTTGATATTTCTAAGTATTTTCTTAATTTATTGTAAGGTGTAATTTCACGTTGAACTTTTTTAAATTTTATATTATTGATAGAAGAAAAATTGTTTTTAGTTTTTTATTTATTTGAAACTGAATGTATATTAGGTTTTGTCGTTACCTGATCTGAGTTATTCAGAAACATACCATCCAAGGTAATACGCGGTAGTCTAGTGATTTGCCCATTAGGATATCAATCCAATGTCCGCAGGTTGGAACTCTGGCATGTATCAACAAATTTTCCGAATTCACGTTACTAATTAATTGGGCTGGGGAACACCCCATAATCCATAATCAACAGATTATGCCCATACCTTCCTTCGGGAAGAGGCCTATGGTTATCTAGTGAGTCTCTAACAGGATGATGATGATGATATAAATTAGGTAATGTTTAGTTCATCAGGTAGCCAAAAGCTTTCGGATATCTATATACTGCGACGAACGATTCGATTTCTCCGTACTATTAATTCGTTGTCGCCTAACATACTTACTCACCTGCACTTTGTATAGAAACTGCTACGCTTCTAAAAGATGTAGCGTGATCTTAGATTGTCTTATAACTTTTATCTATAAATATATCAATATATAATAAAAATAGAGTTCCTTTGAGACTCGAATCACGTACGTAATACTGATCGTATCCGCAGAGGACAATGACCACTGGATGTGAACTTTATCGTAGATAGCTTTAGGCTATTTATTATTTGTGTCTATCGTAGACATTGCGCTGTGCGATCATAGCTGCATGTCTCAACCTCCTGTCGTGGACACGACGTGCCAAATCATATGTCGGGTGCTGTACTTTTTATTCCACAATTTAAGTTATTATTATGCCCCCAACAACTCTTATATATGTTTGATTCAAGAAAATTAGTAAGATGAACAAAATCTTAACTTCCACCTATATTATATTAATTTCCAATTTCCTATTAAAAAAGTGTATTTATGACTACACGAAAGAAGTGAAAACTTCTTTATAATAAGTACAACAAAACAAAAACCCAACGTCACGTGATGTTCTTAGGCAGTCAACCATCAAGTACTGACGACGCTCGATGTTGCTTAACTTTGGTGGTCGGACAAGAACCGGAACCTACCCGACATAGTGCTTATCTCCAATACTTTGGGACACAAAAATTTTGCTGATCAGAATTTCAAAGTCCTCCCATAAAAAGATTCGCTTCAAAAATATATCTTCTCTATACATAAACCCTTACCCTTCTTTATTAAAATCGACTTACGTACATTCCGTCACGAGATACATGTACTTTCTAGCGTACATATGTGTAGCTTCAAAAATTAAGTTCCTATATACGACTCTACGTTCATTAATAATACATACCCTTAAGTTGGCTTATGCTAATGTACTACGTCCGAATACTGCCCAACATCGGCACGTAACCTCCGGGGCGAGGTAAACGACGTCACTTCCGGCTATTATTGCACGGCTACCACAATTTGCGTTTAATAAATCAGCAAACGAAACCTTTGCCCCGTTTGTTTATTAAATAGGGTTGTGTCTTACAATTTTCGGTTTTCTGTAACTGACGATTTATGGTGGCGAATTAGTGGAAGATTGCTTAGAAGTAGCTGGATTTGATAACTATAGATTATCTAAGTTTATTAAGGTGATCTTAGTAGTGGTAGAGCTACGCTGAAACTATTACAGCTTTCAGCATGAATGGGTCGGCTCGCCCGACGCGCGGGGTAGTACTACCCTCTCACAGAAAACCGACGTGAAGTAGCAGTGCTTGCATTGTTGCGTTTCGTTCGGTCAGTGAGAACGCCGGAGGCCCACATAGTTAAAAGGCCTGCAACGCATTAGCGACTCCCCCTGGTGTTGCTAGTGTCTATGGACGGTGGTGATCACTTACCATCAGGTGACCCACCTGTTCGTTTGCCCCCTATAATATAAAAAAAAAGGTGAGAACCGAGACGTAATAAACCACATAGAGACGGAACATTCTAGAAAATCTTTAGTGAGGTGTTAAAATGTCATACTCTGTAGCAATGACAGGCTAAAGCAGTATAGAGTATAGTTACTGTAAGAAAATATGTGAGTATAAGAAATGGAAGTTACAAAAGGCGTTTTAATTAATGCCGCAGTAGTGCTCTATGGTGGTTGACCAATCGTGTACGGGAGCGATATACAATAAAAAATAAAAAACATTTCTATATATTTCATATATTTAAACATCGTGATGAGAATATAGCATAGTAATAGTGCTTTTCTTAAGCCCTTTTGACTAGCTCTTAAGTTGAAAATCTGTCCCCAAGCACCCATAGATGTGTTTCGGCAGCTGCACTTGAGAGCTAGTCCTTCTAAGATTAGCGAGTTTACCACCTTAATCAAATCAAATCAAAAATGCTTTATTCAATTTAGGCCCAAAGAAGGCGCTTATGAACGTCAAAACTACAACCGGTTCGGAATACATCCCAGTCATCGAGAAGAACCGGCAAGAAACTCTATCGGGTTTATCTTTGTAACATATACTTATATATTTAAAATTCATTACACATTACAATCGATTTAGTGGATGCACAGAGAAGAGTCAATTCCAGACATCACCATCGTTCACGTATTGATCCACTCTATAATAGCCCTTTGACACCAAAACCCGCTTCACATGGAAATTAAACTTATACCCCTAAATATAATATAAACTTATACTTAGACCACATTGTCATTTAACATCAGGTGAGATTATGGTCAAACGACAAAGCCTATAAAAAAATATTACTCAAAAATTTATAGAAAGTAATTCCTTAAAATGCTAAAAATATAGTTAACTCAAAATTTACAAGTAAATAAATAAATTTCTTCTCAATACGCTACTGAATTGTTAATTAGCATTGTTACTTTAACGTAAATGTTTTTGATACAGTTTGTTCAGTATTCATTCAACTTTTTTAATCCCTGAGGGCTCTCAAGCTTTGAACAGTTTCTTAGATATACATGCTTTCTTAAATAATAAAAATGTTTAATCCGAATCATACCAAAATATTTAAGAAAATTCTAGATGAACTATAAAATAAGCCAACCAACACATTGTGTAACAGTGTGTCCGGCTAGATACGTAATTGCAACTGCTCGTCAAGACAATATGTACTATACATATTGGTCAAAGATTTAATTACTATAATAAACTTTTTACTATTGGTAATTATAGGTAGGTGGTAGGTGGTAGAGTTACGCTGAAGCTATTACTGGTTTCAGCATGAATGGGTCGGCTCGCCCGGGGTAGTACCACCCTCTCACAGAAAACCGACGTGAAGTAGCAGTGGTTGCACTGTTGCGTTTCGTTCGGTCAGTGAGAGCGCCGGAGGCCCACGTATTTAAAAGGCCGGCAACGCATTCGCGACTTCCTTGGTGTTGCTAGTGTCTATGGACGGCGGTGATCACTTACGATCAGGTGACCCACCTGTTCGTTTGCCCCTTATAATATAAAATAAAAAATATATATATGAAATATTTATATTATAATTATGCAACATTATTTTCATGATAAGTCGATATTAAATTCACTAGATATCTTAAAAGTATTAGTATTGACAGGATATGACGTTTTCTAAAAACGGATATATGATAATCCTCTATTAATATTACTCACTATATAAATATTCATGAATAATCTGGTGAATACAAGAAGTTAAAAATATTAATACATGTACGAGTAACATTTTTAGTAACTTTAGTTAGCTCGATCGTGTCGCTCTAGCAACGACATAATATTGTGCCCTAAATTTAATGCCAATAAGAAACATTTAATAATTATTGAATATATTCAATATGTATTAGAATTATGCGACATCATTTTTATATTTATTCAATATTAAATTCTAATTTATGACGTAATGTATGACGTAAACACGGATATGAGGTACTATCATTTGTTATTATTTAAATATTCACTAGTAGCGTGGTGAATGTGAAAAGTTAAAACAGTTGAATATTTGGGGCAACCCTAGTTTTAAAATAACCGGTTATATAATTGCGAACGTTGCGGATATTCGGAAATTTTATTGTCAATATGGGAACACTTACCTTATTTATCTTTTCATTTGGTACGGTTATGGTTAATTAGGCTTTTATGAAGCCATACGGTGTCTTAAATTGTATTTTGGTTTAAGTAACAGATATGAATCAAACTTCTTAATAATATGTGTAAATATGTACTACTATTTTTACATAGAAGAGAAAAAAGGAAGACATAAAGGACGCTAAACGAGAGTGAAGTAACAGTGATTGCAAAGCCGTGTGGTACCCCGCGGGGTATAGGGGGCTGAGGGCGGGTTTGCCATCCGATAAAAACCGATCATTACCGAGGAAAACCGAACTGTGAGTACCTATGCCAACAAGGCAATTTCGCGCAACTCAGTCGTAATACGCTACAACCACGTTTATCTTCTTTAATCATCATAAGTCTGTAAGAGACCCACTGCAGTGCCATAGGCCTCTTCCCGAGGGAATGTATAGGCATAATCACTACACCAGTCCACGACTGGTGATTTCCAATTTTGACAAATCCACAGTTCCATATTTTGCCACACACGGCAGTACTAAAAGGCCATTTCTCAGATTCAGGTTTCCTCAGGATGTTTTCCTTCACTGCAATCCGATAGTATTACCAATTTAAATTAGTAGATTTAAGCGACTTCCGAAAAATTCGTTGGTACAAGTTGGGGTTCGAACCTGCGGACATCAGATCGATATCCTACATGTCAAACTACTAGTCCACCTCGACTTATCATTATGTATACAATTCTTCTGAACTTGTGTATTTGACGGAACTCTTCCTTTTGCAGCTGGATCGATTTTAAATTAATGTTCTTGTGTGTTGTCAAAAATGGCTTAAATTCACAATCAGACCCAGTACGATCTAATTCCAAGATTTTTTTATTATTTTCTTGGCCGGAGACACCATTTGTTAAGCCCAATAGTCTATAAACGAAATAATTAATGTCTATCGTTGTGTGCACGTATCACGCAAATTAAGCTAGAGAATTAAAAATTTAAAAATTGTTAAAACTTTGCCTGAAAATTTGAACCCTTAATTTTCACGAAGTACTCTCCGAAAGCATGAGATGATTTTCCATATAAAATACTATATGTGTTTTATATTAAGGCGCAATAGGCACTATTCTGAGTGAGTTGTAAATTTGAAACATATGAAAGCTTAAAGTGCCGCCGAGTTATAAAAAAAAAAAAAATTTAAGTGTGTTTTATATGGAATATGTCCTCAAACTCTAGGACAGTACTTAGTGTTAATATTAAGGGCACAAATCTTCAACCAATATTTTTTTTTACAATTTTCTAACAAAATTTAGCTTCGGGACCGAAAAAAAAAATAACTATAATTATTTATAGATATTTACAGTACATGAACGGATTAAGATAATCTATAATTAAAAATGTTATCCACGAGTTATCTTTTAACTATACTTATATAGTTTTTCGTGTCTATTAACTAATAACTTGCCCTTTCGATGTTTAATGTTTACAGATATGTGTCGAATATGACAAAATAATTTTAGAATACAATCTTAACCACGTTACCATGGCAACTGTTAACGTGTTAATGGTTACTATAGCAACGGCAACGCGTAGCGCATAAGTACTAGAAAAGAAAAATAGTCGTTTAAAAAAAAGCACCCTAATGTATATAATAATAAGTGTAGAAAAAACTTTGAACTCTTTATTATGGTCATGTTTTAATCACAGCACGACCACTAGAATGTATAAAACCATGCCAAGACACAGAAACCGTGCTACAGTGACAAACGTGTTACATCATGACAGACGTACAAACACCAAGCTTTACCCGTCTCTTGGATATTTTACGACGTGTCGGGACATAAGCTAAGAGACAAATCCGGTGCGTGGTGCAAGCGACTCGCGGTAATGCTGTATATTTCTTTATTTCTACTAACTTAGATTTTTCTATAGAACAAAAGACTATGTTGTTCTTTATTTCTATCGTTTTACCTAGATAGAAGTATGAAACATTTCTTCATTTCTTGTGTTGCAGAAGCCGCATTTTAAATAGAATACGATCTTGCTGAGGGTCCGCCAAAGGAATTGCCACCACGTTGGCGCTTTTTCTGCGCTCCTCTTTGCGTGTGTCTGAATCAATTAAGTTATTGTGCAACTAGCTTATACCCGCGACTTCGTCTGCGTCGTTTATTTCCTTAACAATAAATTTTATACACAGAGGAAAAAACATTTGCTCCTCTTCTTCACAGCAAAAAAGCACATACCTTTGAACGAATAATGTTTATAAAAATTGTAGTTCCTTAAAACTATAATAATTTTATACCAATGAAGCTATTAATTAAAATTAGAAAAGTAGTAAACGAACCGTTATAAAGGCTATAATCTCAGCAAAAGTCCAAAATTACTATTATAGATTTAAAATATATATGTATGTATATTTAAATAGCTATAACTAGATAAGTATAAAAATAATATCTTGTCTTGCTCAATTTAATTATGTAGGCACTAGATTTAAAATATTTAGATTTAAAGCTATTTCAGAAAAAAGGTGCTGACCAAGAGAGTCTGCAGAAAAAAACATAAAAGACTAAAAGAACTAGCTATTGTGATAATTTCTTTGTAGGTACAAATAATATTTAAGAAGTGAAACTAAAAATATTATCGAAATGTATTCAGTAGTTTTAGCACAACTCCACTTCCAGACAGATACGTTAGCATAGATGAGTCGATGAAACTTTAATTTTATTTATATGTGAAGAATTAGTGTTTTCATCTCTTTTACTCATTGTGAAAATCAAATTAGTGCGAATAGTGCCGACAAAATTTAATATTATCAAGTATAATCCATACTTCCACTCATAATGTTGTCACTCTATTAATGAAGCGTAATAATTTTCAGTTGGGTACAATAAGGAACATAGATTCGATATCTCGTGGGAGGGATAACTTGTGGTAAGAACCTCTCGAGGTTCCCTATGATCTATATCTTCATAAAACTCGTTTACAAGGCATCTATACCGGAGTAATGGCGGAATTAATGGCGTGTCGTAATTATTTACGCCCGAGTGTAATTCGCCAAGAAGTTTATACACTTACATTTTGGTTGTATGTAGAGGTGTACTTAAGAGGATGAAAGAGATTCTATATTATTTTAATATCAAAAATGTTATATATATATATCTATATAATATATACATTTATTTATTTATATATTTGTCAATGACAAAAATATATGAATAAGTTTTAACATTGCTTTGTTTATTACAGTTTCACGCTGTAACTACTCATCCGGTAGTCATGCAATTTTGTTTGCACATTCTCAGGGGTAAAAAAAGGACATAATAAGGTAATTTTCTTCTAGGAAGAAATGTCTGTTACAATGTAGGGACAGATCAAATTTGCGTTAACTCAAGCAAAGTCACAAGCAGAATGTAGTAATCTATCTATAAATAAAAAGGAATTGCCGAATGTAAGTAAGAATTTTGGTTATTATGTTTTTTCATAAGGTTCGTATGAAAGGATGTTTGAATAATCGTACGGGAAAGTGAATGATTGAGTGAATGAGCGAGTAGTACAGAAGGTATTAAAAAATATTCAAAAATATTGACAGCATTGACAGATTGACGTTCAGTTGTTCCGTTGCCATTTAATTTTATTACATAATCTTACGGTAAAGTGAATTTACGCTCATTTTCTCCATGAATATAACTGTTTTAAGTCGGGCGAACAGCTAGTTGTACATATTTCTTTATTGTAAATTTATTATAATATATAAATATTATTTGAATAGAAAACAAAAATATTCATTGTCATAGTGATAAAATTATATAAAAAAAAACCGTTAAACAGAAAAAGTTAATCAACAATAGATCTGGTGTTAACGTACCGCCGCCTGTGAAAACGGCGCTGATTTTTAACCAGGCTTCAAATTTTCCCGGCAGAAATAAAAGAATGCACCACTCATTTCACACTCAAAAGTCATAAGCATAAAAAAAAACTTAATAAACATATATAAATATATGTAATTCTTTAAAAAAATACATATACAAAATGTAACCAAAAATAATAATGAGAGAAAAATAAAGGCGTAGTATGTAGTCACATAAGTTTGGCGCCAAATATTTCCGATATAAATTTTATTAGCTCTCTTCATACCCCATTAGCAGGTGAATTTCGAAAAACTCTAAAACCTATGTTCCTTTAATTGTGTCGAAAAGTAACAATATCAGGCCTCAAAAATATTTTATCCGTGCTAAACTTACCACCACTCCTCTTTACAATGTAAGTAGTACATTTCGAGATATTCTTCCTAAACGATATCTGAAATGTAAAGTGAATATCATCCCCAAAATTTCAAATTTGTATTCTTAGTACTTCGAGTTGGAAGATAACGAGCCAGTCAAGATAATGTCTTTTATAGTATTAAAGACAGTTGTTGTAAACCTGCACTTTCACCTTCAGTCGCTGTCTGGTTTTTCTTCCCACTCTCTAGAATCTTGCAAAATCTTGATAACACCAACTTTCCCTACAACTATTCTGAGGCGTACGCTAGGGTTGTTAAATGGGTTTCATAGTAAGGTTTTCTTTTAGTGTAATGTGATATGAAATTGTTCAAAAAAGAACAGAAATACGCTTTACAGATTTTCTTGACTTTATCAATAAGTGGGCTGTCGTTTTGTTTTGCAACCCTTTCGCATAAAAAGGTCCATAAGTATTGAGTCGTCAAATTAGACGTTTATTCGTCATTAGCATTAAAATGAATTCGTTCGAACAGAAAAAAAATGCGTTAATTTCTTATACGAGTGCAAATTAAATTATGCCTTATATTTATATAAGGCTAGATATAAATAAATGTATCTCAGGGTTGCTAATTTAATTTAGAGTCAGTTATATATTCTTTTGAATGAAATAGAAGTGGATTGAAGTACAATATTTTTAAACTAAACACAAGATGATACAAATAAAAAACGCTGTGAAAGTAAACCTTATAGAAATAGAAGTGTTGGTGTATTAGACGTTAATTTTAGAATGTAACAAAGGGGACTAGTCTTAAAAAATATGATAATAAGATTTTAAATCAAGTCGATCAAGACTTTTTTCTCAATAATATTGACTTTGTATCATTGACCAAGGTTGACAACACGTTTAACCTGAACGAGAACTGCCTCTCAAGTGGTGTTCACGCCCTAAATGGGAACCACGCATCTGGAGCGTAACGCCAACACTGACGGGCCAATGAGGAGAAACCAAAATATTCAATTAATGACATTCTTTGTAAATAAATAATTTAACGCATATTAAAAGAAGACGTTCCCAATGTATATTTTTCCTAAACCGAAATATGTAGCCTTATAAAACGTAAACAAGTAAAAAAACTGGATGTTTGGTGACAGAATTTCAAATCGAAGAGGTAGCTAGACATATGCGAGCATTAAGAGTATTTTCCTCCTTCGAAAGGTTAGGATTATAAGATTTAAAGCGATGTCAATCGACGAGATGTTTTCATGGATTGCCTCTGCGCCATAGTTGCCTCAAAAGATGTAAATTATGGAATTAAATTTATGCAATTTGCGTTAGCGTCGTCATTAGGCTCATGTTTGACCATGGGAAGATTTAAGATAGCAGTTTCAAAAACGTCATATGTTTATGCGTTGTCATTATTAACCTAATTCACAAGAGACTAACAATTGGATGTTGGGAGTTCCGTATTCGTTAACACGTAGAACAATCAATATAATATAGAAGAACATGTCTAGCAAAACAATGTATGCATTTACAAAGTATTACGTCAATTTATTAGGTGGTAGAGCTACGCTGAAACTATTACTGGTTTCAGAATGAATGGGTCGGCTCGCTCGGGGTAGTACCACCCTCTCACAGAAAGCCGACGTGAAGTAACAGTGCGCCCGCACTGTTGCGTTTCGTTCGCTCAGTGAAAACGCCGGAGGCCCACATATATTAAAAGGCCGGCAACGCACTTGCGACTACCCCGGTGTTGCTAGTGTCTATGGACGGTGGTGTTCACTTACCATCAGGTGCCCCACCTGATCGTTTGCCCCCAATACTATAAAAAAAAAGATGCCATGTTTTATAAAAGTTGACAACCATAAATCATGTACAATGTAATGTCACGGCCACGTGTGAAACGTGACTCGGATACTACACCCACACTCATAAATGAAACAACAAGGGCGTAAATTATCTTCAGAGGAAAATACACCTGTAACTCTCTCCAATCATTGAACTGTACATATGTTCCTTGAAGCAGTTATTCTTCGGAAATTTCTTTCTGCGGTAGAATATACAATGTTCGATCAATCGTAGAAATGTATAGAAAAACATAATAACATTTTAACAAAAAATAAAACCGGCTTCACAAAAATCCACTCTAGGGAATTGCATCAAAAAGTAGTTGGTTATAGTTACGGACCTACCTGGTCCTGTATTATCATAATCACTATGCAATTCCTTTTCGCTTTGAAGGAGTACCACCCTCGTTTATTTTCAAAATCTAAGGTGTTAAAGAAATTAAAATGGGATCTGTTCTTTTGGATGAAGGTGCTGCTTCACGGATCCGGTATGAGACATTGCGGACCTACCGGTCTGGATGAAGCAGTTTTACTCTTTGTACATTTTACTACCGATGATAATATATATGTTTTTGATACATTATTTTTTCCAGAGCTGGCAATGTTCACTTACACCAAAGTTCACAATGTTAAACTTAGCGTAGCCATGTACTTTTTGCGTGACGTATGCGTTGATAATTAGGGTGCGTTAAAGATCAAAACGGAGGTAAAAGTAAAAAAAAATGTAGGAAGGGGAAAGAGATGGCCAAAAGGGATGAGATTATGCGTTCGGAAATTTAAGTTTAAGACCCAGTATCCCGTTTCGAATAAAAAAATATTTTCCAAATAGGTTTATACATGCCCAAATTCTAAGGCAACAAATATAAAAAAGTAACACTGAATTGAGAATCTGTTCCTTTTTGATTTCAGTTAATAACACTATTAACTCATCTATAGCAGATGATTTAGTAAGTGAATTCTTGGAAGAGGCTTTTAAATGGATGGCGTAAAGACCGATGCTGTAGATAAATCCTTGTGCTTCGGTGATCACCGTTGATTGGACATTATGATTACTGTTTCGTGCGGAACTTATTTGAAGCGATCACTATAACGTAGTAGATGTTTTACTACTATTAAAGAAAATCAGATGGGATTGGATTCAAAACCTATTTGCTTAGGATTTAGATAACGTATAAAATATTATAACGAAGTCTCAGTACGACGGTAGGGTATTTTTGGCGTAAGCTTTACCAGGTTGGTTCTAATGCGTATGTTTTGGTAAAGACCCTTTATAAAGCTAAACTTTAGATTCGTGGAGATAAAAGTAGAAAAACGATCGTTATGGACGATTTTAATATTTAAAACTATACTAGCACCCCACTCAACGTTGTTCGTGTGAAATTACAGTATAAATCATTATAACATTTCTAACAAATATTATAAACACAAATATGGTTTTGTTTACTTGTTACGCTTTCACGCCTTAACCTGTCAACCGACCAAAATGCCTTTATAATGTTAGGGGTTAATTAAGAAAGAATTAATAAGGATATCGAGAGCTACAGGAATGCTGATAAAATAGGACTATAAGATTTTTATCTAAAAAAAGAAAGTGTATTGAAAATATATAGAGTTTGACAACAACATCACCTACCAGTTCCAAGTATAGCGTAGAATCTTCTAGATGACTTCATCATAACCTCAAAGAATCATCAAGATCATCTAACTATTTAGGGGGAGGTGAATTACGAACACACGCACAATATAATTGTATATATAAAATATATGTATATAAATTAAAAATAAGGTCATATTTACAGTCTATCCACACGATCGGAGTGAAGCAAACACGAACAAAAATAAAATCAAAAAATAAAATAAAATTAAGCAATAAAGCTTTAACCATAGTTTCTTTAAAAACTTGAGCGACTTAATTGAGCGCTAAGGCTAATTTACTTACCAAGACGATCGTTACACTAAACTTAAACTAAGTAATTAATTTTAAGAATTAATTAAAAGTATTAATTGTACAAGACTACTTTAATTCTATATTTATTTCATCATTAATGAAATGGCGAAAAAAGTCTGTGGTAGCTTGTGATGCACGAATTCCGTTGAAACTTAAGAGGAGAGAGTATAAAACTATTACAGGACCAGTCATTATCATTATGAGTTGCTGTATAGATCCGAGTACCGGGCCACGAAAGAAACGGATGAGAGAAGATTACATATGGCAGAGATACGAATGTAACTACTACGAATGTACTGTAGACATCAGACAGGAAAGAGTGGAAAAGGAAAACATGTAAGGTAGGTATGATAAGTTATGATACAGGTGAAAAGATGATAATTGATTTCATCAAGGAAAACCTGACTGTTAATGTATGCAGAACGATGGAATAGTAGAACCTATATTCGATCTGATCCATTAGCGATACTATACTACGTGTGAGTATATATACACTGTGGGGGTAAATAGCTCGTTCAAACTGTAAATGTCGGTGTTTAGTAAATGAAATAACGAGGACATGTACCCACCACTCTCCGTTACCCGGTGATCCGGTTCTTCGGAGTACACCGGCTGAGTTTGTGGCTTAGATCGCTGATCTTGTTAATGAAGCACTAGTTTACACTGGCAGTAGGTTTTGTACAGGTTTTGTAGTGATACTACCAATATTCAAGTATTTTAAATGCAGTGGTTAAGACGTTGCGAGATTGAAAAACGTACACTCGTTGTTCGTTAGAGGGTAGCACTTGTGTTCTGATAAAGTGCGTCTACGAAGATAAGTGAATAGATACATTCTATTTCACGTAAAATTAATATATATATATATATATATATATATAAAAGAAATGATTTGTGCTAACATATAAGTAATCAAAATACGGAACAGACAGATAATGTTCAGTCATAACCCCAAGCCTTACTAAAGCAACAGTTTTACCTTTGTACACTTAATATAATAAAATAACTCTACATAGAAGAGTGTACAATCGTTGCCAGTATTTTAATCGCTTTTACTATGTATGGGCAGACCACAAATTTCGGTATAAATACTTATTATATTATATATATTGCAGCGAGAAAATTTGTGGACAATTAAATGGCAATTTTATATTCCTATATTAACTATATTATGTAATACACTCTGAACTTAAGGCTATACTACGAGCGGCCAAGAAGATTGAACAGAACTGTACGTTACGTCGCTTTTTTCCCAACGAAATACATAATAAAAAGGATTGAGTAAACATACAATGGAACTGTTAAAATGACTAACCATCATGCTGTCGTCTTGTATGGATAAGTTTTTTATCAGAATCAAGTCCTTCCGCATAACGTCCGAGGGTAAAACTAAATTATAAGCATTTTGATCATTAAACTTGTGTGATTTTTTTATAAATGTAAATAAACTAGCGACAGCCTGCGATTTGGTCTAAGTTTGTTTTTTTTTTTAATAAATGTTGACATCTTACACCATCGTTTAAGTTTCACGGCCTATATAATACACACCGAAATAACTTACAAATAGCACGATAATTGGAAAAAAAAATGCTTGCCGTTTGTATTTATATTGTAGCCAATTTAAACAGTAACTTTGTAAATTACAGACTATGAGTTATTGTAATATGTACATTAACATATATTTATTGCTCTGGTGTTGTAAGCGTTCTTATTGTAATATAGAAAAAATTGGGAAAAATTACTGAACACAACCACTATTCATAACGACTCGTTGAAGTATCCAATCGTAGATATCAACAACTGATAAAAACGGCTGATATTTGAAGTGAACGAATAAATCTCGTTCAGATAAAGGAAGGGTTTCCACTTGATACCGGATAAATGACGGTCCGTCGAATTCCTATTTTACGATAACTGTTGGTCGGTTTCATTCAACGTTGAGGCGATACACACGGATATACAGAATTGACGACTCTTTTTTTATGCTTTAAAGATTTTATAGCGTTTGATAACAAATCTTAACTAATGTTAAATGACGGTGTAACCTGTGCAGCTGCCGGAACACACAAATAGGTGCTAAGCAATAAATTTTTAACTTGAGTGTGGTATCTAGCCGGCGGCTTTAGAGAAAGGGCTTTCTCTATGAAATCACCGCATATTGGTAGCCCTACCAATGTACTATGATTTCATATCGATGTTTTCCCTTGCGGAAAGCTCCAGCACATTCGTAAGGTGAACCTAGGTCGACGATTAATTTGCAGTTTTTTTTTTATATACTGCTCAAGGCATCATGTCAGTGATACAAGATGGTAAAGTGAGAAGATGGGGCCATAGATGTAATGTTTGTATCCTTATTAATACTGTAAATACGACTTTAAATATGTCTGTCTGTTTCTTTCTTATGCCTTTACGCTTTAACTACCAATCTGATCATCGTAAAGTTTTGCGTAGACGTTCTCATGAGTAAAGAAAAGGGAATAGTGGACCTTTCTTCCAGAAAAAATACTGTCCCCGAAGGATATGTCGAATCTATAATAACTTAAATGAAGTAGAAACGTAAAGCGCTTTATGTGATTACAGAATTGTATACTAGTCGAATTCTACAAATATTCTTGTGTATGTATGTATGAATACTAAGTGTATGTATGAATATTTTTACTAGTAAATGTCATTGTGTATGCTTTGACAGCAAGATATGAAAAGAAATCATCTTTAGTGTGTCTCAATTTGGGTACATATTCAGTGTTACTCTATAGAGACATACAAGACACTTTGGTAAAACAAGCACTTCCACCACAAAATGTAGGACCGGTATAAACTAACATTGCCCATTTAAAAGCCATTAAATTGACTTCAAACTCCAGAAATTAAAGAGGAATTTGGATATTGAGCCTAATTACATGGTTGCTTCGGTAGTTCCTCAATGGATCAGAAGGTATCGGAATAATGATCAGGCTCAATTTAGTACAATCATTGAGACGACAGTATCGTATAAAATTTAAACTATAACCTATAAAACGTAAAAAAAAACCTACTCCTCTTACGATAAGTAGAAATTGGATACACAAATCCTTTTGTATAATGTTTTGAACATCATATTTGATTATTATCAGCCGAAAATAAAATCAAAATTAATAATCGTAACACTTTTCATTTTCACTTCATAATTCATTCACTTAATAAATCTATTTGACAGTGTATCTCATATTGCAAAAAAAAAACCGATCAAACTCTTTTGAAAATTTGTTATATAACCTATTTATCTATAGCGCCACAATGACGCGGTTTGGCTCTCCAAACGAAGTACAAATGTTTGTTGTTTCATTTAAAACTGTGTTGGGAGTTGGCTTGAAGATAGTTCTTTTGGTCGATAAACAAAAAGATGACAAGTACATTGTAGGTGGTAGAGCTACGCTGAAGCTATTACTGGTTTCAGCATGAATGGGTCGGCTCGCCCGGGGTAGTACCACCCTCTCACAGAAAACCGATGTGAAGTAACAGTGCTTGCACTGTTGCGTTTCGTTCGGTCAGTGAGAGCGCCGGAGGCCCACATATATTAAAAGGCCGGCAACGCACTTGCGACTCCCTTGGTGTTGCTAGTGTCTATGGACGGCGGTGATCACTTATCATCAGCTGACCCACCTGTTCGTTTGCCTCCTATAATATAAAAAAAGACAGCCTTTATAAAAGTATTTTTAAAAACTTTTCTATGGTAATATTTTTAAAAGTTATGTTTCTTACATGTATTATGTATGTTTATAGGGTATAGTGTAATGTATACCTGAAATGTTTTATACGTACATCATACTGCAAGATTTTATTAAAGTTATAGGTCGATTCTGTGAAATCGTTCGAAGTTAAATTTTAGCTTGGAACGGAAGTTGCGCTCAGCGAACTAAGACACTATGAAGTTAGCTGATAAACAGTATCTTGTAAAGTGCTACATAAACAATTACTTTGATATATGGATATAACTTTATATATATTTTTATAAGCGTGGTAATGTGACAAGAGTTACACATAGTGTGTGGCGGTCGTTGTCGCGACAAATGAAATTATTTATATATAAGAAAATATATTATGTCCTTTAGTATATGCTTATACTATTAACATAAAAAGACAAAGTTTGTTTGTATGTTAAAGGTAATCTTAAGTATTCGATATTTAAGTTATTGTTATAAGAAAAATTATTGCGGTAACTTTCATACATCGACGTATACGACATAGTATGACGCTGCACTGGTCTTAATCTTAACTAATAATATAAATGGGAGTTTATGTTTATTTGTTATGCTTTCTCGTCTTATTATTTATTTATTTGGAAAACCAACAGCCAATTACAGCCAAAATAGAATATCACAAGTACAATGAAATGATGCATGGTAATCACTATATAGTATAAAACAAAGTCGCTTTCTCTGTCCCCATATCCCTATGTATGCTTAAATCTTTAAAACTACGCAACGGATTTTGAAGCGATTTTTTTTAAATAGATAGAGTGATTGAAGAGGAAGGTTTATATGTATAATAACATAAATTAAATAGCGGAGAAATACTACTATTTTTAAGGTTACTCCAAATTTAACGCGTGCGGGCCACGGGCAGTAATGAATAAATCATAGACCTATATGTGTGTGTATAGGTGCGTAAGTGAGGGAGTGTGTGTTAAGGAGTGTAGGTGTTCGTGTTTATATCCTTCTTTTTTTTATTATTATTTGTTGGTAGTTTTTTTTATTCTTTCTTTTCATTTTTTTTTATTGTTAGTTACCTAATACCGCGCTTTGATTTTATAATTTCACTTTTATATGTATTCCGTGAATATCGAAATATGTCAATCGTATTATATACATCGCTATCATTAAATTATCTAACTTTAAATTGGCTACTAAATCAATTATCACGAAACTTAAGTTAACATTAAGTAATTTTCCCCCAGTAAAAAATTACTGTTCCGTAGGGATTGGTAAAATTTACATTAATGTAAACGAAGTCGTGGACAGAAACAAGTTATATTATAGACTAGCCGTGCCCGCGACTTCGTCCGCGTGGAACGTAATACAAAAACACAGTGATTGATGAAACAATCTGAAATTTATATCTGTATATCTTGTACAAGATATCCAAATTTCTATGTTTCCCAATTAGCGGTGGTACTACAAGAAAATTTCTCAGGTTCAGGTTTCCACCACCAGTCCACTATGTTATCTATTTGAATTAGTAAATGTACGCGAATTTTGAATAATTAGTTGGTACATGCCGGGGTTCGAATCCGCGGAGATCGGACTGATATTTCACCGGTCAAACCTTTCGAACACCACGAGAGAGAAATCCAAAAATTCCGAGTTCTATAATGTTTCCATATATGGTAGTACTCTAATAGTATTTTTCAATTTAAATTTCTGAACGTAACTATAAATATTAACAAACGAATGACAATATTTTAATTCTAAAATGACAAAAGATTTCGAATATTCCATAGCTAGGAACATTTTGTATTTGAAAATTAAATTATATTTTTTTAGTATTTTCCTTTGCTTATGTTTCTCCACGTTTAAATATTCCCTGAACTTCCACAAATATTTCAAGATCAAAATTATCTAAATTGGTCCAGCCATTCTCGAGTTTTGGCAAGACAATCGAATAGGAATTCATTTTTATATATATATAGATATAAAAATTTGTAAATGTTTATAAAACATATGTGAAATAATAATATTTTTTAAATTACAATACACTTTAAACTTAATAAAAAACTTTCATCGAATTGAAACCTAACGCATACATTGTATGTACACAGTAATATATAAATCAAATTATTTTTTTACCAAACATCAATATTTAACTCTTTCAAAATATTTAAAACTAACAAAATATTTAAATATAAAATAGTAATATTGACTCCCAGAGTTAATAATACACTATAAACCTAAATAAATAAGCGTCAAGTGTAGTCCGGTGAAACTGTAGAGACCTTGCCAGGTCAACAGTGTAGCTAGTACGAAAAAAAAGCCTCAAGTAAATGATACGGCTTGTTAACTAATTTTTAAATGTTAAAATAAAGCTATGCATAAATAAATATATTTATTTTATTAACTCTACGGATGCAAATGCAGAAAAAGGCCAATTATGTTTCATTGTTATAATTTTTACTTCAAGAAAAAGAACATGACATGTCACATTTATAATAAAAGAATAAAAAAAAAATACAAATAGTTTACGTTGACATTATTTTGAACACTATGTCTATACACATAAAACCGATAAGAATTTGGTATTCTTACTTTGATATAGGTTGTAAAAAATAACAGTGTTTATAAATTATATTAAAAAAAAACAAGTGTGTGTACTTATGTACACGCGTTAGAAGTTATACGCCTTTGGCGTAACATGATAAAAATCTTTTCAAAACATTTTATCTTTCGCCTTATTCTACGTTTGTAGAAAAAACGACACTAACAATAGAAAAAAATGTATTTAATACATACATACATGTTTTGAATAAAATGTTGACTGTAACTAACTTCAGGGTGTCGGTTTTTCGTGACGGTGTGCGCGCGCATCGTAAAAATTTACTCTCATTATTTTTCCCTAACGCGCCAAAAGAAGTATAACTTGAATAATTAAATATAACCCCGAATTAAGCCAAATGAAAACTATATATAAATTTTCAGGTGAATGAAACCGTACGGACGGACCATTTAGTAAATAAATAATAATGGTGGGGTATCGGCATAGAACAATAATATCGAACACCAGGTGTCATAAGAGTCGGCTGAGATACCTTGATAGCACCCCGGAATTCTAAGCTCTCTCTCAGTATGTTGCATTATTCCAATCAGAAAACGAAATCTCGGTGTGGTTCTGGAACAAGCTAGAAAAATCTGAAATAATGCATCTTAAGGCTTGCGATAGCGTCTTTGATCGTTATATTTCTAGGATGAAAGACTGGAATAGGCTATACATACCGCTTCTAAGGTTGTTCTCGTGAGTGGAACAAAACGTGGAATGCTTCGTAAAAGCCACTTACGCTAGTGACGCCCGACGAGGATACTGCTTAAAGTCATCGTGCAGATGTATTAAATCTTTTTTTTTAATATTATAGGGGGCAAACGAACAGGTGGGTCATCTGATGGTAAGTGATCACCGCCGTCCATAGACACTAGCAACACCAGGGGAGTCGCAAGTGCGTTGCCGGCCTTTTCGCAATAGTGCAAGCACTGTTACTTCACGTCGGTTTTCTGTGAGAGGGCTATTACTTACTACCCCGGGCGAGTTGACCCATTCATGCTGAAACCAGTAATAGCTTTAGCGTATCTCTACCACCTACAAATCTATAGAGTAATGAATATAGTGAAGTAATCTTTTAGATAAATAGATTTTTTAAGTTTCTGATATCCCGTACAGAGCCACACGCTTCTAATCCTTCATTCTTGGTTATCGTATTGTCTACCTACACTTTTTATGAGAATTCCTCCGTTCCTAATGGCCGTAGCGTGATGTTGGATAGTTTGCAACTTTCTGCAATAAATAGGTTATAGAATCTAAAACACAGGTCTGAAAAAAGTAAGCAACATTTGCACATCAAATCTGCGGTCAAAAAGGTCTTTTTTTTTTTTGCCTACGCGCGACTTTTACAAACATAATGTAAAATTTCATCTGACCTTTTTATGTTTAAATCACATAAAACGAAAAGCATAGAGTCCCGCTGTTAGCTTAGGACGGTGTCCGAGGGTTTAAGTGAAGGCGTATTATTAAAAAACAGCGTGAAAACTCAACGCGGAATTGGAAATTGCAAACATTATATTATAGATGTAACTTTTGACGTTGGTAGTTAAGCGTGTACGGTCAGACTGAAGTCAAGCGTTTGTTAAAAGTTCTCAATGCTTACAAGATTAACTTTTGTATGTGGAGCGTAAGGACTTGCGCTGTCTGCGGTTTACGTAGCGGCGGCATCAGTCCCGCTACGCCTGCCGTTACGAGCGCTACGTACCGGAGGCATGTCGCGCCCGAACCACTAGACACTGGTACTCAAACTTTATCAACCAATTTACAGTGTCGAAGTGTAAGTGCGTCTATGCGAAGTGTAGTTTGGTGCGTCAGTGTTAATAATTTCACAGTGTTTGTGTACGTCACGGGGCCATAATATGTTATGATCGTTGACCGGTTCTGTTCAATTGACAGAAACAGCAAGCGATGACCTTCTCATTTTACAGGTTTGTAATGTATCTTTAATTAAATTGTAACTATACGACTTTTTTATACGTAAATGTGATTCGTAATATTTTTTAATAATAAACTAAACTGTAGGGACTTTAAAATAATACTTTTTATTATGATAAATACAACAGTTTTAATATAGTCTCCAAATATTCAGAATGACAACTAGAAAAATTGGTATCTAAATATTACTCAGGTAAATGAAAAATAAAAAAAAACTTATGTATATATTTTAGTGGTTAGATATCTGTCTGTATGTGATAAAATTACTACCGTATATATGATATATGATACTCGTATATAGAGTTATCTTAGTCTGTTTTATTTTGTCTTATTTTGGAGTCGGATACTGTATTGTGAAGACTGCATCCATTGATGTATTGTAAATCAGTGCTTAGCAAAAGATACAGAGCAATTTATCATGTTTGGAAAATATAATACGTGTAATTATAACATTTTTTTTTTCAAATTACTTTCTTTAAAATGTACTCTGCTTAATTGAATTTTCAAAAGGCACTCTCATATTTGGTAAAGCTGTAACTGCGAAATTTTAAGGATACACGGACCTTCTAAATTACTTTCAATATTTATGTTTAATATCGTTACGTTTCCGAGCGTCAAATATTCCCCGTGATGTATCTACGCAAATGTTCCGTGTTATTTTTAATTAAAACTGCGTGGAACAAAATTATTCGAATACGATCTTATGATTAAATTAATTAATTAAGTTACTGATTGTATTCATTCCCTTATTTTTTTATTTTTTTTTTTAATTTTAAAGGCTGAAAGATTGTACTTTATAACTTAATTTTGTAATAGCTCGTCTCCGCGACTTTGTTTTATTATTTCATATGAACTGCATGTTTCTACTGGATTCATTCATTTTTATTATAAACTGGCTGTCCGTCCCGGCTACGGACGAATATACTTAAGAAGAAAACAAGACTAAATCTATCCTTTACAGTACGACCATATATTGAAATAAAATGACAATGAAGTCGGTTAAAAAAACAATTGAACGCTAATCTGTTAATAATTTTAAAGGATCTTCCTACTGTCTTCTGACTTACTCACTCACTTTTATACGGAGATTTTTTTATTTTGTGTACGATTTTCTAAACGTTTTATTTCATACAAATCTTGCCCTGATAATTACAAACAACAAAAAAAAAAGAAATAGTCAAATTGTTGCCGCCGTTCTGAAGTGATACACTTACAAACAATGAGCAGTTAATATTTATTTATATAGATTTGCCATCACTATTTAAAGCCTAAGATCTTTCCATCGATTTAAAGTTCATTATCATTAAATAAGAGACCCACTACACGAGCATAGGCGTCTTCCCGAAGAAAGGTATGGGCATGATCACTACGCAGCCCACGACTTAATGGCGATTTAAAACTTCGAGACATTCCCAGTTCTATACTTTCATACATACGGTGGTACTATAAGGATATTTCCCACGTTCAGATTTTCTCATAATATTTTCGTTCACCGTCAGGCGACAGTGCTATATGCCAGGGTTCAAATTTGCGGACATCGGATTGCTATTTCACTGGTCACGCTACTCGAATTCGACTTGTGTTCAATTTAATCTTTTCTTATACAAAGAAACGTAACAATTTGTAGCCTAGAAAATACTTTGGAAAATATGTTCTAAGGCTTAGCTTATACAGAAAAACGTAACAATTTGTAACCTACAAAATACTTTGGAAAATATGTTATTAACAATGTTTTTGTAACTCAAATCTATCTATTAATCAGAATCAGGGCAGCTTTTTAAGATATTAACCTGGAAAAAGAACAGGCACTGTTTCAAACAAATTCTGTATCATCCGTTACGCTAATATTTGACTCAGATTTGCAAGGAAGTATTTTGCGTAGTCAGTCGTAACATGTTACGATACAATGTCGCCTATATTACTAGGAGTTTGTGGTTTCTAGGATGAAAATCATCGTGATGATACTATAACATGGTGGTAAGGTATTATTTAACATCAATCTTCCTAACTTCCTACCTAAAGTTGAGGATCTATTATCAAACATGTATAGGAGTATTCGAGCAACTGCAATTGAGAATCAATTCTTCTATGCTCCGCCTATTACCATTTTAGACCGCATAGTCGTTTAACGTTAGATGTTATCAAAAGCTAAAGCTAGTATCAATCCCAAAAATAAAAATAAACAACACGCGTTCTACACAAATGTCACTACACAGTGTTTTAATATTTATGAACCTAGTTAAACGTATTACTATAATACTTTTTTAAAAGACCGTGTTTAACTGCTGTCTAGTTGAAAGCGGGAATTAAGTGTAAATTCAATCAATTCTGAATAGTGATTACTCAGTTCAAATTCATAATAGAAAAATGTTTCGTACTATGGAGATGATACTCAGCAAATCATTTGTATTCACCTATATACATCAAATGATAGAAGTCTGTCATTTTGCGCGAATTACGCGAAAAATTTCGATCATTTTCTTTTTCAGTTATCCTTCTTAGATAATTGGGTCTTATCTCGAAAGAAAATAATTACGATATCTTTGTTTAATATAAAGATTTACGAAATTATTATTTTTAATAATTTATTACAAAAGGAATCTTGAAAGCGGAGTGTATTTCTGTCTTAAGTTTTTTTTTTAGTCCTTTGTATATAGACTATAATAATGTTAAGATAATAAGCAACGCAGAAGAAGTCGCGAGTATCACTTAATTAATAATATTAAAATCCTAACCACGAAAACATATATTTATTTTAAAGAAAATATTAATGTTATATTCGGTTAGAAAGAGGAGATATAATTATTTAAATAAATGATTTATAAATATTATATACGACGGAATGCGTGAAATGGAACGGGGCATAATCTTTTTAAATTATTGGAAGTTTTTGGCGGAATCTTGAAATATCATGTAGTGGATTTTATATTTTATTATTTTTATTCATAATCTTGTGTTATTTAGCTCTATATTTTGTAATATTTGTGACGTTTTACAAAATATACTTTGGTTGTTCCGCATAAGTGATGTGGATGGGATATAAACCCGCCACCATATTGTTAGTTAATTGAAATGATCCAAGAACTTGTAGTATCACTACCTACTTAACAATAGAAGCAATAATCTGCTAGAAGATTAGTTGCCAAAAAAAAACTATTACATCTTAATACTTGAATTTATAATAAAGGTTTTGCTAAGCCTATTAACCTTAAAAAGAAAATCATTAAACGCTTCAAATAGATTAAAATTAACACGAGTTCCTTGTGAATCTCTGAAACTAATAAATTTATACATTCTACAAAGCAATAAAATCAATTATATCCTTATATAAAATACATTCAAACGCTTTGTGCCGAGAAATATTTTCTTCTATGCATAAATAAGTAGTGACAACACGGTTAAGAACACCTCTCTTCTCTGTTTCTTGTCTTCTCAGTCGATTTTCGTTTGTTTTTTGCTTAGTAGAAATTGACGGGCTTTAGGGTTATCAATAGAAGTTTGGAAATAGCTGGTTTTGTTTACCTTTAAAACTTCTTTTTAATTTTATTCTTGATAACGAATCTAGTAGATTATTTCTGCCATTGTCAAGCATGCAACAATATTAGAATTACCTTGTGATAATTTCAATGTTCTAATAAGATGGTGGCGCTGTTGTTAGAACTTTCCAGAGAGTTTCTATGGCACCTCAGATTTATGCTCCGTGTTATTATTTTCCATTTACTTCACGTATGCACAATAACCGAACTACACTACGTAAAACCACCAATATTACAACATATAGAGTCAAATAACATAAGATTATGAATAAAGTATAAAAAGCCATTATGTGACAGACTGAAATTCCGGCAAGAATTGTCCATTTTGAAACTTGGTTGAATTTAAACCACCAGACCAGGGATCCCCAAAGTGGTCGATATCGGTTTCCTAGGGGGTCGACATAAATGGAAACTGATTTTGGAGATCGACGAGGTCTAAAAACCGATCCCTATTATGATTAACACAAGTTCTTATTTGAAACTTTCAAGATACTGTGTAAGTTGTATCACGTGTACTAATACGAATGACAAATATTTAAGTTGGAAGTACCATTGTTGTACTTTTAAAAAACTCGGCAAGTATATAAGTATGCACAATTTCGTACATGACGAAAAACTCGGCAAGTCTATAAGCGTGGAGAAGTTCGTGCAAGACTCATTGCACAGGTTCGGCGGACGAGGAGATGTAGCTGGTCGTGTACCCAGTGTATCTCCCTATAAGGATGGAGCCCGGCGGCCATCTTACGCGAGGCTGACCGCTGGAGGCGGCATGGTGGTAGCTCAGCACGGTCCCATGCCGCTCCAACTTAAAGCGATGGCCGGTACACTGTGGGGTTTTGGTCCATGCGAGTCGGACATAACCCATTCTCTCCCCCGGGAGGATGGGTATCCATAATGGATTTCCCCAGGTTAATAAAAAAAAAGATGGGCTTTCACAGCTTCGCTAAAAACGCTCTATATTTGAAACACATACGCGATTTAAAACTAATTAGGCTATGGTCAGACCATCTACCATCAGTTAATTTTGTTGTTTCTTGTTTTAAATAGTTTGGGAATCCCTGCACTCAACGACCACTAGTAATTACAATAAAGCACATCAATATAATAAGAACTCTGAATTTAGACAAGCGTCAGACGTGTTTAAATTTAAACATTGTATAAAATACTGTGTTGTAATTCTCCTAATTATAATATAAATACGAAAGCGAGTCTGTTTGTTTATTAAAAACCATATATTATGCTTTTAAATCATACATAAAATTTACGTACATTTTAACGACAACAGTTGAGGTTAACTCTGGGGTTATATTAATCTTTTTTGAATTGAGACGTTTGAATAATTTTTAATTTATGTAAAACACGAAACTTATTGCTTCAATCAATCCGTACAGTGTTATACTATAATGAGTCTTATATTGTAGATACGAATGTACGTTTGTTTGTAACGCTTTCACGCTTTTATAATGATTCAACCGGTCATCGTAAATTTTACAAGCACGTTGTCAGTTATACAAAATTTAGCACACAATAACTTTCACGCTGAAAAAAAAGTGTTTCAGAGGGATACGTTAAATTGACATGAAAGCGTACGAAGCCGCGTAGCAAGTCAATAAAAAAATCGATTTGTTATCACAGTTTCATTTGAGGTATAGTTATCTTTTGAAGCTTAGCAAGCCAAATGCTTAATTTATTTACTATTCTTTTTCCAAAAATATTTAATTTTACATTGTAAAGTATGCGATACAAATTTTGTTGTGTAAGATGGTAGTCACGCTAAACCTAGAGGGATACTGGCTCTCAAGTGCAGCTGCCGAAACACACCAACAGGTGCTTGGCGACAGATTTTCAACTTGAGGGTGGTAGCTAGCCAGGCGGACTTAGAAAAAGCCCTACCACCATGCGCTATGGTTTCATCACGATGTTTTCCTTTACCGAAAGTTCCAGCTCAGTTGGTAGCCTTCGAACCAACGTCCTTCGACGCTGTGTCCGAACACTCTACCAACTGAGCCTTCATCGCTCTGACAATACAATATTTACATTACAAAAGGTGCTGTTATATTATAACAAGTATTTATAATTTATTATAAGTACTAAATAATATAGTAACACAACAATAGTTAAGAAGGTAATTTTAAATTGTGAATTTACAATATTTGTTATTATACAATATTGTGAACCAAAGTTATAGATCGTAAACTATCAAAAAGTTAGTTAAAAAATGTCGGATTAATAATGACCGCTGCCACCTAAACTAGGTAACCCTATATCTCGGTAGCAGTATAGATTTTGATTCTATTAGTAAAAGCATTATACAACTTTAAGTTATAATTCCATGTGAAAAAACCTAACACTAATTCTTCTGTCTAATCTGTCTGACCAATAAACGGTCGTCTGATACAATAAGCGTTCGAGTTTGAAGAACTCTGAACGAAATTCAAGCCCGGATGGATACTGAGTACAGTTTCAAATACTATTGAAGAGTGATGAACCGAAGAAAAGGTCGAGAGCTAATACCGTCTCTATAATGGAGTAGGTACAAAAAAAAAATGTGACAAAAAAATTGCAAAAACTCGGATTGGTCTCTCGCTTAAATTAAAGGATTTACACGATCACCTTTCGGTGATTGAGTGTTCGGGAGTTATTTATTAAGGGCCTTGTAATGGGAATTCATTATGTAACGACTCGATTCTAACATAAGGGTGAACGGATTTTGGGCATTTACGCTCTTTTGATAAAGATTTAGAAATTAAACTGATTATTTTTGTACTCATCTATTCAATTTTAACAATAATATTATATTTAATTTTCCAATTAAATATGTACATAATTTATAGTAATATTTACTATCTGCGCTGGTTAAAACAGTATCACCGATATCACGGTTTCTTATAATGTATTTTATTACAACAGTGATTTATACATATTTAATAATCCCCGGACTGTCCAAAACTATAACGGTCTTATTACAAAAACAAAAATGAACACCCGTTTAACACGAATTTTGCTAAACATTGTCTAATATTTTAAACACATGTTTAATATACTTTATTACAAAAGAGTGTCTGAGCGGTCTCTAGTTAAATATCTGTTTTTTGTTTTTTATGCAAGCAACTCTGAATAGCGTACATTCAATTCAATCTCATCGTTCAAAAACGTTCCAGTTTACGAATAATGTTTTTGTTTAGCTCTTTATTAAGAATATTTATTTATTTTAAGTGAAATTAGTTATAATTATTGTGACATTTGGTTTAAAGAAAATGATGTCATTATTAAAATAAGCAATATATAAGTTTAAAATAATACCCCAAATTGCGTAAAGTGGAACAACAGTATAATCTTAGAATAAATACATTGTGAAATGTCAATAATGTCATATTGTAGTAGTTGTCATTTACTTCAAAATTGTCTAATTTATCTACATGTTCCAAATTAATATACACGCGAAATCCATAATTTACTACGAAACATCTTTTACCGGCAAATAGAAATAAAATAAATCACAACAATAAAATGAGAACCGTGAACTTAGACAAGTGTTATACAATGTTTCAATTTAAATAGTGTCTATTTCTAAACAAAGGTAGGACACTCTTTTGTGATTAAACTTTTTTGAAACAGGTGTTCGATGCGTATTTAACTTTTTTGTAATAACACGCTAAAGGTTTAAGTTCCATACAAACGAATGTAGACCTCACGAAGCACAAGTCAATAGACTGTTGGCAGTATAAACTCAAAAAATAGCTGATTTATTACAAAACTTTGAAAAATAACAAATTATGTGTTGTAAAATTATAACTTTTATGTATTTTTTCAATTGTACGAGCTGTTTTTTTTACTAAATCGTTTACTTAATAATGTTTGAAGTCGTGGAATTAAAAAAAAAAAAAAAACGCCATTTTGAAATCTAGGTCCTAAAAAATCAGCCGAGGGGTTAATGTGTAAAAATTAATAAGTGGTTAAATTGCAAATGTGTCAATATCTGAGACAACTGTGAGTATTGTGACAATAATTATTGGATTGTGTTTTAAATAAAAACGTATATATTTTGAACTATCAAAATTTTAAAGAGATAAACCGAAAGTGATTGATTCCCCTTCACTTCACCTTCACTTCCTTTGGGAAGGGGCCTATGACCCTGCAGTGGGTCTTTTACAGGCTGATGCTGATGATGAAACCTAAAATGAGTTTGTTACGCTTTCACGCATTAAATACTCAATAGAACATGATAATTTTTTGCATACATATAGTGAAGTGAAAAAGAACATAGAACACCTTTCTTCCGAAGAAGCGCAATTACCGAGGCATGTGTGTCAAAGTCACATTGATGTGAGCAAACCGGTATTTATAAAGATACAAATACAGACGTAGTCACGGGTGGGTGCTAGTGAAATTTAAATTATTTCCATAACGTGTTACGATAACGATGGCTGAACACGTCGAAAGTTAATTATGAATGTGCTAGCTGCAACAAATAATCCTGTTAATTTATGCACTCGAATGGACTACTACACCGTTGCTATTGTTTTCAAACTAATAACGTGGCTTTTTGTATTGCTCGCTTACACAGGGATTTTTTTTTTTTTTTTTTTTTTATGTTATAGGGGGCAAACGAACAGGTGGGTCACCTGATGGTAAGTGATCACCGCCGTCCATAGACACTAGCAACACCAGGGGAGTCGCAAGTGCGTTGCCGGCCTTTTAAATATGTGGGCCTCCGGCGCTCTCACTGACCGAACGAAACGCAACAGTGCAACCACTGTTACTTCACGTCGGTTTTCTGTGAGAGGGTGGTACTACCCCGGGCGAGCCGACCCATTCATGCTGAAACCAGTAATAGCTTCAGCGTAGCTCTACCTTTGTTGATTGAAACTGATATACGTTTTTGTACAAGCTTAGCAATTTCTTAATATTTTCTTTTTTTCCAACTTACTAACGCTATTATTACCTTGATAAGCCTTTATATCTTCACTAGAGTAATTGGGCGAGCTACGTATATAAGCGTGAAATTTGCTTTGCAGTTCTTTATAGAAGGTAGAGGTATACGAGAAGGATTTTTGAAAATCTCTACTGGGGGAAAAAGCAAAAACCTTGTTTTTTTTTTTAAATCCGGTAAATAACATCGAACAATGGAACGGAATACAAACAGAACGTGGTCACTACGTGCTCGAGCCATACGTATATACGAGTATAGTTGGTGCGGCGAACAGATTTTTTAAATAAATAAAAAAGTAGTTAAACCTGATGCTGCATTGGATAGTTAGTGAAGCGAATACAGTTAATTAACGTATCAAATATTCAAACTACGTCCATAGTTATGACATGAACTCACGTGGAATGTTTAATATACATTATTTTGGGTTAATTTATTTGTTACTACCATTGAGTGTTTATCTATTCTCAAAAGTTTTCTGTCTACCTATACTGAAAGCTAGCTGGTGCCTGTGACTTCTTTTGCGTAATTTGTTTGATTTGGATTAAACGAAGTCTGTGTTTTTTTTAATTTCATATGGCAACTGCAACGTTGTTATTTAGACTTTAAGTTACCTCTGTTACATTTTGTGATTTTAATGCTTCGATTCTATGGGAAAGTATAATGCTATGTGCTATAGATAGCGCACTTAAAAATTCTCTATAAGCCTGGGAAAGTTGTCAAAATTAACTGAGCCGCTACGGAAATTAGCCACCACCATTACGTATCGCTACCACCCTCCTTATAGTATTAAGCCCATTACAGTGGACCTCTTCTAGTTTGTCGTGTATCGAAATCAACCAGCAACTCAGAAATCGAGAAACTTAGTAGTAATCATGACAGCAAAGATTGGCGATAAATTATACTGCACTTCTCGTTATCAGGAACAGTACCTACACTCAAATTGCGGAGTTTCCATAAAAAAATTAAATAAATGAAATATCTATGGGAAATTCTATGTGGAGCTATTTCTAAGCCTGCCTGTCAGCTAGTCTAACTACCACCCTCATTCTTAAAATCTATCGCTAAATACTAAAGAGTATCTGCTGGCCGCTGTACTTGAGGGCCAGTTACTCAAGGCTTAGTATATTTACCATCTTGGTTCACATCATCATTTAACATCAGATGAGATTATGGTCAAACGTTAAATAGTATAAACTGTAAATAATAAATAACTACAGTTTAGATATTCAATATATTATGGTCTATTTCTTACCGTTCATGAAAGTCGAAAGGTCATATAAATTTTGTCCCACATAAATCTTCTTCATGTACCATTGGTATTGTGTTATTGCGTACTATACATATTGTATTGTTGTATATTGTAGTTTTAACAGTAAAATATTTAAAGCCCCGTTCAGCCAGCTATCTGAAAATGTGCCGTCAAACACATACCGTTGTCGGCTACAGCGACCGCTAAAAAACCGAAGACTATATAGTCTACTTCTTCCGTTCGTGCGCACGTAAATGGCTGGCGTATCCTGCCTTCGCCCGGAACGTGCATTCACACTTGGAACAGGTCAACACACCGTTGCTATAATTGTAATGTAAAGCCGTAGGTGGTCTGCCTTCTAGTTCGTTACGTTTCATATCCAGCTCCTCTAAACATACAGCTCCCAAACACATATAGGAGTGTTCCAGCAGCTGCACTTGAGAGCTAGTCCACCTCTGGGTTTACAATCTTAGACCACATTGTATATTAACAATACGTGATATTGTGGTGAAACATTTCAACTTGTAATGTATAAAAAGTAAATCAGTACAAAAATATATTTTATAAAGGTGCTTCCAAGGAAAATAAGAAAAGTAATCCCTATGGCGGACACGAGCGGATATCAAGACTTAAAAGACGACGAAGCTCGGCTTAAGAGGGCTTGTCGTTCCTTGCTTGACTTGATGTTAAGCCCGGTTAGGCTTTGATTAAAACTCTGTCTATCCTACTGTATACTTCCTGTAATTTTCCTGCGTAGAGGTAGATATATATTTGTGTAATTGATAGTTTATGAAAATATTTGTTTTTTTTTTAATACAATGTATTTGGGCTCAATCAAAATAAACTTCAAGGATGTTTTTTTTTTGTAAATTTCTACACGCTATTAGCCTGAAGGAGCTTTACAGCTTCACCGGGTTTACAAACTTTAGCTTCCAACATCATCTATATAAATCAATTTTTAAATGTATGTAATCGTATCATTTGAAAATGAATACACCTATTTGAGTAATTCTATTTTTGTTGAGTTTCTATTTGTCAAGGTTGGTTGAAAGAAAATATTATACGGAAAACTGACAAAATTGGGTTAAAATATCTTCATAGAAGATAAAATAGTGAATGAGTAGGTGAGATCGAAGACAGTAGGAACGTCTTTAAAATATTGACAGACTTAACAGTTACTAATTTATTTCATTAATGATGTATCTTTTGAAGTGATGATGGCTCAGTTGGTAGTGTGTTCGGACACGACGTCAAAGGACGTAGCTTTGAATCCAGGCAACTGAGTCGGAGCTTTCGGTGAAGGAAAACATCGTGATGACACCATAGCATGATGGTAGGGCTTTTTCTAAGTCCGTTTGGCTCGCTACCACCTTCAAGTTGAAAATCTGTCGCCAAGCACCTATTGGTGTGTTTCGGCAGCTGCACTTGAGAGCCAGTCTCCCACTAGGTTAAGCGTGACTTACCATCTTAGACCACATCATCATTTAATATCAGATGAGATTGTGGTCAAAACGTTTACCTATAAAGTATAAAAAAAAAAACTTTCACTTGTTATTGGACCAATCGACAACGTCTTTCATAAGGATAAAATCTTTGGAATAACCACTACTACCTCATACAAATACAGAAGGCCATTGAATTTAAAAATTCTTGCTTAGCGTAGTCGTAACGCTTAGTGAATTTTGTAATATACATTGACTACGCTTATCGCATTAGCCCTGAAAGATGTAGCATACTGTTAGATAAGCTATTATTACCCAGGTAAATATGTATGTCGATTTTAAAATACAAAAAGACTTGCGAATCTGACTGGTAATTCTAAAGATATGTGCGTAAGGCTTACACAAACAAAATAACGGACAATATCTTGAACGATATAAATAATATAGATAGATAGATAGATACTTAGATATATAATATAGTTGCAAGATGCCTAGGTGGTAGGGCTACGCTGAAACTATTACTGGTTTCAGAATGAATGGGTCAGCTCGCCCGGGGTAGTATCACCCTCTCACAGAAAGCCGACGTGAAGTAACAGTGCAAGCACTGTTGCGTTTCGTTCGGTCAGTGAGAGCGCCGGAGGCCCACATATATTAAAAGGCCGGCAACGCACTTGCGACTCCCGTGGTGTTGCTAGTGTCTATGGACGGCGGTATTCACTTACCATCAGGTGACCCACCTGTTCGTTTGTCTTCTATAATATTAAAAAAAAATCATATTATCAGTCCAATTACATTAATAATTTAAGCCAACAACGTTTGTTACTACGACCTCTGTACTGTACTTTAGCAACAGACGGGTCATGCATGTGAAACACCTACTAAAATCGATGTTAACGTTCAGAGAGATACAATTTAATTTACAATAGCCATTTGAAATATGTCTTTGTCGTAAATTCCGAGTCCATTACAAAGGAAACACATTGTGATGAATCCATTATTACGTAGCGATTTCTTACGTTTAACTAGCCACTATGCTCAAGTCGAAAATCTGTTGCTAAGCACTTATAAAGTGTGTCTCAGCAGCTACACTTGAGAGCCAGTCTTCTTCTATGTTTAAGGCATTATTACCGTACTAGCTGATGCCCGCGGCGTCGCACGCGTTTTTTTAATATTTTGTAGAAGTAATATAAAATAGTGAGAAGAGGTAGAATTACAGAAGTGCTCTTTCAAAAATATATGTAGGTACGACACGCACTCCATCTACTATGGCGATACTGTACTACGATATGTACCGTGTACATTAAATATATAAATACTAACATTGTGTCGGATTAGGTAACATTGTCAATAATAATCAGACAAGAATGTAGTGAAATGCTAAAACCAATAAAAAATTTTTTTTTACATAAAATTAACAGCCGTAACAAGTTAAGACGAAATAAACTCTTTTAAATAGAACTAGCTTATGCTCGCGGTTTCACTCGCTTTGATATAGATTTTATCCATCCCACGGGAAGAATACTTTTTTTTTTTTAGTATATCCAGAAAAAAAAATATTCTAATTCTAAAGTATTCTATTCTCTCGAGTATTTAATATAAACGGTACATATCGTAGTACAGTATCGCCATAGTAGATGTCGTGCGTGTCGTACCTACATGTTTTTGAACGAGCATTTCTGTAATTCTACCTCTTCTCACTATTTTATATTACTTCAACAAAAAACATAAAAAACGCGTGCTAATGTACACGGTACATATCGTAGTACAGTATCGCCATAGTAAATGTCGTGCGTGTCGTACCTACATATGTTTTTGAAAGAGCATTCCTGTAATTCTACCTCTTCTCACTATTTTATATTACTTCAACAAAAAATTTTAAAACGCGTGCGACGCCGCGGGCATATGCCCTATGTTCTCCTCTGTACTCTTGACAATATGTATGCAAAGTTTCTTTCAAAGAGAAAACAAAAAAAACTTTCGCATTTCTATTTTAAAATATTAGTTACGATTAGTATACCAGAATAGGTATTATCGAAAGTCTATAATAATCTTTTATAGTATTTATGTCTGAAAATAATTGCCTCTCCCTAAGTACACTGTATCTTATTACTGTAATAAAAACGATATTATATATGTCGTCGAGAGGTATGATAGTCTATCTCGCTCTATTGATCTTTCTATCTTGCTCTACTTGCTTGATGTACTACTTTATGTGCAAAATACAAATGATAATGTAACATTAATTCATTTCTAAATAATATAGTTTTAAGTATTTATAACCTTTATTTTTTTTTATACTTTACAGGTAAACGTTTTGACCACAATCTCATTTGATATGAAATGATGACGTGGTCTAAGATGGTAAGTCGCGCTTAACCTAGTAGGAGACCGGCTCTCAAGTGCAGCTGCCGGAACACACCAACAGGTGCTTGGCGACAGATTTTCAACTTGAGGGTTGTAGCTAGCCAGACGGAGTTGGAAAAAGCCCTAAAACATCATGTTATGGTTTCATCAGGATGTTTTCCTTCACCGAAAGCTCCGACTCGGTTGCTTGGATTCGAACCTACGTCCTTCGACGCTGTGTCCGAACACACTACCAACTGAACCATCATCGTTTCAATCTTGCATAATAATGATGAACAGCAGATAGCACGATTAGTCATTCGCAACTTGTATTTATTGAGTCCTATATTCATAAGTGTTCTATTGAATAATTGTGCTTTCAATGTCCATCCCACAAAACCCCAATATATATGTAGTTTATAAAGAATACATAAAAAATAATGTTCAGTATAGACGATCGTGTTTTTGCCGGGTTTTCCTTTGTGGTTGGAATATTTTCCGAACCGTTGTTATTGTTTTTGACGTTCCCCAACGAGAGCCTTCTCCGAGTTAAAATGGAATAAAATTATTGTATTATTTGTCGTTTTTACACATTTTGTTATTTTATTTGAAACAAAGAATTTAATGCACGTTAATATAAATTTACAAAAGAGAATCATACAGCAACCATCATTACTTGTATTATATAAAAAGCAACATCTGACTTATTGTATGTTTATCTGTATGTCAGTGTGCTTCAAAACCGATCTACTTTTACTATTTTATTTTATAATTGGGTTTTAATTGATACGGTTGTTTGTTATTGTAAATAAATAAAAATCAATTGCCTGATCTATTGTAAGGGCATCACTTCAGAACGACTGCACTTGTTTGTCTAAATTATATATGAAGTGAAACTTCTTATAAAGGAGGCCTTTTAATTCTGATCCGCAACTTTTTATGCTGTGTTTGTAACTGTTAAGACAAGTTTTGTATGAAAGAAAACGTTTTTTTTTTAAATTGTGTGGTTTTATGAAACCACGACGCAAGTGAAACTTTTGAATTGAGCCATGGAAGCCAACACATTAGCCTTGGCTGCTCTGCAGAGCACCATTAGAAGAAATAAGCGCCTGCAGCTTCTTGGGTTCAGAGTATCGTTTGATTTTTTATCGAACTAACTATAGGTTGATGGACCTTCACAGCTTCACCGGACTAAACAGAGTATGGTATACCAGCAATGCGCCACGAGAAATGTTATTTCACTAACATGTGCCCGCGATTTCTTTTTTATTGTTTCATGAGAATTATACACTTTATCCTACCTGATAGTATAAATATAAATGTGAGTGTTTGTTTGTAACGCATTTACGCTTTAACTACTTAAATTATGTAAACACATTATCAGGAGTATAGAAAAAGACATAGTTGGTACCATATGAACGGTATATCTTGAAAAAAAAATCGCTCTTTCCGAGGGATAAGCCAAATATATATTGTCGCGAACGAAGTCACGGGCAAAATTAAGTGTGCATTAAACGCGATCTCTTGTAATTTTTTATTTTGGAATTCTTCATTACTATTTGACCACTACAAATTTTATCGATTTTGATTTACCGTTGTTAAATTTTATCATTAATGCTCAACTCCCATATAAAAGCGCAGTGATATGTACTATAGGTTATACTGTAAAAAGTCCTCTATCTGCCAGTGATAGGCTCGTCAAAATAGGAACAGTCATTTCGGAGATAACCTAGTATATATAAAAAATCTATACAATAGATATTCTATTTGCATGTAATAACAGCTTCTACGTGTGATTTCTCTCGTTTCAACGTAGATTTGTTCTATCTCACTAAAGCAGTACTCTCTCTCTCTCTTTCTAGTGACGCAGTGGAAACAATCATGCCATTAATCTATGATTATTTAATACAAACAAATAATAAAACAACGGTAAAACATTTTGGCCGTCTACCTGGTTATGGGCGACCGAGAATAACAATACGACCCTTTACCTGGGATTGCCTAACGATCCGTCTCACCGTACTACCCACGATTGATACGATACCGGGGGTTTTTTATTGCTCGGAATATTGACGGGGAGTATAACCGGCCATAATAGCATTGTGTCAGGCGCTTAACCTATTCGTTATTGGCGGAACAATACAATAATACGATCTAACTATTGTATTGTTACATATTTTGAGGTTATACCATGATTTTTATTAACGTTTAGTATTGGTTTTACTTGGATATAATACGTTTGCACTTTGGAATAAATGATTGGTTTTTATTAACTAAAATAAATATGTGTGTTTGAGAAAATCATTAAAAATTTCGCATTTAAGTCTTTTTTTATTGGCGTCATCGAAACTTTTGCCAGTGTTAAAGTTCATTTTAACGAATTCAGCTTTTTAACTTAATATTGTAATATTTTTCTATACCGTTAATATATTGTCCAAGTATTTCCACGTGGTCTAGTAACGTTCCGGTATGTTAAGAATGTTTTTAATTACAGCGCCATCTATTTCTCTATGAGGTAACTTTAAAATGTACTGTAAATAACTGTTCTCACATAAAATAATATGTAAAAAGTATCGATATGAATTTATTAAGTCCTGCATAATTAATATACGCCGTTATTGTATAAAATAAATGGCTTATTTTATAGATGTTCTGAATATTAATTCGGCGGTATTTCGATCATTTGTTAAAATCATATAGCGCCATCTCTTGGCGTCGACAAAAATAAAAAACTACATGTCGTTTGTCACGTAATCTGTGCATTTATGTGAGTTTTATAGTGAAAAGTCGGGTTTGTTCAAACACTTATAACTCAATTTGACTTTTGGGAGTTGTCTCCACCCCGAATAACAGAATAAATATAAAATAACGGTATATTCATGCAAAAAATATCTATTCTTTTTGTGTTGCCTGTTTCTTATTTAATATATATCTTGATGGAAATAGAGTTGATTTTAATTTTAATGAACCCTTGAGATATGTTCTCGCAGTAGTCTCACATTTTAATAAGCGTTTCAATACAATACATTACTCGAACGTCTAGGCTCGATAATTTCCTTTTTTTTTGTATAGACTATGTTATTAATACTTTATTATCTGTATTAATACAAGTTATCTCTCGTTAGAGTGTTATAAAAAGTTTCAAGAAATTACTCTACTATTCCCACGATGAGAAAGAAAATTATATCTCTCCTTTCATCTAATAATTGTGCGTCTTATTAGGAAGTTGTGTGTGAAAGTTCTAAGCCCTTGTAACTTTACGAACTATGCGAAGGCTGCCTTATATTATTATAGGTACAAGGAGATTTAATTTCTTTAATTGCGAGGAACGAGCGTGTATTTATTAATCGCGTGCTTTATTTAATGGAGTTATACTTCTTTTGGCGCGTTATGTAACACACCATGAGGTTAGTTGATAAATAGTTTATTTTAAAGTATTATGTAAGCCTATTTTAGTATAAATATTATTTTATATAATTTACGTGTTGAATGTTATATAGGTACCTAGGTGGATGAATAGGCGAAAGGTATCTGGGGTGGTTTGTGACCCACGAATGCCATTGAAACTTAAGGGGAAGGTGTATAAAACTATAATAAGACCAGCCGTGTTATATGGATCCGAGTGCTGGGCTACGAAAGAGATGGATGACAAAAGAATACATGTGGCAGAAATGCGAATGTTAAGATGGATGTGTGGTGTAACAAGAATGGATAGAATTAGGAATGAGTATATCAGAGGTAGTTTGAAAATAGCACCAGTGATAGAGAAGTTAAGGAGTAATAGGTTAGCATGGTACGGGCATATTATGAGAAGAGATGAAAGTTATGTAACAAGAAAAGTTTTGAGTTTGAAAGTGGACGGATATAGGAGTAGAGGAAGACCGAATAAAGGTGTGGATGGATTGTGTGAAAAATGATTTGTGTATAAAAAGTGTGAATACTGAGATGACATCTGACAGAGGAGAGTGGAAAAGGAAAACATGTTGCGCCGACCCTACTCAGGTGGGATAAGGGTAAGATGATGATGATGATCTGTTATCAAGTCAGAGTATTTAATTACATATTTAGAGCATTGACATTCAAAACCGTCAATATATGTAAAATGAGTATTCTTTCTATTTATTCATATCAAAGGAGAATAATTTGTCACGTACGAACATAAGTACACACGCTCTTTTTGTGTATTTAATCAATTCTAAAAAAAATGGGTATTCGTTTCGAAGATATAAGACAGTAAGTACTGCAATGATTGTCTTATGTGCGATTTATCTTGTAATGTACAGTCTTTTTTGAAGCTATACTTCTTTTGGCGCGTTTGGGAAAAATGATGACAGTAAATTTTTACGATGCGCGCGCACACCGTCACGAAAAACCGACACTCTGAAGTTAGCTATAGTCAACATTTTATTTAAAAATTATTATGTATGTATTAAATACCTTTTTTTTCTATTGTTAGTGTCGTTTCTTCTACAAACGTAGAAGAATAAGGCGAAAGACAAAATTTTTGTACATGATTTTTATCTTGTTACGCTAAAGAAGTATAACTTCTAACGCGTGTGCATAAGTACACACAAACGTTTTTTTTTCTATTTCTAGTTTTTTCTAGTTTTTTACCCAACTTTTTTTTTTAAATTATAAACTAGCATATATAAATAAATAAGTTTTTAGTAAAATATATCTGAGATCGAATAATAAAGGAGTTTATTATCAAATAAGTATTTGTTTCAAAACTTTTCTATTTTATTAAATTTCATTAAAACTTTAATATGATAAAGGAATAAAGTCAAAATGAAAACGTAAAAGAATACACCTTCGTATGCATAATATGTTTCGGTTTATATTCAATCGAATAACTTTCTCACAAAACTTACACAACACGGCGACGGTTCACTCATTGAAATTCGTGTTTGTTTCATTCTAGAATATCTATATAACAGTGATACTCGAAGAAGATCGTGACCGCATACAAATAGTAAGAAATCAGACCCAGTGACTCGCATCGTAAACACCTGTTATACAAGCGGCAAGTAAATTATCTTAGGAGAATTTTAAATAAATTATCTTTATTAAATTATTTTTAACATATGTGTAAGTTGATTAAATTTGTGATTTCTAAGAATTTTTATAAACTCTAATAACAAATTCGCTTTCCTATTTATAATATGAATTACGAAATCGTAATTAATTATCGAAGGATCGCTATTTGTTGCGAATCCGAATGTTTAGAAACTGTCATTATAATTTTCTCTACACCTCCAGAATTACCTTCAAAGCATAGTTTAAAGTAAATGTACAAAGCAGAGCTCAAGTTGCAACGCTTGTTTGTTGGGAAAACAACATTCCGTAGCGAGACTTGCTCGCAACTCCGTAATGACTTGGGGTTATAGTATTTTGCTTTTCTTAGTTTTTTATAATGAAGGTATATAAATGTAGCGTTAATAGAACATTACATATTATTAGCTGAAAATTGTGAAAAAGAAGCTAAAGCTCATTAATTCCCTTGTAGAGATAATTAGAATTAAATGTCTACCATTGTGCACGCAACAAGCAAAAACTACTCGACAGTTTTAGATTATTTTTTTATAGTGAAACTTTTTTACAACGCCTCAATTTTTTTGGCCATCAATCGCATATCACATTACAGAGTTCGCCCATCTATCACATGTCCCATTACAGCTGGCCTCGGAGTAGGGGGTAACGTGAAAGGAGCTCGGAAGAGCAGCCAAGGCCAATATGGTGGCTCAATTCAAAAATGTGACTTGCAACGTTGTTTTATAAAACCACACAATTATTTGTATTGTTTCACTTCTGTCTAAGTCCTTAACAAAATTTATTTATTTAATTTTCATTTTAACTCCAAAAAACTGTAAACTTTAAGAAAGTACGATTTTTATAAGCTTTCTTGCCGTGGGAAAGTGGGGTAAGCGGTGTGGTGTCTGAGAAGAAGGAAAGGGATAACTTTTTTTACAAAGACATTTTTAAGCAAAGTGTATACTTTATCGTAGCTGCTACATAGTTCATACCTGACTAGATGATTTTATGTACAGAGGGAAAAACATAAAAAAACGTTGAAAGCATAAATGTTTTCAGCTACTTTTCCATAAAACAGTTGATGAGAAAATAACGTAAAGATATTGCTGGTGTGACGAATAGAAACATCTTCAGCAAATCCCAAATAAGAATCTGTTTGAATATAAGGTCAGTTAAAGATAAGTTACTGTGGGTGGACCAAGATTATGTGTTGTTAATAATATCATTTGGATTCGTTCAAAGAGATGTAACGAAAATATCTGTGATATATCTACTGAAAATCTTAAATCGTTACATACGAATTAGGTAACAAGATCGAAAGAAATTCGTACATAAACTAATTGATGGTATAAATTCCAACGGATATTCCAACTTGTGAACGTCGAATTGACAATGCACCGATCAGACCACTCGATCACATGACTCGGACATGAGGACATGACAAAAGTATCGGAGTGCTGCTATATTAAGATTAAAAACGAAGTTTCTAGATAAATTATAATTTTTACATTTTGTCCAGAAGACTATAGATATTGGTTGTATTCTTCTAGACTTTCATTTGTTTTATTGTTAAAATTAAGATGGTCTATATTTAGAAGGACAATGTGGTGTTTGGATCGGTTATTTTTTAATATGTCGGACGGAGGTTGAGCATTGTTTGATGTCTTGTCAAAAATCGAACTTGTCAATTTATGAGAAATCAATCGTATACTTGGGTGTGTCAAATTTTATAGCGATTGGTCGAATACTATTGGAGTTAGAAACTTAGTATTAGACACATATACTACACTACAATTGAATACACTTACAATAAGTGCTATGAATATTCCTTACTTCTAAGCTAGTTTTTTTTCTACTGCAAATAATATTTCACCTACTGCTTTTAAACTGTCAAACATTACAACTTTACCAACTAAACTAGTAAAATATGGTATCCGGTGATGTGTAACTCCGGTCTCATTTGGAAAACGAAGCTAAATTGACAACCAAAAAGCTAGGTATCCCTCACCGGTCAAAGCAGTAAGTACTACACCCCAAAGCAACGACTTGTGCTTTATAACGCGCTAAGTACGTCCTCACATAGAGTACTATTCAACTATATGGGCTTGTCCTCCTGCCTAGCAGCTTTCCCCATTCGTTTCGTGCCAATTTCGTGCAACGGCGGAGTTTCGCATTGTTGACGATCCCGAATTACCTAATATGCGGACTACAGTCATTACAATTTCGCAGAGACATTGTATCTCTGTGTACATTACCGTACGTATGTTCTGCGATGTCCCGAGAATGTTCTGAAGAACGTTTTGATATGGTGCTCTCATCGTAGTTTCAAAATCGCACCTCCCGTCGTAATGTTTAATTGGTCGTTCCAATTATAATAGTAATGTGGTACGCTTAAATCTATTTGAAATTGGAAACGACATCCAGAGAATATTGTTGAGTTTTTGGCGGGATCTTAGTTTGTCATGTAGTGGTTTTTATATTTTATTCATAATCTTGTGTTATTAGACTCTGTATTTTGTAATATTGGTGGTGTTTTACGTAATATAGTTCGGTTATTATGCGCAAGTGAAGTGGATGGGAAATAATACCACGGAGCATGCATTCTGAGATGCCGCCAAAACTCCATGGAAAGTTCTAACAAGGAAACCACCATCTTGTTAGAACATTATAATTATTGCAAGACACTTACTTGGCAAAATCTTGTTATTTGACGCTGGCTAGTGCATAAACCGTGACGGAGCCAAAAAAAAAATAAAGAAGAAGAAGAAGAGAATATTGTAAGGTTCTTTTTTTAAAATCCCATGATTCACTTTGAATCGCTAAAATAATGGAATAAATCCTATAAGTAAATATATTATGTCTAAAAGGTTTTAAGCCTCTTTGAATAAAATACATTCTAGGCTATTTAAATATTTAAAGTAGTTGGAAAGTATTACTGAATTGATTTCTTAGTTGTTTAACCCCAAGTATATTAGATTTTTTAACGAGAATTTCAGATACAACCTCAATATTATTACTTTTAATAGACCGAGTATGATCCAATAGCTAGAACAGCATCTCAACAACAATAACAAACTCTTTAGCTATGTTACTCCAAGTTATTTGCAAGGGTAATGTTTGCAAAGGCTAAGTACTATACATACTTGATTAATAATGAAGACGGCTCTCTAAAACTCTCATGTAAATAATACTAAACTTGACATAATTAAGTTGAAATAATTAAGATTCAACTGTGTTCGCATACACACGACTACTGTAATCTTAAGACAAAGTCAAACGGAATTAGTGAATACAGAAACTTTGTATCAAATTGCAAACTGTTTAATCATACGAAGGCTTTCGTGTTTACAAATTTTGTTTGGATATATAGGGGGTAGTTATAAAAGTGCGGCGTCATCTATGATTGATCTTTGCAAATTAATCAATCTGTCAAGTGCCAATAATAAAAGTGCTCACCTTAATGAGCAGATATAGTAAGATACTACTGAATGTAATTAAGTCTAATCTTTAGATACAGATGTGAACGAGAGTTGTTTTGGCGGGATCTTAGTCTGTCATGTAGTGGTTTTTATACTTTATTAATAATCTTGTGTTATTACACCCTATATTTTGTAATATTGCTGGTGTTTTACGTAATATAGTTCGGTTATTATGCACAAGTAAAGTGGATGGGAAATAATACCATGGAGCATGCATTCTGAGATGCCACCAAAACTCCATGGACAGTTCTAACAAGGAAACCACCATCTTGTTAGAACATTATAATTATCGCAAAGCACTTGGCAAAATCTTGTTACTTGACGCTGGCTAGTGCACAAACCGTGACGGAGCCAAAAAAAATAAAGAAGAAGAAAGATGTGAACGATCCGACAACTCGCGGGAAAATGATCCCCACTCCTTGTCGTATGGCTACGTCTGCCCCCCTCATAGGATAGATGTCGTCCTCTCCTCTTATACCCTCTTTAGCGGCTTATCAGAACGTGCGAACACATACGCGGAGCATTGCGCTCATTGGCGGATCGAAGCGACGTAGCGCATTCATAACGAGCACGGACGGATTCCTAAAAACGGACACACAATAGAATCCGATCAGGAGAGTCACATTAGACAAATCGACAGACAGTTCGACGTCGAGTTTCATAAAGGTGATTTTGGTGGTGGTTCGAGATAGGAGATACGTAGGGATTAGTATATAACAAGCTACAAGCAAAATTTATGGGTAAGGACGTTACGAGCGACGAGTCATAGCGTCAGAATGATAAATTGTACTGTACAGAACTGTATCGTGTAACATAGAACTAATTATAAATATTACCGGTAGAATTAACTTACAACCAACTTATATATATCACTACATAGTATAAAACAAACTCGCTTTCTCTGTCCCTATATCCCTATGTATGCTTAAATCTTTAAAACTACGCAACGGATTTTGTTGCGGTTTTTTTTTAAATAGATAGAGTGATTGGAAAGGAAGGTTTATATGTATGACAACATAAATTAAATAGTTGAGAAATACTGTTATTTTTGAGGTTACTCCAAATTTAACGCGTGCGGGCCACGGGCAGTAATGAATAAATCAAAACTACTGGATCGATTTTAATCATTTTTTCAGTGAATGACATAGGCTATATATTTTATACCCGTGCGAAGCCGGAGCTGGCCGCTAGTTCTCAATAATACGGTTTCTTGGATATCACAATTATGATTAAAAAATAAAAAAGTTTTGTATGTTAAAAATACTATATGAAATTAATCCGGTTTGTAAAGGTGTTTTCTGAAATTTATAAGTAAATCCTTTATTTAGTATTCACGTATTTTATGAATCATATTCATCAACGTGGTACAGTTTGCAAAGTTTGCTAACCTTCGAATTTAATAGTAAGTAACTTCAATAAGCTTAGCTCCTGCCTACATATTTGTTTAGTTTACACGTAATCTTGAGTAACATGAAAATGTTTGCTTATGCAATGAGTTTAGTAATATATGAAAATAGACGAGAGGCGAATATTGAAGGGGATTGTGAGAAGTTTGAATCTTATACATCAGGGTAACAATAATAGGGTAATAATAAAAGTGTATGACTTCATTGTGGAGAATGCCATCTTTCTCATTAATAATTCTAACACTAATCTAATTTTAATAATGTAAGTGATACGCTTAATATAGTGATAGAACTCCAAATTGATGTGGGAAGTGATGGGGATTGATCGATCTAGAACTCCGAATATTGTTGCGGAATATGGGCAAAGATGTGACCGGTCCAATCCGAGTCTATAAGAGAGAATGTTCCTAACCAAACTGTCGGACAGTTTTAAGGTGTCCCATCAAATGTACGTAGTTATTAGTATGAATGCTAGATCTTATTTTTATTATACTTTGTAGGTTTTTGACAGTGTCATCAGATGTTAAATTACGATGTTTTTTAAGTTGGTAAAGACGCAAAACCTTCGCAGCTGTCCAAACATACCTATAAGCGCTTGGCGACAGATTTTCATCTTGATTATGGTAATTAGTTAGCAAGGCGGATTTGCAAAAAAAACCCTACCATCGTGCTATGGTTACATCATGATGTTTTTCTTCATTGAACGCTTTAAGTCAGTTACAAGGCTTCGTACCTACGTGGAACACGTTACCAAGTGAGTCATCATTACTTCTAAAGATCAACAGGAAAATCGTGAGGGTGATTCAATGGTTTCTACATAAGTAGTGGGGCCAGAAAACTTGAAGAATATCCATAGAGGGAAAAACCATATAACCATATATATATATAAGCAAATAACTATTTAACGATACTTAAAAGCTGCTAAACACAGAACCATCATCAAAAAAGAATGGGCGCTGTCACACAAGATACGCGATGAACCTCGTTAAGGGAGAAATTCAGATACCGAGAACGTTACAAGCATACCCCTAAGTGTATCCAAGTTAAAAATGATTTTAAATTATTAATGCACCATCGTCTTCACCGGCGGCAGATGACATTTTAAATATTTAATGCGTCGGAGTATTTTGCGACGACTCAAGGCGTAGGCTTTAACGATTATACGAAATTGCTTTTACGATACATTTTGTATACATTACTTAGTGACGTAGAGTTCCATGCTCTTATTAATAAGTAGCTTGCGCACGCGGCTTCGTGCTCATTGATGTAGATTTGATCTATCTTTTGAAATCAGCCTTTTTTTATGAAAGGTACTTTCTATCCTTTTCTGTATTGACCCTTGACAATATGTATGCAATTTGCATGACAATTGGTTGAGTAGTTAAGGTGTGAAAACATAACAAACAAACAATCGGATTTGTAATATTAGTTAAGATGGTCCAATAAACGAGCTTTATACCATTTTTGGCGAAGTCAGTGCACCCGATCAAATATATAAAACAATCCAAGAAAACGGTGCCCTTAGGGACGCCGACAAACATTGCTTCGGAGTTATTTACACGAATTGTGAAAATAAATTTTGTACACTGTACGGTATTTTCACTCCTCCCTGTTGGGCCACTACCAGTTTGATTTGAAAAATTTATTTCTGCGTTGCTAGTCCATTTATTAAGAAAGGTCCCAACCCAAATAAATCCACACTATGGCCGTAAGGCGTAGGCCAGTAACAATAAAGATCGACCAATTTGGTAAGCTGCAGGCATCTAGACGTCGTATGAAATGAGAGTACAAGCTTAACACGGTCGTAACCACGAAGCATTTTTAGGATAAGTTTAATTTTTTTAACGTCTATAACTTAAACCAGATTAAAAAGAATACTCATTTCGATTGAAGTCGAATACCCGAGATTACTTTTTACTCAAAACATCGCGAGACATTCCGCGAGAAACTTCCTAACTCAATCTGTATTATTTTTTGTTTGCCCCAACTTTTTAATGGAAGCTTTATTTTGGCAAAACTTTGTCTGCGTAAATTATTATAGTCTGTGGACGTTTTAAAGCGTTAATTCTTCAAAAGAGATGGATTGTAATTATTTCATAATTGGTTGCTTTATCGTTGAGTTTTTTTTTGTATCATATTTGTTTTTTTACGTTATAGCAATTTAAAGAACAAGTAGAAGTGAGAGTAGAGAAGTTTCATTTAGAACAAAATGACAACATTTTACTTATTAGATATGAAAACACGGGAAATATGGAAAAAAGTTCTTTTTTTTTGCACGTCTAATATACGTTGTCACGATTTTTACGGAACTTTCGCTGGTATATAACTAATGGTGAAACTTGGTTACTTTTATTTTAGACAAAATAAATAGTGTTCAGCGCAAATATAATAAACTAAAGGAGCCGTGTCCAGGTCTGTGCGCGCCCCACACGCGATTTTACACTAACCAAAATTTTTTGGGTATATTCCATGAGGGCGAAGTCGTGGGTAGCAACTAGTGTCATATATCATTTACCATAGTGGTATGATTAAGCATGTTATATTCCAAAATCAGTAGATGTACATTCAATAATTAGAAAGGAAAAGATATCTTTACCCGATCAACCACGCGCGTTGTAATAATGTCGTCATACTCACCCTGTTTTGCTTGTTTAGGCTCGTAGAACGGTATAACAGCCACAACTGGTAATGGATAGTATATATGTCGGTGGTCGCCGTTGTTTCCAGATAACACTGTGCTTACTATCAGACACTATGTCATTACTTGGTCGTTGTATAATTATAATATGAGAATTGCAGAAGTTCATAGAAGTTTGTAGGTGGTAGAGCTACGCTGAAGCTATTACTGGTTTCAGCATGAATGGGTCGGCTCGCCCGGGGTAGTACCACCCTCTCACAGAAAACCGACGTGAAGTAACAGTGGTTGCACTGTTGCGTTTCACTCGGTCAGTGAGAGCGCCGGAGGCCCACATATTTAAAAGGCCGGCAACGCACTTGCGACTCCCCTGGTGTCGCTAGTGTCTATGGACGGCGGTGATCACTTACCATCAGGTGACCCACCAATACGTCGTGGGATGATGTGGTGATTATGAACATACATTTGTTTGAGAAGAGGTTTATGACCTTGCAGTGGCTTTCTTACAGGCTGATACGATGATGATACCACAAACATTCTAAGCATCTAGAAATACTCAAAAGACTATCATAATTGACAATTTACTATTAGCGGTAAGTGAAACTGATAGAAAACAAACAAAAGGAGGCTAAATAAATACGATATGAAAACATTAAATTAATTAATATTGAACAGGAAATAGATCAAGAGATAATAAAAAAACCAAACAAATCAAATTTTAAAGTGAAATATATAGTTTTAACATTTTAACTTATCTCAAATCCGACGCGCATTTCCAATTATTTTAACGGAAAATTTACATTCCGATAACACAAAATACTCCCCTTATCGTCTCCGTAACTCGACTTGTTGGTCTAAAATATAATCCTACAGTTTCACTTGTTCTTGGTATTAAATCTAGATGTTCGGATAAAACTTTTGGAACTTTGTCGTCTGAAAATTTCGTATTTGTGCCCTCATAGTGATATTAACCTTGACACTTTGGGGTCGATATCATTACTATTTGTTTATTTGTTTTGAATAAGTTACATATAGTTAGAAGGACTATTTATTTTCTTCTGAGTGTTATTCACTTCAAATTTTCGATGTTTTTATTATCATTTTATTTGACTTTTTGCTTTTCTTGATGACAAAAAATAACATTGATTTATATCAACAGCCTGCTATATTAACGGCATGGTATCTGATGCACTGCACCTGGTATACGTTGGTTGTTATACGCGACAAGCTAAAAGAGAATCACTGTAGCGAATTTATTACCATGTGTTTGGTGATTACAACCCTTTCTTTTTTTTAACGTCGGGTAATCCACCTTTTACACGCCACTCTCTCGGGCGAGAGAGTGGGTAGTGTGAGATTTTTACTCACTAAAACCCCACGGTGTACCGAACGCCGCTTTGGTTGGCTATCATCATGCCGCCCCAGCGGTCAGCACGGCGGAAGGTGGCCGCCGGGCGTCGTTCTTATAGGGAGGCAAGCTGGGTACACAACCAGCCGCTTACCCTCGTCAACTGCACCAGTGCAATGAGGAGATGCCCCCTGCCTATCTCTCCTGTCTCAGCTACGGTTACGGCTACGGCTCCGTTAGAGGACAAGGCCGCTTTTTTTTTTAATTTTGACTTTCTTATTAAGCACGTCTCTTGCAATCTAGTGATAGTCTAGTGATTCGATCACAGGAAACAGCTACGGAATATGATACTTCGTCGACATAAATAGTCACAGTCCCTTTCGCGCCAAGCGGTCAACTAGTCCTCAGCCCCCGTCACCCCGAGCCGCGCTCCTGGGCCCGTCGTGGTACTGCGTGCTCACTTATCGTACATTCTAACCAACACTTTGTAATGTATTTGCTCCACTACTGGCAGTAGTAGCGTGGTGTTAGCGTATAATCTAATTAATAATTAAACTCTAGGTTCTAAATTAGCGCGTTTAAACAAACAAATAAAACCAATAATAGTAAGTATTACCTTCGCAAGATGCCATAATTTTTATATATTGACATGTTTATTAAAAAAAAAAGTAAAAGCTAACAAATCAGTATCACAGTATCTGAATGGGTATTACTGCCTATTGATGTGGTTGCTAACAAAGTTAGTTCTGAGTAACTTTGAGTTAGCCAATTACCCAGACGTTTGGCCCGGAGTGGCATCTTCTTAGTTGGATCGCTTTTACGCGAGTTAAGGTCAAATTCGAACGAAATTTATGTCAATAAACGAGCCCTGATTAGCTCTCTGTTCTCTTAATGAGACGTTTAAAGCACGTGCTATCTCAGCAATTAATTATTCAAGGAATGGGATGGGGTTATTGACCGTCTGGGCTAGTTCGGATTACCTGAAACTGTTGATTTTATCTGAACCTCGCCGAGTAATGCTTAGTATGCTTTATAGCAAAACATTAGAGATTTAAAGACGTAGTACGTCTTACGTTGAACTGACTGGTGTACGTGAGTTCGTTCTCATGAAAATAGTTTTATCGCTTCATTGGTAGTACTTCTTTTATCTCATATAGTTGGGGGTCTGTTAAAGACATTAATTTTGATATAAATTTGTCATTAAATCTTCACCCTTACAACACTTCTACTGGTTGTATTATTACTGTTTAAGACCTATAGAAAAGCGTAGTGATACGTAGTCTAGATAGCACTCTCCACTACTCCAAAATAACGTTCTTTATTTTTATTCATTTGTCTGGACAAATGATAGACAATACAATTTTATTTACATATACATGTTTGCGCCGTACGAGGCTACATATGTCGGCTTAAAATAAAATACGTGCCTTGTCGGATATGATGCGTATAATTCGAGATTTACAAAGTGAGTGTTAACGGACGTTTTTAGCTTTGCCGCTATTGGTTCGTTTACGTCGGTGTCACGCTTCTTGAGTTGCGTTCTTGATTTTGAACGTGAACAATACATATAGATTAAGAATACTTTTTAATCGACTTCAAAAAGGAAGAGGTTCTTCTTAATTTGGTTGCATTTTCGAAGTGAAAACTTCTTTAGCCGCATTGGGTGCTTTTAAGTAGCGTCACCAATGCCCTCGACATGCTCGTGACGTATTGCGCTTGTGGCAGACTAGCGACGCATAGTATAGTGGGTTATGTACATGTAATATCGATATTGTGTATTGAGTTTATCCAGCCCATCATATGTTTGATTACTTAAAAACTATAAAAATATATATAAGAATTATGGCTCAGAGTACAAGCAGATATGAAAACTAGACTACCTAATGTTAATAATTTCAATTTACAAATTATGAAATTTCAATAATTCAAACTATAATTTATTTCATTTTTTTTTTTAATTTTCAAGTTATTCCGTTTAGTTTTCACTTCTGTCGGCAGACTTTAACTGACTCGACTTTTTTATGTTTGTCATTTCTGAAATTCGTCATTTATAAACTGATTTGGAAGATTCTTTTGTTATTGTAAAGGGGATATTTTCTAGGGGTCTCCAATTTAATTTTATCAGTACTTAACTTTCAATTTTGAAATTACTTCAGAGAAATATCAAAAATCGATTAAAAAATGTGTAGTGACTGAGACGTTGGTAGATATCTTAAACTATGGCGAAAGACGTCGGTTTTATTTTTATTATAATTTTCTTCACTATTAAATAATATAAGGTAAGTTAAGGTAAGGTAAGGTAAGGGAAGGTAAGGGACGGCCATCTTCCGCCGGGCTATCCGCTGGGGCGGCATGGTGGATGCTTCGTTCGATCCCATGCCGCCCCAACCAAAGCGGAGGACGGTACACCGTGGGGTTTTAGTCCGTGCGAGTCGGACATAACCCACTCTCCCCCCCGGGAGGGTGGTGTATCCATAATGGATTTCCCCACGTTAAAAAAAAAAAAAAAAAAAAAAAAAAGGTAAGGGAAGGTAAGGTGATCATATAAGTTGAGATATAGATTCTGTAGTAAAAATTCTAAATAAATATATTACTCAAGGGCCGTTGAGTACATTAAATTGAATAAATTAATTAAATCGATAAAGTGGTAAGTTAGTCTCATAAATTGAAGGCACCTTTTGAATTCGTATTTATTTGTGTTATGTATTGAGCAAAAAAGTCTTGTGTTTCTTTCTCATTCAATTCGGCGTCCTTAGCCCGAGTTCGATTCACACTCCTTCGCCCGAGTTCGATTCACACTCCAACAGATTTTACTTATTTATTGTAGAATAAAATGAAGACAACAAAAAAAAACATAAAGTACACATTGTTTCGACGTGGTTCTCTTTTTGTACTGACTGATTAGTATTTTTATTGTTTGTGAAACAATTCGCCACAATAATAAAAACTGTGTGAAAATTTCAAGCGAAAATTTCAAACCTTTAAATGTAAGGGCAACGAATTTTTAGCATTACAGTTTTCACGTCGGAATGAATCACTAAATAAGAAGGCAATGTACTACTGTGTTTTGTGATATTTATTTGAATTAAAATTATCATTATTTACGGTAGAGTAATAAAAACAGGACTCTGTGTGTAATTTAATTTACATATCCATTAGGTTTTTCTGCTGCATAATTCGCAACGTTAACACGCCAGTCGTAAACGTGTCGTTTTATCTTGGAGCGTGATTAAATCTTTTTGATGCGTCCTCTCTGTAAATTTTGTATTCTTTTTGTGTAGCGAATTGGCGTATATTAAAGGATATATTTAGAGGGATTCATAGAAATAAACATCGGCACCAGATTAGTAAGCCAGAACAAAATTCAAGCGTTGTGCCGTTTATGAATGGCATCTCGCGCTTTTAGAAGAGATAGACAACGACAGTTTTACTTAAATAATCTTATGTAGAAAATATTTTAAGCAATATTGAACTCCAAAAACGCTCTTAGATACCGTTACTTGATAGACGAGAAGACGTTCTAACGAGTTAAGTAACTCAAAATAAGATGTGCAAAACGGACGTTGTAACTTTCGCCATTGGTCAGGTAACGCATATTGAGCGAGACAAACAATCAGAGCCATAATACTAGAGATTACAAGTAGTAGAGCTTAACATAACTACCATTACTCTTTGCTTAGTTCTGTTTTGATTAAAAAATCATCATCATCATCATCATCTTACCCTTATCCCACCTGAGTAGGGTCGGCACAACATGTTTCCTTTTTCCAATCTCCCCTGTCAGATGTCATCTCAGTATTCACACTTTTTATACACATATCATTTTTCACACAATCCATCCACACCTTTTTCGATGTTATAGGGGGCAAACGAACAGGTGGGTCACCTGATGGTAAGTGATCACCGCCGTCCATAGACACTAGCAACACCAGCGGAGTCGCAAGTGCGTTGCCGGCCTTTTAAATATGTGGGCCTCCGGCGCTCTCACTGGCCGAACGAAACGCAACATTGCAAGCACTGTTACTTCACGTCGGTTTTCTGTGAGAGGGTGGTACTACCCCGGGCGAGCCGACCCATTCATGCTGAAACCAGTAATAGCTTCAGCGTAGCTCTACCACCTACTTATCAAGATCAAACTTATCAAGATTTAACTAAATAAAAAAAATATATATATCTTCGACTAAATTAATCAAAAGACAAATCCATCAACTCCTTTTATATAATATCTGGGACATTTAATATTGATGAAACAGCAGACGATAAAAAAGTTCTAAGTAAACAACGCCAGAGACGAAGAGTTCGTCAATAGTTCAACACCCAATGTCAGTTTCGCTATAAAACCTAGTTACAGGCATAGTAATAGCGTGGGCAAGAAAACTGGGTAAGTTTGGCCGAGGTCAAGGTCATGATTATAATCTAGGTTGGGTAAAGGTCGCAGGGTTGCCACTCCGAGACCGGAAATTAAGAAATCCGGTGTAGCAACATCTGATAATGTATCAAATCTATGCGGAATTGTTTGATTATATAAGTTACTTATAACGAATGAGATAGATCTAGAAATTGGGATCCTTCGGTAAGAGATTATGGTTTATTGCGTTTAATACGTGATTATGGACCTGTGTTAATATCCGTAGGGTACAAGGCAACGAGAAATACGAAAAATAGTGGCGATTTCGGACACTGAAATGGCACTAAACGGTTCTTTAAAGATTCCCGTTGTCCTGAAGATATTTAGCGTTATCATTTAACTTTTCAATAAAATTTAAATAAAGTATAGATGTACCATTCGTTGGTACGTATACGGTTTTTTTTCACTAAAAAGCAAATTTGTAACGTAACAGTTGCATAACTGTGCAAATGTCGTTAAGATATGCCGTTCGGTTTTCACTTTTTTTTTACCTCAACAGATGGCGTTGTTTACAATATTTATATGTAAGTCGCAACTCCGATTACCCTTACAGATATGATATATCGAAATTGATTGTTAATGAAAGCCACTTAACCACTTAAATTTGCAAATAAACATATTGTCAATTTCATGTTTATAAATATACAAATCTTAATTATAACCTTAACCTTCTATGAATTGACAAAAATGAATTTAAAATATTCTAAGAATTATAATATAGGTGACACCCAAATTAAAATTCATTCACATATATGTATTAAATATTTAGCACAATTTAATACTTAGAATTACTCTTTCACGTAAAAACTGCTGAAGGGATTTAATATCAGTAACATATTATAAAACAAAGTCGTCCGCCGCATCTGTCTGTCTGTCTGGATGTTCGCGATAAACTCAAAACTACTGAACGGATTGTAATGCGGTCTTCACCAATAGATAGAGTAATTCACGGGGAAGGTATATAATTTGTCATGGTTTTTTTGTAACTTGGTTGAAAGAATCGGAAAAAGTCAAGTCGCCTGGGAGCCTGCCTAATCCATTTGAGATATAACAAAACATTGCATACTGAGATATTCCTCTTTTATAGATCTACAAACATGTCTATGATGGCATATACTTATCTCTTTAGGAAAGATTACTATACCCGTCTATCTTCAAAAAAATGGTCACATATAATGAGGTAATTGGAAGGCTATTTAGACGGATACAGTATTAACAGAGAAATACGCGGCGGCTACTTGTTTATATAGATAGATATAGTAGATGTAGTATCGACAGCTTATTACATTAATATGAAGATTCGACATAGACGAAGATAGGGTTGAAAAACAGAGCAATCTTGTTAAAATATCGACAACCCTGCCCCTTTGAGACTCACGCTCGTACATAATAAGCGACTGGTTGGAATTAGCTTGTTGTTATGCATACGCCGGGGAATTTTCTCTATGTATCAAAGGATATAGAGCCTATGCGTCTTTGTCAACAGCTTTGTGTTAGGTATGCCTGCAAAAGCACTTACGTTAGTGGAAAATTTACAATATAATAATAGTAGAGAAAGACCGTATTTTATCAGAGAACTGTGAAATATTTAATAAATGTATATTTAATTAGTTGAAACAGATATAAAAATTGTTTCATTTTAGAGCACAGAGTGGACGAGCGACTATTCTTGTAGAATTATAAGGCAATGAAATCCTATACGCACAAGTCACCCCACATACCTACACATGGTAGGGAAACATATAATGGATGGGTTTTCTTTACCCCTTTATTTTTTTAAACTTGGTTGGTTAGTTTAGTACTTTCATATTTGAAATACATGTGAACGTTGGTGAGTTATACAATCACAAATTATATGTATCGGCCACTTGGCACCCTTTAGCTAGTCGTCAATCAGCTGAGGCTGAGTACCTTAACCGCTTGCCTTAGCAGTCCGGTGAACGTGTGCAGGCCCGTAAAGCCAATTATGTATTCCGTTAAAAAAAAAAATCAATAAATCCCTTTATAATTATTGTAATATTTTGATGAAACTTTTTTAATAGTCTTTGTTATAGAAATGTTTTTAAAAATAAAAACCAACCAATAACTTATAAATCGCCGTTAAAAAGTCAAAAGTAATCGATTCCGACGTTTTTTACTTACTTATTATAACCATACTTAATAAGTTCTCCGACGTTGATAAGTTTTAACGGTTCCTTTAATAGCTGACCGTTATCATTTAATTTTAAAACTGCGATAACTGTCTTTCGGTAACGCGTTTATACTTGCTGTTTACGGCTTATAACGGTTATAAGTAATTGTAACATTATAGCTGTTTGAAGTTTTTTTCTGGAGGTTTTTAAGAAAAGGGTCACGTCAAGGGGTCGTGGCTTTTAGCTTCTCACTTTGGTGTTGGATCCGCCAGGTTCATAAATTGCCTTCTCATCTAGTTAGTTGTTACTTGTATATATAGATAAACTAGTTGGTTTCGTGGTTTCGCTTGCGCGTACCGCATAATTATTACCTCGCACTAGCGACGCTTTTTTTTTCGAACTGACAACACTGTTGGCTTGTTAAGGCCGCTACAGTATCACCGGACTACAGACTAGCGACGCGTAGTATAGTGGCCTATGTACTTGTAATATTTATATTTTGTATTGAGCCTGTGCAGGTCATCATATTGTGTTTGATAAATTAATTAATTGTATTAAAATGTATACAATTATTGTTTTTAGTGGCAATTGTTGTGAAAACGAGAATAATATAAATAATTTTAATTTATAAATTACAAAAAAGAACACAGTAATTCCATCGTTTTGAGTTTTCACTTCTGTCATTTTTCTCTGCGTCAACTTTTTTATTTTGTAGATTTTAAAGGAATTTGCTTAGTTCATGTGACTTTCAAAAGTATTCTAGGGTCATGTGGTTTTAGTAAGAGTAACTTAGGTAATAGTGTTACGTTCTAAAATACGATCCCAAAGCTTATGACCGATTTATCGGATAAGAAGTTCAAACATCTTAAGCTGGTTTTGATGTTAAAAGGCTATTATAGGGTGGATCGATATGTGAACGACAGCGATGTCTGAAAATAACACCCTTCTCTGTACCATCCGCCATAAATGTCTGTTATAGAAATATATACATTAAGCTGATAAACCCGATCGAGTTCCTTGCCGGTTCTGCTCGATGACTAGGTTGTTTCGCGAACCGGTGGTGGTTTTGTCGTTCATAAGTGCTTTCTCGGAGTTTTTGGCGGCATCTTAGTCTGTCATGTAGTGGTTTTTATATTTTATTCATAATCTTGTGTTATTAGACTCTATATTTTGTAATATGGGTGATGTTTTACGTAATATAATTCGGTTATTATGCAATAGTGAAGTGGATGGGAAATAATACCACGGAGCATGCATTCTGAGATGCCACCAAAACTACATGGAAAGTTCTAACAAGGAAACCACCATCTTGTTAGAACATTATAATTATCACAAGACACTTACTTGGCAAAATTTTGTTACTTGACGTTGGCTAGTGCACATACCGTGACGAAGCCAAAAAATAAAGAAGAAGAAGAAGAAGTGCTTTCTCAGGGCTTAAATTGAATAGCTAAAGTATTTCTAATTTTGATTTTGTACACAATATTTATTATCCAAATAGTAGGACCAAATTCGATGACACAGGAAACTAATATATACAGTTTTCTTATGGTTGTCATATTATAATTTATTTGGTTTATGATTATTTGGAATATAGCGTTTAAAATCTTTAGTTTTTTGGTCACTGTAATGTGTGTGTTCTTGCTACCTTTAAAAAATTATATAAGTAATGAATATTTGAAATTAAATATATAATTATTTATATCTATAATTTTTCTGTACGTGTGTATGTAACCAAACTCCTTCTAAACGAAGGTGGCGTTGCAATCAGATTTCAGGGTTTTTTATTATTTTTCAGGGCAGGGTCTGCTAGGCCCGCTATTAGCTGTATATAATTCTTCTGTACGTATTTATGTGACTGAACTTCTAACTTGATAGGCCAATTTTGATGATTTTTTTTTCAGTGTTAAAGTTGATTGAAAAATGAATGAATTCACATTTGAACCCAGTAGGTGGCGCTGTGGTCAGATTCCAGAATGTTTTTATTTTTAGGGCAGGACAACGTCTACTGGGCTCGCTAGTGTTATATTTTTTAAATAAATAAATAAAACATATTTGCCAGTCCCCACAAAGGCATAATTTAACAAAATTAGATTTAATGTTAAAATTATTACATTTTTTTCCTTTCTCTTAGTCTACACTAGTGATGGTCAACTGCGAGCTCGCGGGCGCAAATGCGTCCACGGCTGATTTGAAATGCGCCCGTTGCAAGATTTCCAAAGTACTAATTTAAAAATACAATTTTTTTAAACTTTTCATAAGCATATGGCCATAATTTTAAGCCAAGCAAAAATCATTTTATTGTCATCTATTTTAGTGGTTTGAATATATTTGCAAATATCTAAAAAAAATATTACCCACCTAAAAATAAAACAAACATGCGCCCACCGCGCTCTAAAAATGTATCATTCCGCACTTGCTTCGAATAAGAGGTTGGCCATCGTTGGTCTGCGTAGTCGTGAATTATTAAACGAATCCAGGTGTGTATCTATAATTCCTTGGAAATACGTGTAATAAAAGAAATACTTTAAGTCGAATTGCATAAGACATATTTTCGGTTTAATTAATTGTTTAACATAGATTCATTACATCTAAACGCTAGTTCTGTTTATTTATAAGATTAAAAAACAAACCGACGACATTAAAGATCCAGAATAAACACAATAATTATATCTATACGTTGGTGTAAAAGATTAGGCGTTTAATCTCACAGTGGAATTATGGACTAATAACCCACAGAAATAGTGTATTCATATCTTAAAGTGTGTACTTAAATAGATTTACTTTGCTTTGAAGCCATACGTTTTCGATTTTATACTGAGGTGATTAGTTGCCGGTGACTCGACGATATGTTAGCACCATTGAATTATTAGTTCAGCGGTGCCTAAACCTCTTCTTCTTCTTCTACTTCTTGTTTTGGCACCGCAGAAGCACTTGCCAGTGTCAATGTTTTGTTTCAAGTAAGTGTCTTTTGATAATTACAATGTTCTAACAAGATGGTGTTTTCCTTGTTAGAACTTTCCATGTAGTTTTGGTGGCATCTCAGAATGCATGCTCCGTGGTATTATTTCCCATCCACTTCATTTGTGCATAATAACCGAACTATATTACGTAAAACACCACCAATATTACAAAAGATAGAGTCTAATAACACAAGATAATGAATAAAATATAAAAACCACTACATGACAGACCAAGATCCCGCCAAAAACTCAAACCTAAACCTGTAAAGTAACGGGGCCTCCCAAAAAATTATTTAGTGTCATAAAACACATTATTATAAGTTAACAAATGAAAGACAAATAAATAAGTAGTACCTGCTTGGAAAACCAAAATAACAGCTTTGTATTAAATATACTTATAACCAAACAGGAGTTTTAGACAGACTTTGTCGTTGGGCTACTTCTATTTTAGAGTAAGAAATAGTTCCCTAGTTCCCTGCATAAATAATAATTAAATAAAGTAGTCGTTTCCAACTACCAGTCCAGCCAGCAGCAGCAATAGCAGTCCAGCGACTCACGCGCACTTTTATACCGGACATTTTTTTTTTTTTGGTAAAGTTCATGCGTAGGTAGGTACCTCTGCTAACAGCTAGTCTGAAATAAAAATGAAAATGTTTATTAGAATTACTTCGCTCTTCTAAAATAATATCTGCTAGAGAATAATTGTTTAGTACATCTAATTACTTGACAATAGATGTAGTTTAATTTACATTGAATAAAATTTCACAATTTGTATTTCATTTTATTATTCCAAAACAATTACATTTGAGTACAATAGTCAAAGTGTAGTGAACAAAATTCCAAATAATATGTTTTACAATATGGAGTCAAATAATGCAAATTTATAAACAACTAAGTTTCATGCGCAGTTTCACTCACGTTAATAAAGATTTAGAAAATAAACAGCTCATTTTACTATCTGATAATGTGGCTTTGGATAGGTGAAGGAATTTGTAAAATCGGTTGTGTTTTTCGAGTTTATCCATTACAAACAAAAAATGAAATCTTTTCTTTTTATAATAGTAGTTTAAATTTGTACAAATCAATACATAATGAACTAAAATCCAGCCATAAAAATTCCATAGCAACAATCAGGTTCCGCCATGTAACAAAGGCAAAGGCACACGTGTTATTCAGCCAAACTTTACATACAATTTTAAACACGACATCCTTTTTGTTTCAATTAAATGTTGAAATTATGAAATATTCGCCGATATCAGAGTATTTATTTTTCCTGTCTCTTAGTCTGCACAGTAGTTAATTATTAAACGAATCCGGCTGAGTGTATCGATCAATTCCTTGGAAATACGTGTAATAAAAAAAATGCTTTAAGTCAATTCACATAAGACATATTTTCCTTTAGGAAATTGTTTAATATGGTTTCATTAGACATAAACGCTAGTTTTGATTAGTTAAAGGAATATAAAACAAATTACGAAGGTGAACGCCAGAGGATAAAAACTTTAAGCTTAATTATTTGAAATTACAAAAGAGTCTAAAACGAATAATATGTGAATGCTACCGATACCACGTTAACATTGACAAATGACCATCAAAACCATTTGGCAACGGTGGAATCGGATTGCCGAATATTTCCACTGAAATTGCTGACTCGATGCCTCGTGCACTTTCCGCATCGTGGGACTCCACTCTTGGTCAGTAATTATAATGTGTTGCGATGGCGTAACAAACAAACCGACTTCATTGAAGATCCACAATAAAAATAATAATTTTATCTATACGTTTGTGCATAAGAATCGTAGCTTAATCCTAACTAATATGCTTATTGGTTCAAGGCAGCCAATAAGTTGGCACCCACTACGCAGGTATAGTTTGTACACGGCATACGCGTCATTTGTTTCGTAGTGTATTGTGTATAGTTGTGTCTATACTTATGGTTATCTGATGAAGTTTGTAATGAATTAGATGAATTATCACTACATAGTATAAAACAAAGTCGCTTTCTCTGTCCCTATATCCCTATGTATGCTTAAATCTTTAAAACTACGCAACGGATTTTGATGCGGTTTTTTTTTAATAGATAGAGTAATTGAAGTGGAAGGTTTATATGTATAATAACATAAATTAAATAGTGTAGATATACTGTTATTTTTGAAGTTACTCCAAATTTAACGCGTGCGGGGCCACGGGCAGTAATGAATAAATCAAAACTACTGGATCGATTTTAATCATTTTTTCAGTGAATGACATAGGCTATATATTTTATACCCGTGCGAAGCCGAAGCGGGCCACTAGTATACAATACAATGTTTATTTTCACAACTCGAAAATTATATTAATTACGAAATATCCTCTACTATTCCTTCAGTTGATTGCTCTCAGCCGCTAGTAATTCATTTATTTGTATTTGTTAATCAATAATATAGTACGTTTATCACTAACAATATAATACAAAAGGAACCTCGTTCCAACCGAGTATTCCACGACATAAATTTTTTTCGTTTAGTTTTGATACTTTACAGATTTAATCATTTTAATACCTCGTAATCATATAGATGGGTTACCATCAAAGATAAAACCTAGAAAGATATTCCAATCATCAGGAGAGTCATTATGTTTGAATTTCTCTTAAAATCGATGTCGAAATTTCATCATTATTTGCTCCAGACAAAAAATGTTAATTTTGGCAGCCCTACCCATTTATAACACATGAAATATCTTCATAACACCATAGAAATGTTACATAATATTAGCCTCAATATGCACCATATACCTGGAGGTATCGGCTGACATAATCATATCTTCGGCCCACGTTATTGTAGTGAATGAAGAGAAATCAACAGTTACCTACTTTTCCTACGTATAGTGGTAGGTACTACAAAATAATCCCAAAAGTCGATGTGAGGCGCGCGCGGCCGGTACGTAAAAACTAAGCCAATGCACACATCATAAAATGACAAACATGTTGTGCCGACCCTACTTAGGTGGGATAAGAGTAAAAAGAAAGAGAAGAAGGAGACTTTATAGATTTAGTTTTTGACTACAATCTCACCTCACGTTATATATCGGGAACGGAAGTAGTTCTCAGGTGTGTTTGACGGAACACACTAACAAGTATTTGTCGATAGAATATCATTTTAAGGATTGTACCTACCGGGCGGAATTGCAAAAAGCTGCGACTCAGTTGCAAGGATTCTGAACCTCTCTCAAGATACATGTATGAGTTCGTGAAATATACATGCTTGGTACACGTGTATGTTTCGCGAATTTATATATGTATGAAATAGTAGTTAGCCCAAGCTTAGTTAGACTCGGGATATTCGGTGACAGCCCAAGCCGAGGCGCGCCGTGCGCCCTTGTGCTGGTTGCCCATATAATAACGGGTGAGTGCCATAAGCGCTCCCCTTGGAAGTCCGGTGAAACTGTGGAGGCCTTGCCAGGTCGACAGTGTGGTCAGTTCGAGAAAAAAAAAAAAAAGATTCTGAACCTACACCGATTCTTACGATGTCCGAACACGCTATCAACTACGTCATAATCGCTTAAATTTCATCTGCTATTTAAATACTGGTAACATTTGAAACGGAAGACATGACCGAAAATAATATGAACCGTTAAAAAAGTTGTTTCCTATACTTATTCTCTACAATTCTTATAATTATCTAGTATACTAAGTATTAGTATTAGTATACCTGGGTGACTGAGTATCGCTAGCTTGGTGGAAAATATAATATAGCGCCATCTTACAAAATTTCAAGGTATCTGTAAGTTATATGACATAAGATAATTTACAAGATGGCGCTGTATGGCATATGCCCTAATATTGGCTATAAAAAATGTTTTTTTTTTTTTAACAACACGTTTTTTCAAAGAAGACACGTAAATATATACGTATAGTCTAAAAATCAAAACCTTATCTAAATATTAAATTTAATCCAAATCGTTACTACCGTTTCGGAGATATACGACATAAATTTACATTAATATGTTTATATACAAGAAATGCTTATATAAAAGTATAAGATTGTATGCATTCACATTTTTTTTTGTTTATAATATCACAAGTATTTTAATAGCTTATAAAATATTAAACCGACAAATTTTCGACAAACGGCCGGTGTATAATAAGCCTAAAGACATTAATTAGTAACAGATCGATAAAAAAAAAACGTTAACAAAAGTAAAATAAAAACGAAATATTACTCTGCAAATTATGGCCGTAAACCCTTTTGTAGTTTTAAAACTAGAGGATTTTATAAGTATTGTGAAGATAATGTCCAGTTTACTTTGATACGATGTATCAACTAAAACACATTTTGGATGAGCTCATTTTATACTGGATACTACAGTATAGTAGTTCTCGCAGGTGTCTGCTCTAAATTCCAATTTACGGAGTGCTTTAGAATTAATGTAAGTTACATTTTCTATATAATTAAAGCGACGTTTAACCAGTATAGTTTTTAATTTTTACCCTAATTATATTATACAGTTACCTTAAGAAAACCTTTTCAAGACTAGCGGTATGCTATAACATAAACACACCTGTAGGTGCTTGGCTAGAGATTTTCAACTTGAGGGTGGTAGCTAGCCAGGCGGGACCCGAAAAAGCTACACTACCATCAAATAGTTTCGTCGTAATTTTTTCCTGCATCAAAATCTTCAGCTCATTTCAGGATTTTTTTTTTACTTTATAGGTTAGCGTTTGACCACAATCTCATCTGATGTTAAATGATGATGTGGTCTAAGATGGTAGTCAAGCTAAACCTAGAGAGAGACTGGCTCTCAAGTGCAGCTGCCGGAACACACCAACAGGTGCTTGGTGACAGATTTTCAACTTGAGGGTGGTAGCTAGCCAGACGGACTTGGAAAAAGCCCTACCACCATGCACGCATTCGAAACTACGTCGATGAACGCGGTGTCTGAGCACACAATCGTTGAGCTGTTATCGCTTCTGAATAACACAAGGACTGAAGAAATGGTTAATACCATTATAATAAATTTTTCATATTTTTTTGATATGGCTTTAAGTAATTTGAGAAATTGGTCTGAAGTGCAATATTTCCTTACATATCTTTATAAAAGGAAGTTAAATTTAAACAGTTTGAAATGTTAATTACAAAGGCTAAATTACAAAACATATATACTACGTGGATAATTTATATTCCGATGTGATGAGACATGCATAATAGGCATGTACTAAAAGTAATCAACAATATGTTTTTAAGCGAATTAATACATTTGAAAAATACTTTCTATTCTTTTTGTCCCACATATTGTATTTCTTTTCTGTTCAAAAATATGATAAAAAATTTTTCCTCAAAAAAAAAAACGTTAGCAATCCTATACATAGATTATTTATCTATTTATATAACAAAAAAACAATTTATTTGAAAAATTTATTTTCCTATATCGCCATTTAATGTTGCGGAGCAAACGTGTTATAATTATTTTTAGTGGTCTAAATTGCAATATATATTGATTTGAATAACCCAATTATTCCTAAATTTATTAAAATTCTGATGTCAAATGTTGTAATAGCGTAAGTCTTTTAGTGTCAAAAAAAAAAGAAACAATTATTTTTAGTACAAAAAATTATATATATATTTTAGGTGTGTAGATAATGTTTAAAATATCGCTTATATGAATACATAATTATTATTAAATATGTTGAATCCGTTTATTACTTATCCTTGCAAATACGGCAGCAGCGGTAGAAATTTTTGCACGAGCTTCAACAACGTAGTGTAGCGAAGTGATTAGAACGGTATGAAAGAGACAAAACATATTGCCGTTGCGACGTCAGTTATATGTAATTATGAACAGTCAATGGCGTGTAGAGGTAAAGAGAACCGTATTGTATGTGTACGAAAGTGTGTCCGTTAAAATACGCTAAAGTATGGTGGCGCTGCGGTAGCAACACGGTTTATTATTGTTCAATTATTTTAAAAACTTTTTATAACAGTACACACTCTAAAATTACTAAACTTATTTTATGTATAATGTTTACAAAAAATCTATCACTCTGAGAGTTATCTAATAGCAGTTATTTTAAGTTGTATTTGCAGAATTACTTCGTACTAACCATGCGCTTTGCCTATGCTAGCGCCATTTTGGAGAGTTTTAACACTTTTTCAATATACTCCCCAAATCAGTTGGTTCTCTTTACCTCTACATTCCATAGTATAGTATTTTGGCCTCTCTAAATATGGAACTAACTTCGGGCTTGTGCATAATGTAATAGAAAATAGCGTTAGAATATTGTTAATGAGAATCCAAAATTAACATTTATTTATGCTGAAGTTGTGTCGATGTTTTTTTTTTTATATTTTCAAAAATTAATTTGTAAACACGTGGACTAGATTTTTTTTGCTAAATTTTATTCAAATTACCCAATAATATATGTAACTTATGCTAATAATTTTAAACAAGATTCACTTAAAGTATATATATACACGCCGCATACAAATTTTAAAACTATCTAGTTATTACTAAATATTGACCAATGACATTTCTTACGTTTAAGTACCTTATACACCCCGACCATACATGACACATGACAGGGTTGACAAAAAATAGCTTTTCCGGTAAAGGAAAACACCGTGTTCGGAAAACATCCACATTGTATTTAAAATCGTCCGACCTAGTCAATGTTGCACAACATAACTATACCTTGCTTTAAAAACGGCCAGCGCCATCTATTGACTACTAAGTAAACTATATCCAATATCGCGGCCATTAGCGGCAACTGTCGTTTATTATCGTCGGAGCATATAAAATGTTTATCAGACTTTTTTTGGTTTGTTTTTTTTTTTAATTGTATGATGGATTTATACACTTTTTTATATATAATATTTTTAAGTTATTGATAAAGTTGAAATCGGAAATAAAATAAGTTAGTTATATTTTGTACGAAATATAACCTTAAATATTTAATATTTGGATATATTATTTGAAGTTATTTCTTTTCAATAATTACTATGATATTTTTTTACATAGTTTATTTGTTTAATTTATGTATTTATAAGACTATTTTTTGTCTATTCTGTTTCTTATAATTGTTTATATTATATTAATAAGTGTATTTAAAAATGTTTTTTTTTCATATAAAATAAAATCATTTAGTATAAATAACAGAAAATAAAAACAAAGACTATAGATTTTTCACCTTTTTTATACTTATCTATTTATCTTTATGTATATAATTCTTCTGTACGGGTGTATGTGGAACACCTGCTAAACGTATGGACAGATTGTAAAGAAATTTTTTATCTGTGCTCAGGTAGATACGGGAATGATTTAGATTCACAATTGGACCCGGTAGGTGGCGCTGCGGTTTGCTTCTAGGATTTTTTTTATTATCATTGCAGGGCAACGTCCACCGCGCCGGACCAGCTAGTTTATATACTCGTATATAAAATTCCGATGTAAGTGCGCTCTTAATTGTCCTCCTCATGAACTGCTGGACCGATTTTGGTGAACTTTTTTGGGTTTATAGAATCGGCTGGATGGATTTTGGCTATAGCTAGACCCGATAGGTGGCGCTGTAGTTGATATTTAGTTTTTTATTTTTACAGTTTTTCACATAAAATACTATTACTCCTATATTAATATTTCCGTCATTCTTTTTTTTTTATTTAGCCAACCAACTTCTAATTTCCTGGTCCCGTAGTATAAATATAATTGTTACATTTCAAGTAGTTATTATTTCCTTGTTTATAAAACTGTAATTAAGTTAAAGTTTATTTTAACCCGTGTACTTTCCAAAATCATAAAGGTTTAAGTTCCATACAAACGAATTTAGACCTCATGAGGCAGAGGTCAACAGACTGTTGGCAGCATTAGCTTAAAACAATACCTGATTTATTACAAAACTTTGAAAAATAAAAAAATATGTATTGTAAAATTATAATTGTCTCGTACAATGTATTTTAAAATTATTTTGTCATTTGTACGAATTCTTTTTTTAGAAAATTCAAATTAATAGCTTTTGGACGAAAGCCATTTTTTTACTTTTTGTTTGTCCGTCTGTTTTTTGCGGCTTATCTCCGGAACTGTTGGATCAATTTGGCAGATAGCTGATGTTGTAAAGAGTATTTTAGACTTATTTTAGAAACAAAATAAGGGCTCTGTCGATATATAAGACACTAAAGAAACAATATCAATAACCGCGCGCTCCATTCGCAAGTTTACACTGACGAAAATTTTCGAAGTCATGGGTAACAAACCTTAACTAATAGTTTTATAAATAGTAAAAATTATTTGTTTGTCTGTTACGTTTTCACGCCTTAACTATTCAATCGATCATCACAAATGCGTACATGTTGTTTAGGTCTACAGAAAAATGTATAGGGAATTTCATTCCGAAAACGTGTAGTGTTTCCGAGGCATAGATCAAATGTATACTAACACGAGCGAAATCGCGCGCGAAACCTTGTAGTTAATAAATAAAATAATAATATACTTGGTATATAAGATTTCAATTTTACCTGCGAAACAATGGACGTAAGTCGCAACGGCAGGGATTTTAATATTGCGAAGGTGGGGGGATACAATATCGTAAGAGAGATTTATTGGTTTCTGTTAAAGCCGAATTGGGTCAGAACGAATTTGTCTCCATGTTTTTATAATGCTCGATGTTTTTACAGGGATTTATTTGTTCAGATATTAACCTAATTGGGTTTACTGCGTCTATTGTTAATCGCATTGGGCTTGTATCGTCAGATTTCTTGAATATTTAAGCTTATGATTATTTTTTATAACGGCCTAGCTTTGTCTCGCGTCTCTGCTCGGGGTAATGTAGATTTGGACTATACCTCGACAACAATACATTTTCTATGTCTGTGACAACGTGTATACCAAATTTTTTTGGGTTCTTACGGCATGAAAGCGTATCAAAAAAGTAAGCTCACATTCTCATTCTTTCTAATACTAATTCACTAATTACTATGAGTTTGTTTGTGACGCTTTCACTTCTTAACTTGATCAATTAATCACTCTGTAGTGGTTCAAAAAATTTATGCATGAATTTGTAGAAAATTCTAAATTATTCTAGATAGCTGTTCATTTTTAATATATATTTTTTATACCTATAAAGGTTAGCGCTTGACCACAATTTCATCTGACGTTAACTGATGATGTAGCCTAAGATGGCGGTCACGCTAAACCGAGAGGGAGACGGCTCTCAAATGCAGCTGTCGGAGGCTCTCAAGTCATCATCATCTTACCCTTATCCCACCTAAGTAGGGTCGGCACAACATGTTTTCCTTTTCCACTCTCTTCTGTCAGATGTCATCTCAGTATTCACACTTTTTATACACATATCGTTTTTCACACAATCCATCCATACCTTTTTCGGTCTTCCTCTACTCCTATATCCGTCCACTTTCAATCTCAAAACTTTTCTTGTTACATGACTTTCATCTCTTCTCATAATATGCTCGTACCATGCTAACCTACTACTCCTCAACTTCTCTGTCACTGGTGCTATTTTCAAACTTCCTCTGATATACTCATTCTTAATATTATCCATCCTTGTTACACCACACATCCATCTTAACATTCGCATTTCTGCCACATGTAATCTTTTCTCATCCGTCTCTTTCGTAGCCCAGCACTCGGATCCATATAACACGGCTGGTCTTATTATAGTTTTACACACCTTCCCCTTGAGTTTCAACGGCATTCGTGGGTCACAAACCACCCCAGACACCTTTCGCCAATTCATCCACCCTGCATTTATCCTATTCCTCACGTCCTTGTCTATTCCACCGTCATTTTGGATTAATGAGCCGAGGTACCGAAAGGAGTCGGAGGCTCTCAAGTAGAACACATCAATAGGTGATTGACGACAGATTTTCAACTTAAGGATGGTAGGTAGCCAGACGGACTTAGAATAAGCCCTACCACCATGAATGTGGTCTAAGATGATAGTTACACTAAACATAGAGGGAGATAGGTTCTGAAATGTAGCTGCCGGAATACACCAACAGGTACTAGGCGACAAATTTTTAACTTAAGGGTGGTAGCTAGCCAGGCGGACTTAGAATAAGCCCTACCACCATGCGCCCTCTATTCTTATTTTCATTATAGTAATTACAGTTGTCTTTGTACTAACACAATACGTATACACCCACCTACTTACATGTTGCACATGTTATTCTAATTATACAGAGCGAATTTAGGTATGAAATTGAAATTAAGCCTAAATTTCATTCGTCTGGAAAGTTTCGCACAATCGCTCCAGAACACAGTACGCACGTTTACTAAGCGGCTATGGATTTATCGTTCTAGTTTAGTCGAATATTGTACAGGTGAGCAGAGTTTCTCAATAACCGGTTTTATGGATCAATCCAAGTGTTTTATTGGCTAGTTGAACTGTGATTGTTCAAGTTACACGACGTTGTGACGTTTTCTTAGGTGTCCATGTTTAAACTTTAACATTTGTCTAATGTGAATTTCGTATAATATTTGACCGAAGCGTGCGTTGTCTTGGAATCTTATAATTTTTTTTTACCAATATTATGTAATTGTAATAAAAATCGTAGGTAACAACGGCAACACCTTCGTTAGTTCTTATCATTACTGCCATGCTTCCACGGGAACACATAATGATATGTAGTCAAAAGCAAAATCAAAAATACTTTATTCAGTTTAGGCCCCGAGAAGGCGATTATGAACGTCAAAGTTACCACCGGTTCGGAAAACAACCCAGGCATCGAGAAGAACCGGCAAGAAACTAAATCTGGTTTATCCTTCCACCAAACATCATATAACACATATTTATAAGAACATTGTTATTATAATTATAGGCACAGATAGAAAGAACATTCGTTTTTAATGGATGCATAGAGAGTTTCGATAATACTCCGGAAAGTTCTCCATTTACGAGTGAAAGTGTCGGCAGAATAACTTCAACCGTTTCGGACATTAACGTTGACAAACAACAACAGTTTTATTTTTATATATAGATTTGTATAAACACTTTTTATTCGTGTTTTTCTTTCCTCACATTGTCGCTTGCAAATGACGGTTTGGTCTATTTTGGTAGAGAGCTAAACTTAGATGCTCTCTCAAAAGAAATCTACCTATAGGTGCTTGACACGAGATTTTTGGATTCAAATTGATATCTAGCTAAGCACGTTGGAAGCGGGGATAACTGAACGATCAGCTTAATAGTTAAAACTGTTACGTTTGAACGCTGTAACGATAGATATAAGTTCGAATTCTGTAATGACCCGGAATTTCTGGTGAAGGAAAACATCGTGATGAAATCAAAGCATGACGGCAGAGCTTTTCTAATGCTAGCCAAGTAGCTACTAACTTCAAGTTGGAAATCTATCTACGAGTCCCCAGTTTCTAGCCCTTTTAAGTTTATCTTAGGCCATAGTGTCATTTAACACCTGGGGAGAATGTGGAGGAGAGGAGAACGCTTAAGCCTATAAAGTAAAATTGAAGGTATTAAAAATGCCATACTATTATCCAACTACTTCACGATATAAATGTACGATCCAAAGCCTCGTCTGTCGAGCTTGCTAAAGGACAGTCGATTATTTTTATTAGAAAGTCAAGAGATTTTCGTTCAAAATATATTTCATTTCTAAACGCGAAATCGTATCGTCGAAGATTAATCCCCAAAAAAATCCACGAGTAGTCAAGTTAAATCCATCCTCTACCGTCTCGCGTAATTCATTATAAAGGAAAAACTTTTTCTTTTGTTTTATCGAATACGAGTTACTAAGGACTGGAAAAAAATCTTTTTTCCTTGATTCCGTATTCAAAAACAGGATACATTTATCATTATTATATTGATTGATATTAAAAATGATATAATAGTAGTGCTTTCAGACTTACATTGGTTTGGCTAACATTTTACAGTTGAACATAAATGTATATATATAAAAATGAATTGCTGTTCGTTTGTCTTGCTAAAACTCGTGAATAGCTCAATCGATTTGGCTAATTTTGATCTTGAAATATTTGTGGAAGTTCAGGGGAGGTTTAAACGGTGAGAAACATAAATGACAAGTAAAGGCAAATATTGTGCTCACTTTTTAAAATGCGTTGCCGAAATTTTTCTGTTTCACTTGCATCGTGGTTTCATAGAATCGCCCAATTTTTTGACTTTTGGCTACATTCACTAGCAGCACTACTAATAGAAATGTTCTAGAACTAACATTAGTAACAGAGAAATATAAGCATTTAAATGTAAATGTTTAGTAAAGCTTCTAACCAATATTATTAATGAAACCTACGCAATAAAAATAGAAATACTCGCGCTTGAATACCAAAATAAATTTACTAATCGTGAACTCAATTTATATCGTTTCATATAATTCACCAACGTGACATTTTTAGCAAAGCGTAACCATTTATAACGTCTGTCATCGAATTAAGTGGGGCATCTTAAATCAGATTACTGTTAACATTCACCGTTCAACCTTTTATCCGATAATAAAACGCGGAGTTGATGAAACATAGACAGAATACATAATTTTGTTTATCCCTCGATTGACGGGCAAATGCCGATAAATTTCTCCCTTTCTCGTTCATATTAAAGGCAATGCTATAAAATAAAAACACGGCTTTTTGTTCGTATTATTCGATCATTATTATGGTCTTGTTAGTCGAATGGGTTTGATGTGTACCAAGAAATTTCTAGAAATTAAATTGGAAAAAGGAAGTCGTAGCGATCGAGCGGTTTACCAAAGAATTTTTCGCAATTCGCATACATTTACTAATTTAAATTGGTAACACTATCGACTGACGGTGAAGGAAAACATCGTGAGGAAACCTGAATCTGAGGAATATTTTTGTAGTACCACTCTATGTGAGAAAACAGAACAGGATTTCTCAGTTTAAAATCACCAGTACGTCGTGGGCTGGTGTGGTGATTATGCATACACCTTTCTTCGGGAAGAGCCCTATGGCCCTGCAGTGCGTCTCTTATAGGCTGATGATGATGATGATGATGATATTCGAAATACATGTAAACGTTGGTGAGTTATACAATCATAAATCATATGTATCGACCAGTTTGGCACCTTTTAGCTTGTCGCCAATCAGTTGAGGCCGAGTACCTTAATTGCTTATCGTAGTAGTCCGGTGAAGATCTCCCCATTGCACAGGTTAAATTGACAAGAAGGGGGCGGCTGGTGTGTACCCAGCTTAAGAGTCTCACACTATCCACTCTCCCCCCCGGGAGGGTGGTGTGTCCATGATGGACTTCCCCACGTTAATAAAAAAAGGCCCGTCAAGCCAAAAATGTAGTCAGTTAAAAATTGTAAATTACTCGGAGTTTGAAAACGCCAATACGACGTGGGCTGACATGGTTATATCCATACCATCTTTTGGGAAGAGGTCTATGACTCTGCAGTCTCTTAGTGCTGATGATGAATATTTAGAAGTTCGTCTGAATTCCCTAATTTTATTTTCTAAAGTAACAACGTGGTTTGCCCGTGAAGAAAAATATTGTTCAGAAATCTGAACCTTTGGGGAATGTTCTTCTCCTATAAACTGGGAAAATGTATAATAGTAATACGTTTCCCAGTATTTGAAACTGGCAATAACTTATGGACTGGGCGTCCTGTTTAATTGAATGCCTTCATTGAAAGGGTCTTTTATAGGTTGATATTACTATATTCTGGGATTTCTGTAACGTTTCTGTAACTCAATATTGGATTTAATATTCGGTCTATCGAAGCCTAGGTCCTGTTAGAATATTCTAAATGACTGGTCTTCTGAAGTAAGTTTTCCAAATAACGTGTAAGAAACTTTTTATTCTAATGAACGAAAAGAAACATGTAAATGCAGTAATTATATAGACTTACTAGCTGTTACCCGCAGCTACGCATGCGTTTTTTTATAATTGTAAATTACTTCTTATAAGATCAGCTATCTGTTAATGAAAGTTCCGTGAAAAATGGTTTAAACGTTTTGGAGATAGTACTGCAAACGAAGCCATGGGTAAAAGCTAGTTTAAAATAAAGTAGCCTATGTCACCTGCTGTAATTTTAACTATCCGTCAGTGAAATTTCTGTCAAAATCGGTCCAGCCGTTTCGGAGATTACCCGGAACAAAAAGACAGGCAGACAGACAAAAATTTTAAAAATTATATTTTTGTTATCAGTATCGTGTATACGTTCATATCCAATCATTGAAAAGTCGTTATTTTGATATTACATACAGGCACTTCATTTTTATTATATGTATAGATAATTACAAATATGTATTTCAGTATATAATTTTCTAATATCTATGTGGTCACTGGTTTGTGAATCGGTAATCATATTTGGCATTGTCTATGAGCGGAAAGCAAATTTTGGGTAATCGACTGCAGTAATTCCAGCACTCGCCAATTGGAGCGACATTAACATGTAAAAGCTCTCTGACAACCAAATACAACTCAACCAAACCAAAGATATATATCGGGGCGATTACTATTGACCTGCGTTCGTACTATTGACTACTATTGACCTGTACTAATGACCTGCTACTATTAAATACGTTCTGAAAGACGATTGGCTCGAACATATTATTGGTATTAACCAATCATAAGAATCTTGACATTGGGGATAGATGCCATCTTCACACAAGTCAGCCGAATGGTATAAAAACGGCAGAGAGAGGACATTAAAGGCATTCTTAGGTGAAACTTCACAGTGATTAAAAATCGTAAAGATTCAAGAAAGTGGTGCTTTAATATGGAAAACGAAGATGTCCTTCAGGAGAGTGACGTCACGCTCGTGACCGAACCGGTTTTCTACTTTGATCCGACATATATATATATTAAAAAAAAATTACTATGTGATATGGGATAATTAAAATATGATTTTAAAATATATAAATAAATATACAAATGAAATTATATTAAATATACTATTTATATAGGCTATAGAATTACATAAACGAAATCAAATAAAGACACAAAAGTAAATGAACAAAAACAAATAGGCCTCAGAGTAATATACATTTAGACACACTAAACTGTATTTGTATTACGGGTACGGACAGCTAGAATTTGGTTAGTTTTTCCCCTAAGTAACACAAAATTACTATTTAAATAGGTTTCAAGGTATACGTGGCGGGGTATAAACATCAACTTTTAGAAAATAATACCCCCTTTACTGTGCTTAACACAAATGTTTGTTCTATACTTTATACATTTTCATAGCACGAAAGAGTCCAAAGTAAAGTAAAGTTAAGTTTAGAAATATTTTTTAAAGTCCTTTGTAATACTGTAGTATTTTTAACAGCCTCACGTGAACATTATGATGTACGCCGAGTTTCAGCTTTGACATTGATAAGTGACTGTGAAAACTGTACAAACAAAGTGAAGTTTGTAATTAATGTGGTATCCGTAAGATAAGTCCGGGATGAGCCGTAAATCTATCCTTAAGCGTACAAATGTTATAACATTTGCGAGTAAAGCCTTTCCACGATAATTACTAACAGTGATTCAACTTGGCAATTAAACAAATATGCGAAAGCTCGAGGCTTTTACATTTTGTTCTGTTAAATAATTTGCCATTATTTTTTTCTTTGTTTTCATTTTATTTTTGTATTATCATAATCACTGTATGATTACCCAAAATGGTAGTGTGGTAAATCTAATATCGATAGCTAAATGGTGCTGTCGAACTAATATCTAATTGCAGGTAATTAACTTCAATATAACAGTCAATCAGCACGTCTATAGAAAATACTATACGATCGTCTAAATTTGGCAATAGTTTAGTTTCTTCTTTCGAATTCACGGTTTTCAATATGGAGTATTTACACTAACACTGATCTATCGTTACCACAGCAACAGAACCCTTTTTTTCTTTTATTAACATGGGGAAATGGTGGTAACTAAAACCCCACGGTGTACCGACTGCCGCTTAGTTGGGGCGACATGGGATCGTGCAGTGCTGTCACCAAAAGGAGGCCACTGTAGTCCATCTTGTTTTGCTGCCCACCGCCGTAACCAGAGTACGATGCTGTGACTCACACGCAGCACACTCAGATAGAGTATGCTACACGCTGTCCGTCCCAGTGCCGCACTCATGCTGCGGTCGACTCCCTACGTGCGATCTGGTGCAGGTACCAACCAAAGCACCCGATCCCGGCCAGCACCTACGCCAGTCTAAATGTCAGGAAGCCCCACTTACTGTTCATCCATTCCGGCAGGATCGGGCGGATGGCGTCAATGGTATATTTACTATAATGTGCGTCCCCCAAGTCCTGCTGCCACATCTCCACCCTCGTCCCTCCTGATCCTCATCCTCATTTCGTCTATTTCCCTGAGAGCTGGAGGCTGCTCTTGGCGTTTCTTAGCCACCGTATAAAAATATACGGTGGAAAGAACGTCCGCCTTCCGCTCCCAGGAAAGGGAGCTGGCGAGCACGATGGCCGCCGCCGAGGACACCGTTCTGTACTCTCGTAGTAACAACAAAACTCATGACAACTGTAAACAATTTATATTAAGGGAAAACTCTTGTGAGAAGGTTCACCAAATATACCACACATTTATATTCTAAGGGTTGTCATGAAATTGTAAATTTTTGCGCGACCGGCGCAGGTAATGGTGTCGGCGATGACGTATGAGCCTCAAACGCTATTCAGCAATATTCGCTGACTCACGGCAGATAAGCGAATGGGAACGCGTGTTGCCGCAATTTGATAGCGAATGAAAATAATATTTTTTGTAGAGTTCAGGTAAAAATCTGATCGTAGAATTCAACGCAAGATTAAACTCAAATGATCGGATAGTAAAAGCGATGATTGAAATACAATTAGTATGAAATATTGAAGAAAGGAAACTGTAAGTTTTATATCTCTTTAAATAAGTATTGGTTTAGACCATCATTTATTGATGGTGATAAACTGACTATATTTATTATTATATTGCTCATATCAAAATGTTAACAACTGGTGATGCTGGATATATTAGCAAATGTTCATTAGTAAATAGACAATTAGAGATAACATTTTAAAGCAAAGTAACATCATGCACATTTATTCGACGGTCTAATGCTAAGGCATAAAAAGATGCTTTCCTTTGAACTTCACAAACGCTTTCAGCTTGTAGTTTGTAAAAAGAACATTATAAAGTAAAAGAGAAACCCTGAATGCAAATGCCCGTAGAGCGAATGTAATTGCGTACGGTATTGTGTAGCAAAAGTTTTTTTTCAGTAGTGCTCCGCGAGTACATACAACATTCACACAACTTGGGATATGCATGAATATCGTTATTGTTTTACGTTCTTTACTTGATTGCTTTGGAAAGATTAAAAAATACAAAAATAATATAAAAAATACAACGTGCATTTTTTGTTATAATGGATAACTTTCTATTGCGTGGAAATTAATTAACTTTGGTTTATTTGTCTTAAAATCCATAGATTGATACAGTCTTTGTAGCGTAACAGCTACTTCCTTTAACGAACAAATACGTTTATATTTTAGATGCCAGTAAGTATAATTATTTAACTTATCAGTTTACAAAAGTCTCTGAAAAACATTAAAATGATCAAATTTTGCAAAAAAAAAACTCACCTGAACTTCTAAATAGTCGTCTTGCTTTTGCTATTGTTAATTGCCAAGAACCCAAGTACCATTATACTTAGATTGCAGTGTCTCTAGGAAGTTTTATTTTTGCGTACTAAATTAATAAGATCTTAGTAGTAAACTAACTTTGAAACTGTTAAAGCGGCCGGTAAAAGAAAACCATTATGTGTTGGGGAAAAAAGTTTGATTGATTTGTTTCATACTTACAATAGAAAAAGGAGGAAGGTGGTGTTACAAACTCTTTCAAATGATAAAAAATATTGGGTCCCTTAAGTATCGCTATAACAGTTTACATCGTGTTAATCAATACAGTCGTCGAAGGCAAACTGATATTAAACGCTGTCTCTGATACGTGTCATAAATGGCAAGTCTTTACATAAGTATTACTATAAGTCTCTCGGTTAGGTACATGGTGTTTTTTTTTAATATTCATTTTCCAACAGTTTACACGTAGGGGACTGAAGATGACTTAATCAATAGTGTGGTCGGATACCGCGTAAAACTGACCGAGTCGAATCTCACGTCGTCGTCGAAGTTGCGGTGGTCTAGTGGTTTGACCGGTGGAATATCGGTCCGAAATCCGCAGCTTCGAACCCTGGCATGTACCAACGAATTTTTCGGAATTCGCGTACATTTACTAATTTAAATTGGTAGCACTTATCGGCTGACTGTGAAGGAAAACATCGTGAGGAAACCTGAACCTGAGAAATGTTCTTCTAGTACGTATGTGGGAAAATATAGAACTGTGGATTTCTCAGAGTTTGAAACCATCAATACGTCGTGGGCTGGCGTGGTAATTATGCCCATACCCTCCTTCGGGAAGAAGCGTATGGCCCTGCAGTGGGTCTCTAACAGGCTGATGATGATGAATCTCTTGGTGACGGTAAAACATCTAGATAAAACTGTAGAATGGTGGTAGGACTTCATCTAAGGCCCCCATGCTAGCTGCCACTCTTAAGCTTTAAATTTGTCACCAAGCGCCTGTCGGTATGTTCCAGCAGCTGTATATGAGAGCCTGTCCCCTCTAGGTCTAGTGTGTTTACCATTTTAGACCACATCGTCATTTAACATCAGGTGAGATTCTGGCGAAATGCGAAACCCTATAAAGTATAAAAACCGTTAACGTGGTTAAATTGATATTTGGAAGAATACGATAAAATGAGAAGAGAATTTTTCCTTAAGCAAGGAAGACAACGTAATTTTCAAAATTAATTTCCAACCCTCTGACCGATTTCTCTTGATGTCCAGTATTATTAAAGTTTATAATGCTTTATTTCCATATTTTATAAATCGATTCCTAAGTTTTTTATCAGTATACTTCTTACTATATTGTGTGTTCTGAACTTGAGAAAGTTAAAAATTTTGTTTTTTTTTTTAAATACCAAGGTGAATTCTTAATTTATAATTAGTTTAGTGAACATTTTAAATATTCTGCAATGTCACTCACAAATAGCTTACTTGGTATAATCATTACAAAACAGGATCATTAATAAAATTTTATATAATCCTGCATCATTTGACAATGTCATTTTAGACGATAAGGAAGACGGTGGACGCCTAATTTTGTCATCATCAATTTTTGGCTTGAAGCTGCTTTAATTAATTATGTCTGTTCTATTCTATTAATGTGGCTTGGGAGGGGGCAGTCTATACTTAACATTGGATTGTTTTTGCTTCCATTGTCTCTACTTTCGTATTAAAGACATTTTTTAAATAATGATACCTCATTAGAAGAATTTTAAGATGCCTTATTAAAAAAAATCTTGTGGGGAACCTCGTCAGGAACGAAGTACTTAGGGTACTTCGTAATCTACATAATCATCACAAGCACAATTATTTCCGCTGCAAAGCATCTACGGTCGAGTTCCTGAAATCTCTTCCAAATATGATTGGTATATTCTATATTATATGAGACGTTCCAACCCTGTCTTCAGGAGTAATAATATTCTATATCTGGTCTCAGGATTACAGAATAACTATTTGTTTCTTTTGGGTTGGTTTACACATGACTATAAGCTGCAGTATTCACTTAACATAAAGTTCACTGTCATGTATTCCTACTTTATACATAAAAAAGGCTAGTTTGTGTTTTATAGTATTGCATGTAAAGGAAACTGGAAGGATTAGTTCTATATTATGTGTGAGTTTGTCTTACTAGAAAATATGTATATCAAATTCCTAGATTTCTCTAACACTTTTGCATTAAAGTTGTCTATCACGACGCGATCCTTACTGTAGTAGACCTGCCGGACTGTTTCTTTCAGATTAATTTATCTTTTTTGAATCCACATTATTTGACAACCACTAATAAACAGCAGTTTGAGATTCAACATCTATCTCGTAAGGAGTAAAGTTTTGGTTATTATGAAAGTAAGGTATCAATTCCCTTGACTTCCCTTTGAACCTAATTAAAGTTTTGGCAGTATAATACGAGACTTTAAAAATGAGGTTTCAAAAGATACAGAAAAACTAGAATATATAAAATCGCTTCCTAATCTTATCACCGACTTAAAGTACTACGTCACGTGCGTTCGGATCTTAAATGGATGCCTTAACGTAGTCCGTATTTTAAGACAAATCATCGACCATTTACTCCAATCTTGCGTGCTCAAAGCTTTTCCCTTGATTACAACGTTTTTCTCGACATCATTTGGTGGATCACTAATAGATACCTTTTAAATCTATTCCAGTTAAGGGCCAATATTAAAGGACGGCGGTAATAATTCTCATTAGGAAGTTGTAGTTTTTTTTTTTGGTTACATTTAGAGAGAAGACGGATAGACATCCGATATATTTTGTAACTAATGTCGCTAGAGGTGACGTTTATGAACATTATTATAGTATTATTGAGATTTTTGGTAATACTAAGATTACAAGTGATCTCAGTATTAGAACCATGATTGGATTTCTTCTTGAAGCGATTACGGCTCTGATTCTTAGTATAAGCTTTGTAACATTCAGTAAGACACTAGTTATGATACTGGGGTTTGTAACGCAATTTTAACTTCACCTTTGTCGATTGAAGCCTGAATGATGTACAAACTAGTCAACGTAGATATAAAAATGTAGCATCGTTTGATTGTATGTGTGTAGTATATGCTTTTCAATCAGGGCGACATGGTTGCTTTGTAACTACACCTTTTAATAAATGAAGAGAGAAGGAAGTTATGATTGTAATAGAAAACTTAATTGACTTAAAAAATAACAAGAACGTTCTGTTAAAATATTTTGTCAGACCGATTAATCTTGCAAGTCCTCATTACTAGTAATTCTAAGATAAATCACAGGTTCGCGAAAATTCTACAGCAGTAAGGTATTTCACCGTTTTTTATATTCACCACCTTAAATGCTGGTAGTTAAGTAAATGATTGTACATTACGCTCTAATATAAGGTAATGTTCAACCGTCACTTGGGAACTCGGTCATCGAACGATTCGTCTTCGACCCATTTAGAAGATTAAAGCGGAGTAATATTATTAACTGTTGCTACCTTGAAGCTTTGCTTATCACTTAATAGTTGCGGCCGTAGTCCCGTTTGCGTGTAGTCTTTAAAAAAGTATGTCTTTTATAATAAACTAGCTGATGCCCACACACTTTTTTGGGTATTAAAAAATGGTAAATGGTCAATCAAATACCAAAAATAAAGTAGCATAGCACCATGTAAAAAAAAATACGCTTCGAATGACCATAGTCTTACGCCAATGCGTTCAGATTTTTTGCCGTTATTGAGCCTTGTAGGAAATGTATTTTCATTATACATATTTAGATTGATAAAGAGAGTAATCATAAGGAGAATATAAGAAGAAATAAGTATTATTTAGTTTTATTTTTGTCTCTTATATAGTATTCATTTAGAAAGAAGTACCGTTTCCGAGGTATATGTCGAAACTACATTAATGCGTGCAAAGCTGCGAGCAAATGTTAGTCACTAACTAATATTATAAATGTGAATGTGAGTTTATCTGTTTATTATGTTTTCACACCTTAACTACTCAACTTGATGATTATTACATTTTGCATACAAATTGTTAGGGGTTGTTTGCGCTGGTTCAGCTATTATCCCAAAAAATTACAATTACTAGACGGGTAACCCACTTGCGTTGATGACAACGATAAAAGGTTATGAGAAACATAGGACTCACCAAAATGCTGGTTTTTGATAGCGTAGGAGGCCTCATCTTCATTCACAGCTAATGTAGGTCGTCTTATTCAACGTTCACTCGATAATAGTGTTCTAAATGTCTATTAACCAATTTATTATAGATTCCGTAGTCACCGAAGTAGTAAGTTGTGGTGGTACCTGGTGGTTTGACCGGTGGAATATCAATTCGATGTTCGCAGGTTCGAACCCCGGCATGTACCGACAAATTCGATAGGTCAAATTTACACTAACACAAGCGAATACGCAAGCAATTGCAAGAATTGGTTTCGATATAAAGGAAAGTTCAATGTACTGTGATAAAGAAATTGGATCGAAGTGTTAGAAGTCAATACATTTTTGTGGGATCAGAATAAGGAAAATCACGGCTCGTGTAAGTGGCTGTCTCTATTAGATGTCTCAGCGCTTTTCACGAAGCCTGTCAGTGTATCTTGAGTGCGAAATTTCCGCGCCGATGATTTATCGCGAGACCGGGTAAAGTTGACTCGCAGTTTTGTTCCAGCGTTAAATTTTAATCGGGAGAAGTTTAAAATTTAACCCTTTAAACCACAAAATCATGATATAATATCTCAATTCGGCTTAAAACAATCAAAATTTTAGACTACAAATAATTACATTTTTGGGTTTGGGAAACGTCATTCAATGATAATTCTAAGAAATACAATTATAAATGCAAAAGTGTTGTTGTTTGTTTGTTACGCTTTTATGTGTTTTGCTATTAAATGATCATCGTGATATTTTGAATAAACGTTGTCAGGAGTAACAGATGAGAAAATACAGCACTTTTAATCGAGAAAAAATATATTGTTCCCGAATGATAATGCTTGCGAAGACGCGAGTAAAAACTAGTTTTCAATAAATCAGAATCAGATGTTTTGTCTTTTATTTTCGATGTTATATATGAGTACGGCTATTTTCCAAATTTACTGGTAAAGGAGAAAAACAATTAAGGAAATTTCAACAAAATAATCTACAGTTCAATGTATAATGTTAAATCAAATCAGAATTGTTTTTGTGCTCTACCGAGTATATAAATTAAAAAAAAAAACTCTTTAAATTGTAACGTTCAGGAAGCTTATTTGAAGAAGTTCGTAGCTGTATGTAATGGCAAACGTTACTGTTGTAAGCATGTACCTATATGAATATGGTCAAGCGAAATTTTGTTTTAAAGTTATTTATGCAAAGCGCCTAGTGTAAAAGTGAGAATTTATAAATAAATACATATTAATTAAAGTTCATACATATATACCAATGTATATATGTAACTAATTACATTAATAGTTAAGTACAGACACACACACACGTATATACACTTGAAATAATACAGTAATTATACACAAAACCTACGTATTATTTTATTATATGTAATAATAAAAACGTATTTATTAAAACGATGCCCCCTTGTCATAAAGTAAATGTGGTTAATGATGACTGGAGTCCAGTATACACGAGTCACTTCGTTAACGACCCGCACGCGCTTGATGTCGAGTGGAACCGAGTAAGCCCGATTGCGCGTCACCTAGCCGAGCGTAACGGCAGTAAATTGCATTCGCTGTTAAATGCAAATAAAGAAGTTTTCACTATAAAAATGATGCTTCTTACCCCTGTTTTATAGAAGAAAAACGTAAACGTCAAAAAAAAGACCACGGATGATTTCTGATCTTCTAACATATGCACAACCCATAAAGTAAAGGTGAGGTACTCAACGATTTCTACAAGTTGCCCTTTTACTAGCAGAAACCGTAACAAAATGTGTTTCTACCGAATTACCTACTCGTAATAAGAGAGTTGTTTTGTATACATGCGACCGTAAAGTGTCCCCTTTTTTGTGTCATCTGTCTGTCTGTCTGTGTTTACTAATTTGCTCAAAATATATATTTTTCAAAGTTTTCTTTTTTGGTATGTTTAAATATATATTTAGAAGTAATATCCACGTCTGATAATTCAATCGGTACAAATTAGACAAGGTGGACTAATTGGACTAGGTCGTGCTTGCGATTTCGTTCTTGTGGAAATTGTTTCAGCTCTAACAAATCACACACTATTTAATTTTATTAATATTTAATATGTTGATGCGATCTAATCCTTGGTTAGCTATAATTATCAAATGAAAGCTGTATAACAGATAAAACTATAGCATGGTGGTAGGGCTTTTTCTAATACCGCCTGGCCAGCTATCACGCTCACGTTAAAAACCCATCCCCAAACACCTAAGGGCGTTTTACGGCAGTTGCACTTGAGAGCCGATACCCATCTAGGTTAGCGTGTTTAGCATCTTGGACCACATCGTCATTTAATATCAAGTCAGATTGTAGCCAAATATTAAATATAAAAGTAAAAAAAAAAAATACCTATTGGGAGCTTTTTTTCCTAACGGACCTACGCTGATGACACCATAGGTGACTTCACAGCTTCACCGGACTACTAAGGCCAGCGGTACCTCGACTTGGGCTGTTCCTGTACATTACAACATTCGCGTATCGATCTAAACTAACCAAGATAGCTAACTATGCATACATGTATTCGTTCATAAGGCATACATCTTCATGCATGTCTCACCAACTCATATGTATATTTCGAATCTGGTATAGGGAGTTCGGTAGTTACGCTTAATACTTAATCTCGTTCCTGGATGCAATCCCGTCATCATAGCCTTTTCTACTGCATTACGTAACTGACATACATATAGTTGTATCAATACTGAATTGAAAAACACTAATATAAAATAGTTTTAGTCGGCTACTATTGAGTATTTGATATTTCAATAGCGGAGCAACATTGCATTAAAATGTACTAATTGACTAGAATATTTATATTAAGAAAGTAATCACCAAAGCAGAACAGTATTTGTGCACGTCTGTATATATATATATTGACTAAACACGCACGAAATTGTCAAATTTCTACCAATTAGGTGCGAGAATATTCTTTTCCAACTATTTTTCCCTGGTGCTTAAAAGGTTCTAATTATTTTTTTTCGTCTAGACATACAAATGTATATATATATACATATTTTCCATTTATTTAGGGTAACAAACCATTATACTAAGATATACATATAGGAGATGTTACAAAAAAAATAAAAAACAGTTCTTAGAGAACAATCCGCTCCGCCGCCCACAGAGTAAGTATACAAATATTTTGATGGACAGTTATTACAATACAAGAGACAAATGATTGTTAATTAGCAAGGTTAAACTAAAAATACAGTATAAAGCTAAAGAAATGAAATAAAGTTAAAATAAAGAAAAAAAAACAATTTGACAAACTAAACTTTTCAAATATACAACAGTCGAAAACTTAATAACAAACGATATAAATTTAGTTCAAGATTTTGATCTGGTTCTACATAAAATTGATATTTGTTTTTAAAAATTAGAGAAAAGGTTATTTCTTGTCACCAAAAACATAACCTCTTTAAACTTTTTATGGAATGCAATTAAGAAAAGCGCACGACTTGGTGGATACTAGCTAGATAAACTACCCGTTCTGAATATATTTAAAATGTTGGTTTTGACAATGTTCAACCACCACTGTAAATTACATTACTGGACCCTTGTTTAATAAGAAGCTTGTAAGTTGTAATATAATTAGAAACTCTATAACCATTAGCTCCATGTCAGTCTGTCCCGAAACTATTCGGGTCACATTGAGTGGGTCCAGTACTTTCCACAACACTCATTAGGCCCGACAGTCTTGGATATGTACCCTGTACTGAATTGATGTAACATAAACTCGTTTAACAAGTCTCTCGTTTTGGTAGTCGGGAAGGCCAGACAAACTTTAATTAAGAGCACAAACATATAGAAATAATGTATAAAAATTGTGTTATTTTCTTACGTTAAAACGATGTATGAAACATTCTAGAATTCTCTACATACATTCCGAATAAAACCGTTGAAGCACAAATGGTAGTGTGATGACTCATCGATGCGTGGAAAAAGCGCACAAATTTAAACCTTATTACTATGATTATTGTAAATCATCAAACAAGTTCTAAAAATAACGTGCCTTGAATCTTCATCCTTTTATTAAGCGTTATTGGTATCATGGATCACATTTATGACTTTCTAGAGATTTGCGTTCTTTCTTTTATTATGTATGTATTAGACGCGCTACATTGTGACGGAGAACAGTTTTATTCTGGAAATTGTTGCAAATACTTTTAGAAATATATGAAAAACCTCTATGAACAGACTGCAACAACGAAGTTGGCTTAAACACCCGTGGGTACAACGATAGATGCAAGAGAACAAGATATGCTGGATGATTTGTTAATATTTTCTACACTCACTACAAAAACAATGCTTCATTGCTTGATACTTTACTTTCAATAAAATACCAAATTTTGTGCCCCAAATTTTGGGCTGCCTTCCGAACACTACGGGAATATTTCGTGTTTATTATCAAAGTGAGAGAGTTTAATTATACGCGCTAATTGGCGTTACAGTAGGGTTCTAATGAAACATTGTTCACATCGCGTAAAGCAATATGATTTTGTGCAACGGTTTCGACAATTTTGAAACTTGCCAAATATAAATTCGTATGCTGATAACATGCGACTTTATGCGTCGATTCACTAACGTCCCAATCAGTCAGATTGGTTTCGCTAAATCGCTACACAATTTATGGATATGCGGGTGCCTGGAATTGTGGATGGTTGAGCTAACAAATTCACTCTTCTGGATCACATTAAATAGGTTCAAACGCATTGTCCAGTATTACGCATACTATTTATTTTTTCATTATAGGTAGTTAGAACACTGAGTGTTGAAACGCTAACGAGTCAATGGTTCTGTTCCAATAACTCGTCGATCGACGTGTGTTGTTGATCTGTAACATCTTTTCGCTCGGTTGCTAGATAATTTTTGTGGAAGCTACTTTGGAAAAGGGACGAAAATGTATATCAGAACATGGATAAATGTACAATTGGGGAAGCGCGTGCTATTTGATTTGACCAATGAGCGCTTGCGGTTATGGTGACATGGTGCCAACCCCTTTTGCGTGAGGTTATCGTGTATGCGTGTGTGTGATGAGAAAGATAAAGGGAAATAGAGAAGGAGAACGCATCAGAGTAAATTTATTTCATCTCAATTGCATAGTAGGATAACATGTCAGATATTAGCTTTGTATATTTTATTTAAGATTAAATACAAGTAATAAAAATCTTACCTGAAAAGAGTAACAATATTTAAAGCTATTACTCGACATATTTATTTTAGTATATTCTTATATTCGATAACTGATACCCGCGACTTCGTTTGGTTCGTTGTTTATTATCTGAATAAATTTCTGAAAAGTACAGGCACGTTACATTCATATTCATATCGTCTGGATGAGACTGAAATGCATTTGTATACCTACTTTTCTCTCGTCATTAACTCGCGCCGCCATTCAAATTAAAATACATTTTGATAGACTTAACCGATTTTCTTGAAACAAAGATCAAATATTATTCGTTGATATGCTTTACGATTGATATATTGAACTTTTATCATAGATATTGTACTTTAGCAATTATGCATGCACAAACAAACTGATACATTTCTTATAAATTGTCATTGAGACACACGATTTTTTATGAAATAAGGGCCATCTAGTCTCAATACTGTATAAACTACCACAGGTCATAAGCAAAGACAATGGATGGAAAATGTAAAGTGTTATGAACTCTAGAGATGAACAAGATTGCTTACATCATGTATATATGTAAATTTGATAAATAAATTCATTCAGAAGAGTCAATATGTTTTCAGTTGTGTTCTCATTGAATTTCAAGTGTGTTGTCTCGAGTCAAGCTTTAGTCAAAGGAAACAAACATTCCGTATGTTGGTAGGAAGTAAACTTTTACCAAGCGACATGCGTTATTTGTTCAAGTCCTCGCCATTGTTAGCTATATTGTACCGGTATATTTTGTTTCTAAAATTTTCCATGCAATTTGTGTTAGATTTATTTTAGTACTATTTTTTGTTCTCAGGTTTTTACTTCTGTTATTATATACCGAGGAGGGGGCGGCTGATGTGTACCCAGCTTGCCCCCCATTATTTTGACGACGCCCAGCGGACACCTTCCGCTGGGCTGGCCGATAGGGTGGCATGGTGATGGCACTGCAGGGTCCCATGTCGCCCCAACCAAAGCGGCGGTCGGTACACCGTGGGGTTTTAGTGAGTAAGAGTCTCACACTACTTACTCTCTCCCCCGAGAGGGAGGCGTGTCCACGATAGATTTCCCCACGTCAATGAAAAAAAAACCTAAGGGTACCTTACCAGTACATTTTTTCTAGATGCATGTCCTATGTATTTTCCAGTACCCTTAATAACGCTTATACTTACAATAATAATTTGTAACACATTTTTTTTTAATAAAATTGATTTAAAAAAAATGTTACTAATAATTTTAGTATGCTATTAATTTTGGAACGTTCATGTTCTTCTAGAGTAGAAAATCATATATCGGTTAAAATTCAAATGTTTTTTTTTTCGTTTTTTAATGTTATTATTGATAATTCATATCCCTAGTCTTATAATTTGGAATTACGTATGCTTCCCATTTAAAAATCGTTTTAGCAAAATGTTATTTCTTTAATGAATTTTGTAAATTTTTGTACTCCATTAATTTTAGAATTTTGTAAGACTCCCATGCAGAAAATGTCATCATAATCGGTTGACAATTAAAAAACGATTTAAATTTTTAATCTATATTGTTATTATGAATTCTAAAAGTATAATAATTTTTATAACATATCAATTTCTTCGTGATAGATACTTTTCATATACAAAAAATCCTATCAAAATATGTTGCTTATTTAATAAAAGTACATTGCCATTGCTTTACTATTTTTAAAGATATTATTAAATGTTATTGCACTCTATCAATATAAGAATGATATAGGCTTCCCCTGTACACAATTTCATTTACATCAACCAATCCGTTTTAGAATTAAATTCGAACGTAGAAACAGTCTAACGAAAATGTTTTAAGGTCATGGTCGTTGTTATTGGCCTTTATAATAGACACTTATCACAAGATTATTTGAGCAAAACTTATGCGGTCAGGGATCCTCGTCATGAACGGAGTTCCTTGACGTAAGGTAAGGAATCAAATCAAAAACTTTCATTACGGCACCGCATCTGTGATGTGTCTCGTGTCACAGGTGTCCATGGACGGCGGTGATTACATACCATCGGGTAACCCGTCTGTGCGTTTGCTTCCAATGCCATAAAAAAATGATATTTTAGATAGAATTCTAAATACAAATAAGTTTTGATAAAATCTCCATACAGTCGACAGCGCATAATATCCAAAGTTCGTTACTCGCCGTACACTTGTGTATACAATAGAAAGAGAGAAAGTAACACGGCGAATACGTAACGCCTTTTCCTTACATGATGATTTCTAAAAGTTAACTCCTACTTTTTGTTACAAGCCGCAAGCCGTGTTAAGAAACTTCGTTGTAAAAAAATAGATATAACTAGAGATTCGTTGAGTTTATGTCGATGACATTCAAGCAGCTATCGGTGTGTCCCGGTAGCCTGATCTTGACAAGCAATTTCCTTTCTACACTTAGCGTTACCGTTTTACAATATTTACAGTCTTATATCACATGAACGTTGATAAACTGGAAATGACAATTTACAAAAAAAAAAAAAAAAACTTGAAAGGTTTTCTAAAAGGTACACGTCAGTAATATATATTCATCTACGAAGTATAAATTCAGAGTAAATTTTTTTAGAAACAATTTTGACCAAATGTAACCAAACAAAATACTCTGCTGTCACAAATCTTTTCATATGAATGCAAAAAGCGACCAGTTTACAAGATCTACTCTCCTGCAATGAGAGGAAGCCGGAGCATGTCACTAGTACCTAGTGTTGTGTGTGTGACTGGATTTTTTTTTACGACCTGATTATCCGCTGTTCGCCTCACGGGTGTTTGTAGCTTCACCTGACTACTAAGACGAGCGCTTAAGGCACTCAGTCGATTGGCAACAGGTACAAGCGCGCACGGCGCATCTCCCCTTGGGCTATTTCCTTGCATGCAATATCCCATATCAACAATTCAAGCTAGCTAGGTTATCCAAACGTATAAGCGTTGATGAGGTTCATATGACTACCTTCACAAGTGCGTCACGAGCGCGTACAGATGTTATTAATCTGACGACGTGGCTAACTCAAGCTAACTAAACAATAAAAAATTAAAGGAAAAATAGTAAAAATCATTCCACTAGATGTGTACTTACCGTGTGATTGCGATTCGAGTGAATCATAGATATAAATATAGTCAGTAAAATCACTTCCCGCTCACTCGCTGTCTCTACTACGTATTTGTTTGAGATATCGCTTCTAGTAAGTTATATTTCAGCGACATGACGACACTTTGGTAACGTTAAGCAAATGAACGCAAAAAATATCCTTTACGTAATTCGAGCACTAAGTGCCACGTCCATTAGTGATTTATCAGCGGCACGAGGAACCTCTGTAATAGTTCCGGTAAATGTTTTTTTATTGATATATGAATTATCCAAATGTATAACATAATTTTTTTTTTTGTTTATTTTAGGGGGCATACGAACAGGTGGGTCACCTGATGGTAAGTGATCACCGCCGTCCATAGACACTAGCAACACCAGGGGAGTCGCAAGTGCGTTGCCGGCCTTTTAATTATGTCGGCCTCCGGCGCTCTCACTGGCCGAACGAAACGCAACAGTGCAAGCACTGTTACTTCACGTCGGTAAAACTAAAGTGTTATGGTGTTTGTTTGAAAGAATCTCCGGAACGGCTATTCAGACTTTGAGAAGACTGACGCTTGCAGACTTTTCAAAGCATTATTTACGTTTCGACAGGGGTTAGGTAGTAATGACAAAGTTACCTTAGAAAAAGTACAGCACACGGTGAACCCACAAAAAAGAATGTGTGTGTCAACTCCGATGCACGACTGGAGTTTAATACTCCTTAAGAACAGGTATAAAAAAACTCACTAGACTAAAAAAAGACCGATATCATATTAAATAAAGACATCCATGAAAGTACTTAAAGAATGTATATATACGTTTTTTCTATTTACATTTTATTAGAGGACTATTGGGGAAAATATTATACACGAGACCTTTTACATAAGTAGAATCAATTTTTTTTTTCGTACTGACTACACTGTTGACCTGGCAAGGCCTCTACAGTTTCACCGGACTACTTAGGGGAACGCTTAAGGCACCCACCCGATTTTATATGGGAAGTAGAATCATACCTCCTCGTCCGATTAGAAGCAATATCTAGATTAAGTACGGATTTTAATAATTGTATTAATCTCAATCAGTCATTTAGTGAAAGGTGATAGGTTGCGCATAAAAAACGTAACGCTGTCACTCGATCACTAAATTATACAATTCATATTTTTTTCATATCGAGCGCCTTATATGAATATCGAGTCTTAAGGAGTTAACTCCAAAACGTAATTTCAATTTTATGTGTGTATTAAAATCGATATGACAAATTATATTAGTTAAATAATAATGACCAAATTGCGGTCAGAATATGTAGTTTCGATGGAAAACTGAAAATGATTATCACGAGAACGGAGTCGCACGCACCAACTAGTACTTTGGAGATTATATATACTAGATATTTACAATAATTTATGGTAAAAGGATACATTATGTTCTCTATGGATAAGAATTTGCCAGCACTTTCATAGTTTGCCTAAATAAATTATTATATTTAAATTTATATCGACGAGTATAGTTTATGAAATATATATCTAATAATAAAATAGCCCATAAAGAATAATCCAACATACTCATAGCGTGCATACAGTTTAATTCATTTAAACTTTAATATTTTTAATTATCGTTCCGTCTCTGTCCCGTAAACCGGCGTGTCTGGCCAGAACTTAATAAAGCTGTTTTATGGCGCGCGCTCTTTTCTCACATTAAACATTTTAATGTCAACCGTGTGACATTTACACTTGACTTTACTGCCTGTATTGTATAACTTTAATCGTTAATCTGCCCTGTTCTTGTTTCATGTCCATAACACTGTTATGTTTGTAACTAGCATTAGCCCATGGTTTTGCTTGCATTACTGTATATTTGAGCTTACCTAAGGAATAGTATAGTTTTGAAATAGCACTTCTTTTCTAGACCCTACGTCCTTTTCTATACTCTTGAGAACGTGTATGCAATATTTTATGCTGTTAAGTTGAATAGTTAAAATGTGAAAACGTTACAGACAAACTCACATTTGCATTTTAAAAGCAAAAATTGCATTGTAAAAACAAGCATCGAAATTTACCTTTTGTTTTTTTTTTTGTTTTAAAAGCATACGCTTAGCTTTGATTCGGTTGGTTGTAAGTGAACTTGAGGCCGGGTAATGGATCGCGTTTACTCGATAAATCTCCATTCATGCTTCTCGAATATCATTTCTTTTTCCTTCTACCTCATCAGCATTATCATCTTACCTTTATCCCATGTAAGTTAGGTCGGCACGACATGTTTTACTTTTCCACTCTCCCCTGTCAGATGTCATCTCAGTATTCAAACCTTCTATACATATTATTTTTTACACAAGCCGTCCACACCTTTTTCGGCCTTCCTCTACCCCAAATATCAGTATCCAAATATAATATATTTTTTTTCTATTTTTAATTTATGATTTACTGAAGCCCTAATACATCAACGAGCCACTGCACTTATTCTAAGCACGATAGAAACAGGAAAAAATCTCCGACCTTGACGAATTCGTAAAAGCGTAACCCACCTTTTTTCAACATTATCCCCAATTCGAATCTTGATTTACGATTGTCGTAAACGTGAAAGCAAGACGGTGCCAGCGCGGGTCTGTCACGGTCGTGCAAGGTTGTTACGATGGCATCCCGAACATACGCTCATAGCCCATCGAAACTATATACCGCGATCGTAATGTCTCACATAAATCATCCTATGTCTAAATATAAAACTGGCTTTGATGTTTCCTCATGCTTAGAGTTCTCAGCGATTTCTTACAAAAATTGTGGAAAAAATGGTCTTCAGACCGCGAGTGGAATTATCATCATCACCATGTCCTAATTCCTTTTTTTTTTATTAACGTGGGGAAATCTCTTATGGATACCCATTCTCCCAGGGGAGAGAATAGGTTATGTCCGACTCGCACGGACTAAAACCCCACGGTGTACCGACCGCCGCTTTTGGGTTGGGGCGGTATGGGACCGTGCTGAAGCTATCACCATGCCGCCCCAGCGGTCAGCCCGGTGGTCAGCCCGGCGGAAGTTGGCAGCCAGGTTCCGTCCATATAGGGAGGTAGACTGGGTACACAACCAGCTACCTCCCCTCGTCAGCCGGACCTGTGCAATGAGGAGATGGGCAAATATCCCAGCTATGTTAGTTCGGCACAACACATTTGTCCTGTTGTAATGTATGGTTTGGCTTAATTTTTACCATCGGCCACCTGCCTTACAACAACTCTCCTTGGAATTATTTTGTAGTACCACTAAATGTGGGAAAAATATGTAACCGTTGATTTCTCTTCATGTACTAGAACGATGTGGGGTGAAGAGATGATTACGTTATCATTATGACAATGGCGTACTCATGTGCCCTCAGTGTGCACGGAGTTTTACCGCGAAGATAGGCTATATAAGCCATATTCGCGAGCACCAGCGCCATTTCTCAGGCTAGGGGTCAAAGTGGTCGCCGTGGCCGAAATCGGTCGGAATCATCATCATCACGATAGTTGATTCCTCCAGGCAGGTAGTTTTACCCAGCAGCTATATAGAGTTATGAAGGTATTTCATGTGTATGGGTATCATTTTTGTCTGGAGGAAATAATATCAAATTGTAATTATTGTTGTTAGTGGAATTGTATAATTTCTAATTTACCCTACGTTACGTTATACTTGATTACTGATCTACAGATCATGCTTTGAAGTGATGATGGCTTAGTTATTAGCGTGTCCGAACACCACGTTGATCGGCGTAGGTCGAAAATCCTTGTGAATGAGCCTGAGCTTTTGGAAAAGGGAATTATCGTGATGCAGCCATAGCATGGTTGTAGAGATTTGTCTCAATCGTCTAGCTAGCTACCACCCTCAAGATGAAAATTACCGACAACCTGTTGGTGTATTCCGACAGCTGCATTCGAGTGCCAATTCTCCTCTAGTTATAACGTGTCTACCATCTTAAGCCACATGTTCATCTAACATCAGATGAGAATGTGCTCAAACGCTCCAACCTATAAGAAATAAATTAAAAAAAAAACTAATAAAACACTTCGACTGAATGTGTAATGTGACACACCCATTAGTGCCATTACGGCGAATGTTCCACAATCCAGTCAGACACTACAGCCATATGTAAGCACAGCGTATATTTCAAATTTAAGTAGAACTGTCTTTTTTTTATAACATAGGGGGCAAACGAACAGGTGGGTCACCTGATGGTAAGTGATCACCGCCGCCCATAGACACTAGCAATACCAGGGGAGTCGTAAGTGCGTTGCCGGCCTTTTAAATGTGTGGGCCTCCGGCGCTCTAACTGGCCGAACGAAACGCAACAGTGCAACCACTGTTACTTCACGTCGGTTTTCTGTGAGAGGGTGGTACTACCCCGGGCGAGCCGACCCATTCATGCTGAAACCAGTAATAGTTTCAGCGTAGCTCTACCGCCTACACCTACCTATTAAAAAGCAATTTTATTATTATTTTGCATTATAGTCTATGAACAATAAAGTCATAAATATTAACTCCATTCGATAGTGTATGAAAAAAATTACAACTTCTTAATAATGTTTAAGTTACGCTCGAAACGAAATCGCTGCCACAGTTATCTCAATATTAAACTTTACTTAGGTACCTCTTATTGGTTCAGTACTTGAGACTGGATTATATCTGTGTTGCCATGTTTGTAGAAAGAAATTTTTGGATAATTAAATTTAAAGAAATCTCAAAGACATTAAATTGAACATAATTGGGCAAACAATTATTTAAAGAATCTACAATATTAAATTAACGTAAAATAATAAAGGACCCATTCATTGTTATTTATCAACAGATTTCAATTTATCAATATCGTAGTTATTACGATCTGCCGTTTACATTTTCTAGAATTCTTGAAACTCGGGAGAGTATGAAAAACGCGATTAAAAATACCATTAAATTTCTGAAGTTTCCGGAGTTGTGGCAACCCTGAGCTTACCGAATTGGTATTCTATAGAGTGAGTTCGTTTTATTTATTTTGATAGGCCAGTTGAAAAGCCGAGGCATAGCGACCCTATTTTCCTAGAATAACATTTTGTACGGCCTTTTTATTCCTATTTGTCGTGTTCCAGCGAGGAGGCAGTTGAAGTGATTCTTGTTGGTCGAGGGATTCTGTTCAAATATTGTGCGAATTTACATTAGTTATTCGTTTAGAAACGTTTACTAAACTATTATATACAGATAACTTTATAAAATGTCTTTTGAAGAAAAATGTAATTGTTCCCGAATATAAAATCTTTATCAACTTCTTCTATAATAATGTAGACAATAGCATTAGATTCTTTAGACGTGCCTTGTCTCTATATGTTATTGAAAAATAATAAATAAGAATTTCAACTCTTAAACATATAAAGAAGGATACAATGATCGAACTACAAAGTATTGATAATGAAGTTGTGGACCATTTTTAATCTAGTGAAATGCATGTACCTATTTGTGTTCGACGCATAAGATCTAACACAGTAATCAACGTGATGATAGGACTTTTTCTAACTCCATCTGGCTAGCTACCACCTTTAAGTAGGAAACTATCATAAAACACGTATAGATAGATGTCTTCTTCATTTGCAGTCATTTTTAAAATCTTTATAAAACCTAACAAACAAAGTTGTTTAGGATGAAGATTTTTCCTCTCAAGTAAAATGTTTTATTACGATAATATTTCCTTTCATTCCTTATGTGATGGCTAAAGGTGCTATGGACTGGATTCTGTTTTCTAAAATTTAAACAGTGCTTCAACTGAACTGGAAGCCTTTTGTCAAATATGCATCGCTCCTATATTCTTCATTGGGAACATTTGACAATCAAATAATTCTAGATTCACTTAAGTAAATTTACTAAATGTAATATTACGAGTTACGGGTAGTAGAAGCCATATTGGTTATATTATTATCTATGTCTGATTTCCCTTGTCGCGATTAACTCGACGTACCGATCTACTGGGAAATTATCTATTATCTATAGATTTTTCTTCGTGTATCGAACCCAGAGTTATACGATGAGATACATTTTTTTTAAACATGTAATAAGGTAATGCATAGTATATTTGATCTTAGTTCACTTTTAATATACACGTACATATATTTTGTTTTAGTAATATGTCTGTCGGTGTCTAGAACTTTTGTAATTTGATAATTCATTATTTCCTAAATATGAATTAACGCGACTAAGTAAACGTTACAGATTTGATTAAAATTAGAGTTTATATAAAGTTAATTATATTGAAGAAAGTTTACGTCATTTAGATGATATGACAGTTTTAATTAGTTGACGTTGTTTATATAATTGACATAATGAAAGCGTGAAGGAGGCACTATATGAATTATCCTTCTTTAATTGGGAAGATCAAATGGAATTTCGTATAGATGTGAACGGTCCGGCAATCCAAGTGAGAATGATCCCCACTCCTTTTCCGTAACGCCTTTTATACATTTCTACTCGACTCGTGACGGAGGATAGGAATACATATTTTGACTGCATACTTCTATACCGTATAACGATGGACGAGCCTTTTATTGTAACAATAAATCTTTGATTATTTATTTCACTCTTGTTTAATTTTGTTTAAATTAGGTGAGGTTAAAAAAATTACCCACGCGAATGAGGTACACGATATGAGTACTCACCGACATAGGCGTTTAGAGTTCGGCTTTACTCGGTAATACTTGGTGCTTGTCGGGCAGCCAAAAACTATATATACCAAGCAGTTGTATAAAGTAGATAAATTAAAAATGTCTTAATCGTGAGTTAAAAAAAAAGATCTTTTTTATGTAAATATTTCCCTAACGATAATAACACGAGACACTAATCGATAGGTTCGAACTCCTACAATGAGTCGCATATTCCAGTGAAGGAAAACATCGTGATGAAACCTTATTATGGTGGTAAAGGTTCTTCTAAAGCTCACCTGTCTAGCTCGAATTGAAATTCTGTCGCCATGTATCTACAGGTGTATTTCGGCAGCTGCATTTAAGAAACACCTCTCCATTATGAACATCATCATCCTTTACTATATTAATATTTAATTCTAATTGTAATAAAGTATAAATGGCAGAAATGCGAATGTTAAGATGGATGTGTGGTGTAACAAGGATGGATAAGATTAAGAATGAGTATTTCAGAGGTAGTTTGAAAATAGCACCAGTGACAGAGAAGTCGAGGAGTAGTAGGTTAGCATGGTACGGGCATATTATGAGAAGAGATGAAAGTCATGTAACAAGAAAAGTTTTGAGTTTGAAAGTGGACGGATATAGGAGTAGAGGAAGACCGAAAAAGGTGTGGATGGATTGTGTGAAATACGATATGTGTATAAAAAGTGTGAATACTGAGATGACATCTGACAGAGGAGAGTGGAAAAGGAAAACATGTTGTGCCGACCCTACTTAGGTGGGAATAAGGGTAAGATGATGATGATGATGATGATGTAATAAAGTATAAGTAAGTAGGTAGCAATCAGGATACACCAGGTATATTATATGCGTCACAGTATTTCCATCTTAAAGAGACATTCACATGAAATTATGGCATTTTTTAAATTTAAATTTTCTAAAAAAATTATAAATACAATCGCCGGATTCTGATATAGGCAGATAGGTTTTGTCGTCACAAATCCGGCCGTACAACTATGACCGGCGTCCATCGTGTCGAAGTACACTCTTTCTCGAACAATACATTCTAAATATCTAAACCGAGCTAGCGGGGAGGCATTTAAAATGAGTACAATAGTTTTACATCATATTTTTAATAATCGATAAATTTGTAAATCGAACGAAAACTGAAATATGAACGATATAATATGTATAGACATATCAAGTCCGTTATACCTGGACGACCGTTTATTATTATGAACGATACAATATGTATAGACTTATACCAACTTTGTTATGCCTGGACGACTGTCTATTATATCCTCGTCGTGCCAAACATGACCGGTACCGCTTTGATTGGTGTCCATCATGTCGATTGTACAGATTTTCTCCAACAATACATACTAGAAGTTCAAAGAACAAAGAAGGTCGAAAATTCTTATCTTTGTCGTACTGTGAAGATGTGGAATCGCCTCCCGACTGGTGTGTTCCCTCCCTCTTATGATATGGGGCCCTTCAAACGAGGCGTGAAGAGGCACTTTTGCAGGTCGGCATGATGACGACGACTGCCGTTGGTATTTAACACCGACAGTCGCCGTTGTTTTTGGACTGTACCGTACTTACCATCAGGTATTGTACAGTCATTTTACCGAACATATATAAAAAAAAAACTATATATCTAAATTACTAACCTAACTAGTATTTAGTGGGATAGTTAGGTATTGCACCACCATACACAATCTCTTTTAGTTTGTCCCGTTTCGGAATCCGACAGCGTATATAGAGGCAGCATGACAGCGGCGTCAGACAAGATTGCAGAACTTTTAGTGATCTCTGTTGTTTTTAGATTATACTGTACTTATTATCAGGTTGTACAGTAGCTGTATCGTGCTACAATAAAAAAAATATGGGTGTGTGCTTATGAACACACGATAGAAGTGAAAGCTTATGAAAATATACATAGTATTGTATTGTTACTAACTGATACCCGCGTCTTTGACTGTGTAGTTAGTCACTGTATATTCAGGTGCCAAGACGCTTGCAGTCCATCATGACAGAGGCGACAACAAGTTTGTAGAATTCTTGGTGGTGTTTGCTGTTTTTAGATTCTACCATACTTATTATCAGGTTGTACAGACACTCTGTCGTGCTACAATAAAAATGTATAGTGTGCTAACGAACACACGAGAAAAGTGAAAACTTATAAAAGCATATATAGTATTATATTATTACTAGCCGATACTTCCGACTTCGGCTGCATCATTTGTTATCTTAACAATATATTTAACTATTTTTTGCCAGCGGCTTCGTTCGCATTTATGTAGATTTGATCTATTCCTTTGGAATATCACTTTTTTGTGGATGAAATATACTATATGTACTTTTTTGAACCCACGACAACGTCCATGAAAAATTGTTTAAGTATAAAAGCGTAATAAACGTACCAATAAATTCACTTTTGCATTTATAACAGTGGCTAGTGAGGAAGTAAGGATTTACAGAGGAAAAAAGCAAAGCACCACACTGCTTGCCCTACCTCCCCACGGCAAGAAAATACACATCGCCGAAATCGTAATGCTTATAAAAATCGTAATTTCTATCATTATATTTAATGAAGATACCGTAATGTTTTTTTTTTTATATAAGAGCCAATTATCTAACAAGTGAAAGGGCCAAATATCTAAGAATTGAAAATAAATAAAGTAGACGGATTTTTTCCACTAGCCTTTGCGTATTGTACGGCATAGGTAAACCTCTTTATAAGACAGTAAACGTAGTTGATGACGTCTGAAGTCGAATGAACACTATTCAGTGCGTCACCGAACCGGGCGTGACGGTTCACTTTCGTTTACTGTTCAACGCATTTACAAAATGGCTCACTTCAAAATAATATTCCTTTGTAATCGAATATAATTTTACCTAAAACAAAAAAAAAATTTAATCGTGCGATATTATGAACCGGTAAAAGTATCAAAATTCCCTATACTTCTGTATCTCTAATGTACAAATGTTCCGGTTCGTGTTACCCGGTATACGGCCAGCTTTATTTCTCCAGCGGTTTTCTTAATTTGAATTCCCCACCTCGGGTCGCGTTCTGTACCGCGTCACGCACAATCCGGAATGTCTCCCTTGACATGCCTGACGATGTTATCACGACCTAAATTTCTTATCTCTATTATATTTTTATCGTTTTAATTTTCTGTGTTTTTTATTTCAAAAATAATAAGCCACCACTTCTAGTTCGATTTGGATTCGATGCGGAATTTTGACTAGATGATTCTAGGCTACTTATTTTTTTGGATTATGTCGGCCGTTTGTCATTTTTTTTTTAAATTAAATTCTCTCTCTCTTCCCCAACTTGAATATGAATGAATATGAAATATAATGACATATTTAATAGATAAATAAGCCATGCTATGTGAGCCAGCTTATAAGCGGTATTTGTCACTTTCCGTGTTGTTTTCCGCTTGCAAAGCAGGTGGGTGAAGTAACCTCTTCGCAGATGCTACTACGCCTGAGACGGACGGCTTTATGGAAACACGGGCTCTCGTCAGCCAATCACCAAAGGAACTTCCGCCAGGGTGCTACTTAAATCATCTATTAAAGATGTAAAGACCTATGATGAGGAATAGATCAAAATTAGTTTTTTACCCTTGATAATGTGTATAACTTAATTGTATCAAAACCTCGGCCTAATAAATATGATGTTGAGAAACAAAGAAAGCTACAATTAAAATAAGAATAACCATGGAAAAATAACGTTCATTCAACTACTCCAATAAGTCGGAGAATACAATTTAAGTCATCAATTCTCCCGAACGCTAAAAACTTGGCCATTACAGTCACACTTAGGAATAGTAAGTAGACATTGTACAAATAACAAATAGAGCACTAAAAGATTTTAACCGAATTAAGTCTGCAAATAATTAAATCGAAGAGTTTTCTTTTTGTTTGTTGAAATAAAAGTCTACATTACTTTTATGTCAATGTAGCTTTTAGGTAACGTATAAAATGATAAACTATATCGGAATGTGGAAAATAATATTTCAAGAGCGCAGTTCCGTTTATTTTGCGGTCGCGTTTTATCTAAACTGGTATTGCCCCGGGCGAGATTACGTGCGCGTCTCCCGTTTACCGGATTCCAAACGTGGCATTGACGACGTAATCACCCTGTATACCGCGGATTTTGGCAACAATTTTGCGGTAACATTCATGTACACACTCTAACCTTGTAATGTAAATTCTGCTTCATATTTGAACGCGTCGAATAAACATTTAGCTAAATTCATCGGATACCGTTTACGTAATTATTTATACCAGAATTAGTGTACTGGTTATAAAACGGTTTCTTACCGAAGATATTTACCGTTAACAATAATAAAGTTCGATAAATACCTATACCGTTCGAATGCGATCAGCATAAAAGTTTACGCCTAGCTGCATTCTCATGCAGACGATTTTTATGCCATCTATTTTAACCTGCCAGTAGGTAGCCTTAGCCTATATTTTATTGTCATTAAGTTTCATATTGTAATTTAACGCGTATGAAGTCGCGTGCGATTGCAAGTTAAATATAACTTTCCTCTACACTTTATATGTTTTAATGTTTAACCACAATTCCATCTGATATTAAATGGTGATCTGATGCATGATACACGATAAACCTAGAGGGAGACTGGCTCTCAATTGTAGCAGCTAGAACACACCAAGTGCTTGGCTACAGATTTTCAACTTGAAGGACTGTACCTAGCCAGGCAAACTTAGGAAAACTTAGGAAACTTAGTGGTAGGGCCACAAAGCTATGGTTACATTACGTTGTTTTCCTTCAACTAAAGCTCCGACTCAACTGCAAGTATTGGAACCTGCCTCGAGTGATACGGTATCCGAACATGCTATCAACTAAGCCATCATCGCATCAAAGTAACTAAGCTAACTAAACTCGATAAGTCCTTTGATAAAGAGAGGTAGAATTCTGTTCCCTTTTGAAGTTTATAATTGGCAAGAGGCATTACACGAGGTTGACTCGACTTAATATCCACGAATGAGCACTGTGCACACAATTTTGAGTAACGCAAATCTATTTTAAGTCGGAATCTCGGCCTGTAATTAAAAATAAATTGAATGACAATGTGCTCCTTCTTTTTCCTATTTTGACAACCAATTCTCTTTATTAAAAATTAGCTTTTTCTCACGGCTTCACTCGTATTTTGACGTATCGCTAAGAAACACTTTTTTTCTAAATGAAAATGTATATGTTCATAATTCGCGTACATTTATTAATTTAACTTGGTAAAGCTTTAGCCTAACGATGAAGGAAAATATCGTGAGGAAACTTGAATCTGAGAAATGTTCTTTTAAAACAGCCACGTGTGGGAAAATATACACCTGTGGATTTTTTGCGAAGTTTGGAATCGCCAATACGTCGTGATCTGGCATGGTGATTATGCCCATACCTTAATTCGAGAAGGGGCCTATGGGCCTGTAGGGGATCTCTTACAGGCTGTTTATGATGGTACTTTGACTGATACACGTTAATCGATTATAGGTTGTAGAGCTACGCTGAAGCTATTACTGGTTTCAGCATGAATGGGTCGGCTCGCCCGGGGTAGTACCACCCTCTCACAGAAAACCGACGTGAAGTAACAGTGCTTGTACTGTTGCGTTTCGTTCGGTCAGTGAGAGCGCCGGAGGCCCACTTATTTAAAAGGCCGGCAACGCACTTGCGACTCCCCTGGTGTTGCTTGTGTCTATGGACGGCGGTGATCACTTACCATCAGGTGACCCACCTGTTCGGTTGCCCCCTATAACATAAAAAAAAAAAATCGGAACTTTTTTGTGGTTTTAAGATTTTCACCACAAAATTATCTGAATTTACGTGATGTGGATAAAGCTTTACACGCTAAGATAAGAAAGAAAAGGTTCAAAGGGCAACTATCCAAAACAAGTCCATAGTGACTTAGGGATAGAGTTCTACCTTGAGGAGTTTAGTTAGAGGCTAGTAGATGAATTACTTCTTCATTTTGTATACGTATGGTTAAGGAGTAGAATTCACTACCGGAGTCTATCTTCCTATCAGAATATAGAAGAGTGAAAATAATTATCTGGTGGGTAAACGCAATGGCGACTTTATCTTCATTTATCATCAGGAGAGATCAAGGGCAAGCGCGTTTTCGTATAACATAGAACTATGCTATGTTTCATAGATGTAGTATAAGGTCCGATATCTTTGTTCTATTTTGTTGGAATACAAAACAGTTCTGTTTCAGGAATAAAAATAGTACATGAGAAAGCTTTAAATTGATTAAGTGCATAACTGTGTTGAATTTGTAATGTAAATAAAAATGTTGTATTAAGTTGTGACCACAATTTACACAAATATACGTAAGTGATACGAAGTTCACTGCGTCATCTAGTAGTTTATACATTTTAGGGCTTGGAGTTAAATAACCAAAAGGATAGAGGAATTGATTCTTAAGTGCAGTTGCTGGAACATACATGGTGACAGACTTTTAACTTGGGATTGGTAGTCCGCTAGGCTGGCTTAGTTAAAAACTCTATCACAACACCACCATAATGTTTCTCTTTACCAAAAGCTCCTGCTCATACTTAAGGGTGTGAATCTACATCAATCGGTGTGGTGTATAAACACTGTAACAAGTGAGCCATCATTACTTCAAAATTACTCTACTATTACTTCTCTACCCTTTCCTACTAACCTACTAAAAGATTTTAACCACAATTTTTTTTTAACCCTACTTAAATCATGGTATATTCATTCTCTCATACAGATTTAGTATTTATTAAAATTCCACTTCCAACATTTACAAGGTATAAAAATACGAATTGATGAGACTCAGAAAGCCTACACACATTTTAAAACCCTCGTCTAACTGCTAAAATCCGGACCCATATTTGCAGTTTTATGATTGCGACCCAGACTACTTAGGTTTTCATGGCCTTGATGAGAAATTTTGCGGTCTGAACTTGCGATGTTGCCTCGGAACCTTAAATTTAGGACCTAAGTATTCGTGTAAAATGGGTGAATTTATACCACTGGAGACAATTTCGGAGTTATGTGAGTACTGTTATATATCTTATGTTATAAAATGTCGCATTTGTATGTAACATAGTAGAGTGAGGTACAGCCACAATACAATCGAACAGTGGCGACCACCAAAATATCGCTTATTTATTACTGATCTTCGCCGTTAGGCAGGCTTTCAAACAACTTGGTTTCCATGTATACCTTACCTGAACCCAAATTGGGATAAATTAATAAAGTGTTACAGTATCAAATACCGATCCATAACACGTTGCCTGGTCACTGGATATACGCAAGTTGAACATAGAACGTGACATGTCTAACTGCCACTGTTATATCTATTGCATGGTATATTTGCACAATTCTCGTACCACCCAGGTCATTTGTATATAAATTATCCAATCACACTCCACCCAATTAGTACATAGTATCGTTAACTAGCCACCTTTATGGTGTATTTGAAGGTATATCTTATTACTGTAATGCTTCTTGATGTGCAGTAAGTGTACCCAGCTTTCGACTTCGGTTGGACTGCAGTGTGCCTATCATCAGACGAATTGAAACTATTATACCAACCTTAGCGTTCATAAATTAAATTTAAGTACTAGTAAGTAGTAAGTAGGTTACTTTTAACAGGTATCGCAATTCAATATTACTGATGAGCAATTTACATCAGCCTGAAAGCCTGCAGGGGTTGCATAGGCCTCTTCCCAAAGAAAGTTGTTGGCTTATCCCCACTGCAGGTCACGATGTATTAGTGATTCCAAACACTGAGAAATCGATAGTTCTATATTTTCCTACAATTGGAGTACAAATATTTTGGGGCTTTTAAAAAAAAGTATCGCTTAGTACGCAAAGAACAACACACAAACCCTTAACATAAAAACGCGTGTTTTATCTACCATCAAGGCAATATCTCCGTCATGGAGAAATTGGACCGTTAACTTTTTAACCTCGTTATGCTTACGTAATGCGCTGTAGAGAGAACCAAGTGTGTAGCAATTTTAGGTAATTTTTTCATACCATTTTCTCTCTTATTATCGGGTAGCGAGACTAAACTAATATTATTAAGATCAAATTTTTCGATAGATTAAAACCCAGATTATCCTATTCCAATTTTTAAGATTACCTTTTGCTAAGAACTTGGTTTTCCTTTTTAACTATTCTTTTCAATACCACATTATCGAGGGTTATAATATTCTGAGAAAAATTGAACTTTTGAACTAAACCATGGGCGCCGCTGTATTGGCATTAGCTGCTCTTCCGAGCGCCTTTCACTTTACCCCTACTTCACGGCCGACTGTAATGCGACATGCGATAAATGGATGAAAAAATATGAGGTAATGTAAAAAAAAGTTTCAGTTTAATAAAATTCTGCAGTCCAAGGTCATAAATATAAGAAATAAAAAAATGTAATTTGTTTTTTTTTTATAATATAAGTTCTAGATTCATTTGATGAACCAGCAAACCGAAGTCATGCCAAGGTTCATCAGCGCATGAATTGTTTAAAGAGGTAAAGCAGTTGCACTGGTGCAAGCCCACTCTTTCATCCAGTACTATCGACCCGGTATCCTACCAATACCCGTTACGTCCGGTAATATTCAGGATACAGTGAGCTAGCTACCATCCGTTAAGGTCCCAGTTGTCACTATTAGAAACATCTCACATTGCCCATCAGTAACTCTCGCTTGACATTGAAAACGGATGATTTCTCTACCAAGACATACACTGCTTGAGTTACTGAAGATAAGTTGAGTAGAAGGTTTTACCGCCATTATATCGCTCGCCAGAGCCGAACACGGACAGTTTTTGGTTAGACACATAATCGCCTTTAACTATACCCATGGGATGAGATGAGCTGGAGCTATTCTAAACCAGCACTTTCATGATTAAATGAACGATTAGGTGCATTAATATGTAAGGTAATGTGACAATGATAACCAAAAGATAGACTAAAAGGATTATTTTAATTATCGTAAGATACTCCACTGATTTCACTAACCCCTATAATATAATAGGATGAAGGTAAACACGAAAACTCAGTTTATTTGAAACACTCGAAGATTTGAGAGCTTTTACGAGATAACATAAAGTGAATTTACTTGGAAATTTTAATGTTACGGAACAATATACAAATTAACTTGGAATCCGAAAACCGTTCCCGTGCCAACGAGGTCGGTAGAATTCCGCATTGTGACGTCACGCATTCCTCTCTTTTGTTTTAGGAGAAGGCTTTGTGAATTGGGCTTTCTTAATAGAAAAATGGTACTTAACTGTTTGCAGCACTTGTTTCGATATAAGGAGTTGTGGAGATCATTAACCGGAGTCAAGTATCGTAGTTGGAAATTATATGAAAGAAAAGTAATTAACTGACGCACGCTCATAAAATGATTTTAGTGTAACTCTTTATTACACTATTAGATTATAATTAAATGTTCTATAATGAGAAGCAGGTAATGACAATACTTAATGATAATTGAATTAAGGATTGGTTTAATATTTATTTGTTGTTTAATAGCCCTCTTTCTGTAAAAAAAAGTCTTACCAAAATTTCAAAACCCAAAATCAACAGTGGACACAATCCATCAATATCTAAATGCCAAAAATTATAGTTTTCGTTAGAAACTCTTTTCGTGAAATATAAAATACATTGGACTACTTTAGGCTACAGGTATTCAAACAAAGTGTACTGATAAATTTATTCAGGGGCACCATCTGGAGCATTACGTGAGCGAGTAACAAGGAATCTGAAGTACTTAATACTTCATATAAACATCTGAGACACAAGAAACGGCTCGTTTATATACTAAGCCTATCTTCATACTTACAGATTAAATGTTGATACTTTATTATTTGTTTTATCTTAAATGTAATGTTGGCTCCGTTTCTGCATACTCAGCCGTTAATTCTAAAGACCTCTGTTCAATTACATAAACTATTTGAAATATTTTATAGGTATGGCATTTGATAACCTTTTTTTTTTAATGTGGGAAGAAATCCTTCATTGGACACCCACAGCCCTGAGAAGCTGTGGGGTGTCAGACTGTTACTGACTAAAAAAACCCACGAGATGCCGTCTGCCGCGCTATGGAGTGGCAGAGGATCGAACAAGCAAGCACCATGTCACCCCGGCGACAAGGCCTAGCGCGAACGCCCTGACCGCGACGACAGCCCGGTTTAGCTGCCTACCCGTCTACCGAACCAATGTGCAATGGAAAGTCAGGTCCCTTAACTATGTATGTGCCGGAAAATCATAATACACAAAGCACAGAGGGTCCAGTTCTCTTTAAAATTTCCGGAACACACCTATAAGTGATTATCGACAGATATTTTTTTGAAGTTGGTAATTATCCAGCCAAGCTTTAAATACCTATTGCAATGCATTAGGTTTTCACCACGTGGTTTTACTTCAACGAAATAGCTCATACTCTTTATATGAATTGACACTACCTCACTAAAGATGTCTAAATCCGTTGATACTGATGACAGTTGTATCTGAATTCTATCCGAAGCTTTTCTAAAGACAAAGAGTACGGGAACATATGATGTTGTTCAAACATTTTTATTTGCAAAGCTAGCTGATATGATTTTGTCATAAACTTGGTACTGTACTTGACAGGCATTTCTCTTTATTAAATATTATGTAGATTTAATATACACGCCTTCCAAAAATATGCAGTTTAGAACTTTTATTATTTCCCTTATCTTGATAAGCTTGTTTCGTAACAGATTAAAAACTATTTGTTTCTTAATAAAATATCTAGAGTTTTCTTATTGAAAATCTTTGTTATATTTCTGTAAAGTTCAGAATTGAATTCACTTCGATTTACCCATTCCTCTAACAATGCAATACACAGTTGTGACGTCCTCGCTTGTCGATGTTCGACAAGTTATCGTGTAGAGGTAAATGAAGTCACTGCCAATATAGTACAGATGTATTCGATTCGGGATATACTTTGACTTTTGTATTCGAAAATGGATGAAATGTTTCTTAATATTTTATTTTATTAAATTGCTGGTGGTAAAGACAACCAATCGTATTGAGAAAGTCAGAAATCTTTTTATATCATTTCTTTGATATAATACTATACGGAACCAATTAAAATATACCAACACATCGTAGGATGTAGCAGTAATTAGGTACATGACTTCACACGCTCAGAGTTATTTCCCTAGTGGTACGCCATTTTTGATTGATATTATTATTAATATTACAAAAAATAATATTGCTACTTGTTAATTCTTATTTTATCATTGCTGCTATAAAAGACCAGCTTTTGCCCATTTTTTTCATTTCTTTTATGTAAATTTGATCTGTGCCTCGGAGAAAGTACATTTTTTTACAGAAAAAAACACTTTTACACAGGTAAAAGATACCTTTGTCCTTTTCTATACTTATAACAGTGTCAAAATCAAAAATACTTTATTCAGTTTAGGCCCCGAGATGGCGCTTATGAACGTCAAATTTGCCACCGGTTCGGACAAACAACCCAGTCATCGAGAAGAATCGGCAAGAAACTCTATCCGGTTTATCTTTACATTAAACATATTAGAAATCATATTTTTAAAACATAGTTATAAATAATAACATTCAGTTTTGGTGGATGCATAGAGAGGGCGTCATTTCCAGACGTCACCATCGTTCACATATTGATCCATCCTGTAATAGCCTTTAGACATTAAAACCTGCTTGATATTGAAATTGAAATTAGTATCCGGGAAATCGGTAACATGTTTAGGAATTTTGTTATAAAACCTAACACTATTACCTTAAAAAACTATTACCGGTCCTAGTGAGCCCTAGTAAGTATGTAAGTAATATTATATAATGCTCGGTTGAGTATTTAAGACGTGAAAGTGCTACAAAAAAGCAAGCAAAACCATTCGATTTTCAATATTACTAAGGAAAGAATGAGGCCAAAACATAAAACTTAAATCTAAATTATCCTTATTTCAACGAAAAGTTGACTTTATTATGCATAATATTAGGCTTAATATTGATATGCTTGGTGTTTTGTTTTTTTTTTACAATTATCGATTTAAAAGTTTTTTTAAATACAATTACTCTTTGTACGAAATGTTTTATATGTAGTGTCCTATTCTAGATTCCTATTTAGAGAATTCTGATATTCTTGGGTAACATAAATTAGAACTACAAACAGAGTCATATCCAAGTAAGACTATGAGCGTAAATTATATATAACTTTAATAATCTGAAGAAGAAAGAGAACATGAAAAAAAGTAGTGTGTACTTACGTACACGCGTTAGAAGTTATACTTCTTTGGCGTAACAAGATAAAAATCTTTTCATAAATTTTATCTTTCGCCTTACTCTACGTTAGTAGAAAAAATGACACTAACAATAGAAAAAAAAGGTATTTAATACATACATTTTTTTTTTTTTTTTTTCGAACTGACCTACACTGCTAGCCCTAGCCAATAAGGCCTTTACAGTTCCACCGGACTACTAAGGGGAGCGCTTAGGGCACTCACCCGATTTGTTTTAGGCGATCACCTCAAGGGCACTCGGTGCACCTCGGCTTGAGCTGTCGCCGACTTTCCCGAGCTGACTAAGCTAACTAAGCTATCTATCCATGTCATATATATATATGACTTCGTGAAAAATGCATGTGTGACCATGCATGTTTCACGAATGTATATGTGTATTTTACATCTGACTACTATGTTGTGTGACCTATTTCAATCCGAAAAGGGCAAAAAAAAACAGCCCACCACTGTGTGCCTAGGTGTGCATGTGTGTGGGGTAATCGTGTAAATGAAAAACAAGCGTGAGTCACTGTATTCGCGCGAGTAACATAGTCGAGGGCTCCACACCGAGGGACAAACCTAGGCTCGAGTTGTTACAAGAAAAATCGCGCCGAGTGTGCGGGATCGTATCTTCACCCCCCGCTCACGGCGGCGTGAGCAGAGAGAGTCGCGGGCGTGGGCGCAAACACGCATCTTTTAAGAGGACATCGAGCGAAAAGTAAAGAACAATGGCACGGTGCCGACTTAACTATACAATTACGTAAGAGTTCCTAACATATCGGTCTATTGTATGTGAACACGCGGGTTCGAACTGATGTTTTGATTAACGCGAATTTATTTATGCGCGGCGCGGGTTAGTCGTTGTAACGTAGTCGCAACGGCCGGGAAAGCTGAGATCGCGTTTAAGAGCCCGAGCTCAGACGTACTATTGACGAGCGTGTTGAACGCGAGTATTTCTTGTACATCGTGTACTAAAAGAAGTTGAGCTATCCAGTCGATACCGGTGGTCGATACTGAAGACGCGGTAGGTGGCGCAGGAGTGGACTGAGCCTTCTGAGGCTGGGGCTTGGCTTTAGGAGCCGAAGGAGCTGGCGGGGAAGGCCTTACGCGCCAAGAGAGCGCGCTCGGCGCGGGAGCGGGTGCTGCCGTTGCACTGGAGGTGCCCGGCAGGTCAGGGAAAGCCTTCTGGCTTTGCATGGGTGGAGGTGGAGACATTTTTTTTTTAATAAAATTTTGACTATAGTTAACTTTAGAGCGTCGGTTTTTCGTGACGGTGTGCGCGCGCATCGTAAAAATTTACTCTCATCATTTTTCCCTAACGCGCCAAAAGAAGTACAATCCAAGAACGAGAAGAAGAAAGGAAACGCCCTTTTGAAGTGTTAGTTAGCATTGCCTCAAATCCTAAATGCTCAGCTATAGGAAATTTAATACTAAAACAAGAAAAAACAAAAGACATTAGGGAACTTTTATAAAGTAAAATTATTTTTATGTTACAAAAAGCATAAAACTAAACCGTATTATCTCGTTCATTATTTTCTATTCAAGGAATGCTCTCTTGGCTGAACCCTGGTTCTTTGTAACGCTGATAGGTGTCGGAGGTATTCGCTTTTCATTCCTATCTCGAGCAGTTTGCAAACGTCTTAAACTTTTATACATTTATCAAATGTTCCCGCGGGTGTTTCCTTTTTCATATAGCTTTGGAAAATGTTACAAAGCTTTTAAACCTCAAATTAGGTTATTCTTATCACTTACGAAGCACTATACAAACAGATTTTCAGTAGACACGTAACAAAGTAAAATACTTCAAATTTTTTCGGGTACATTAAGCATAATTTTTTCATTTATCAGTCCCGATATTTTATTCTCATGTTGTTCGTCTTTGTTTGCTTCGATCTTTCTATCATCATCTTCCACGACATCTTATGGTTTGGTTAAGTTAAAATAAAAATTATTGGGACCTTCAAACGTAATTAGTAATTGACTTTAATTAAAATGCCATAAAAATGACAAAATGTTGGATAAAAGTATGCAAATTTATGAAATAAAAATAATAGCAAGTCATAAGCAATTACATTTTATAAAAGATACTAAATCAAATTCTTTTGTAGTTCTTAGAAGTTAATAGTTAATAGGTGGTAGAGCTACGCTGAAACTATTACTGGTTTCAGCATGAATGGGTCGGCTCGCCCGGGGTAGTACCATCCTCTCACAGAAAACCGACGTGAAGTAACAGTGCGCCCGCACTGTTGCGTTTCGTTCGGTCAGTGAGAGCGCCGGAGGCCCACATATATTAAAAGGCCGGCAACGCACTTGCGACTCCCCTGGTGTTGCTAGTGTCTATGGACGGCGGTGATCACTTACCATCAGGTGACCCACCTGTTCGTTTGCCCCCTATAATATACAAAAAAAAAGCAAGTATATAAGTCCGTTATATAAAATAAAACCAATGTAAAACATAAGCAAAAGATTTATACATTCATCGGAGAGATAGCAGTGAAATGAATAGTTAATTAAGATGCACATTTTCTCAATGAAATTTTCTGCATAATTAAGTTCCCCGACTGTCGACACATTTACATAACCAATAACTTAATCACAGAACCACGTTAATCTGTTTGTTTGAATAATTAAAGCGAGATATTCCTGAATAAAATTTAGAAGCTCACTGAGCTTAACTGAACGTAAAGGGAATGAGAAGCAAATAACATTTAACTTGCTTAAACAAATAACTTTTCTATTGTAAAACATTAATTACAATAATACTCGTTAATTACAATTTTAGTCTGGTCATAGATGTCGCTGTCTTTTGGATATTCGTGGTTGGAAACGAAAATGGTAACTAGTGGTGTGTTTGTTGTAACGGATAAATTTTACAACTATACAGAACGATATCAAAATCTTCATATTTCGTACATAGACTCTGGTATATATATATCTTATGTCCTATACGCTACGTGCAGTATGAAATTATTTAACTAAAACTAATGATGGTAAGGCAAATACTTATTCAAATTAAGGAGTTGTTAATTCAGGAATTATTTTGGGGGGAAAAGAGTAAAATATTGTGTTCGTATTTAAGTGCAACGTTTTAATCGCATTAATGCAAAATTAAAAAACAGCGGAAAAATAATAGAAATATATTATAAAACAAGACAATTACATGTGGGAAATCAATCAAGACGAGATATACAAAAAGACTCGTTAAATCGTATCTTATACATTTATTACGTCAGTACGGTTTTATTTTAATGGCGAATATTTTAATATTTTCAAGAGAAGTTACACTTCATCTTCTTCTTTATTTTTTTGGCTCCATCACGGTTTGTGCACTAGCCAGCGTCAAGTAACAAGATTTTGTCAAGTAAGTGTCTTGCGATAATTATAATGTTCTAACAAGATGGTGGTTTCCTTGTTACAACTTTCCATGGAATTTTGATGGCATCTCAGAATGCATGCTTCGTGGTATTATTTCCCATCCACTTCACTTGTGCATAATAACCGAACTATATTACGTAAAACACCACCAATATTACAAAATATAGAGTCTAATAACACAAGATTATGAATAAAATATAAAAACCACTACATGACAGACTAAGATCCCGCCAAAAAACCAGTTACACTTCTTAAGGTTTAAAATTTTCAGGTCGATACGAGGAGTACAACTTCATATTCTTGAGAGTTTTTATTCATCTCGAAGGCGCCGTTATAAAGACGACACCTCGCATAATAAGGGCGATGAAAATGCAAAACTATTATTTTACTGCCAACTTTGAATATGGTAGTAAAAGGGGTTTTGCTCACGAAATTCTTTTACGACTTACATTCTATGTAACATTTAAATATACAGTTTATGATGGAACTGTGTTATTTCCGCAAAATAAACGAGCGAATATATTTAATTACGAAAAATGTATGTAAGATGAAAGTAGAAAGAGGGTGTCCGTTAACATATTAATTTGCGACTTCCTAAATTAATTTATAACAAAGTATACATCATCATCATCATCTTACCCTTATCCCACCTAATTAGGGTCGGCACAACATCTTCTCCTTTTCCACTCTCCCCTGTCAAAAGTCATCACAGTATTCACACTTTTTACACACATACCATTTTTCACACAATCCATCCACACCTTTTTCGGTCTTCTTCTACTCTTATATCCGTCCACTTTCAAACTCAAAACTTTTCTTGTTACATGACTTTCATCTCTTCTCATAATATGCCCTTTTTTTTTATTAACGTGGGGAAATCCATTATGGATACCCATCCTCCCGGGGGAGAGAATGGGTTATGTCCGACTCGCACAGACTAAAACTCCACGGTGTACCGGCCACCGCTTTAAGTTGGGGCGGCATGGGACCGTGCTGAGCTATCACCATGCCGCCCCCAGCGGTCAGCCCGGTGAAAGATGGCCGCCGGGCTCCGTCCTTATAGGGAGGTACACTAGGTACACGACCAGCTACCTCCCCTCGTCCGCCGAACCTGTGCAATAAGGAGATGGCCCCCCCGGCCCATCCCCTCAGGCCCGGCTACGGAGGTGGAAGGAGGAGGACAAATCGCCGCCTCCTTCCACCGGCCCTCCTTTGGGGGAGACGGCCGCTGAGAGGGTCCGCCTCTCGGGCCCTCTGCGCCGCCACTTTCTGCGAGATTACATCCTCGCAGAAAGAGGCCATCGCCTTCCAGGCGTCTTCGCTGCCGAGCGTGGTTGCGGCCATGACAGATTTCCTCCCACCGCCGCCGCCAGAGTGCGGCGCTGCACCTCCCACGCAGCACACTTAGACAGTGTGTGCTGGTCGGTGTCCTCGTCAGCGCCTCACTCGTGGCATGCGGCGATCGGCTCCCTGCGAGCGATCTAGTGCAGGTACCAACCAAAACAGCCATGGCCGGTCAGTACCTGCACCAGTCGGAACGTCAGGGAGCCCCATTCCCTTTCAAGCCACTGCGGCAGGACCGGGTGGATGGTGTCCACCGTATACCGCCCGTACCGCGCGTCCACCAGATCCTGCCGCCACCGTTCCATAGCGATCTCCCTCCCCTCTCGCCTCTTTTCCTCTATCTCCCTGGGAGCCGGAAACTCCCCCAAACGTTTCCTTGCCGCCGTGAACTCGTACACGGCGGCGATAATGCCCCCGTATCATGCTAACCTATTACTGCTCAACTTCTCTCTCACCGAGAAAGTTTTATAACAGAGTATACATAGATAAATAATAAGCCAAGATACATCGATACACAATATCATGTATGGTACATTGACGCAATGTAACATGTATTTTGCTTAAATTAGTATATCATTTCTAGATAATCCTTATTTTATAATTATTAAAAGACGCCGTTACGATTGATAGGTGTTTGATTTTACAATCAGTCAGAGGCTTCGGTTAAGGAAAACATCATGATAAAATTATTTCATGGGAGTAGGGCATTTTCCAATGCTACCAGCTGTAAGTTAAAAATCCTTCACCAAACATCTTTAGGTGCATTCCAGCAATTACATCCAAAAATCCATCCCTCTTATTCACCCCCTAAATTTACGAGGGAATTCGCTAAGTTGGGAACTCTGAACATGAGGAGTTTCCGCATATTTAAAGGTTTATTCCCCGATCGGTGATACGACGAAGTAGCGTTGACATCACGATCGGCGAGATTCAGTTGTGTATATGTTAATGTGGAATTACAAATTAGAATATAAGTAAGCAGGCATGTTTTTATTATCATCTTTTGAAATGTATTTATTACATTTTAAGGTGTAATACGCCAGACTTGTAAGTTACAGAGCGCTATAAGAATTTTAACTGTATTTTCACCGCTTCATTATGCGCGGTGTCGCCGCTGATACTCGTCTGGGATGAAGTTTAAACTTCCAACGAAGTGAACTCGCTTTGTATGAATTTATAAACAGTTAATAAACTTACTTTTCATCAAAAAAAAACTAAAATATATTCAAGGATTCTTTTTGAAAAATACTCTCAAGCTACTCAATATCATTTACCTACATAAATATCAGCATTCCTTGTGATTCTCTTAAGCAATTAAATTAAACTGATGTAAACTAGTATCATAAAGAGAAGGATTTTATTTTATGTTTAATATATTTAGTCTAGTTTAAAAACTCTTGCGCTTAGTAGAGAAACCTTTTTTTTTTTTATTAATGTGGGGAGATCCCTAACGGATACCCATCCTCCCGGGGGAGAGAATGGGGTAGCGCTTAGAGAAAGCTACATTATCAGTGAATAACATGGGCTATATTGTATTTTTAAAATGTATATTAACGCGAGCAAAGTCGCGAACAAAAGCTAATTGTAATATATTTGTGTGTGAATGCATTAAAGTATTGGCAATAATTGACGGGGCTTTGGTAGAGTTAATTGGTTATTCAATATTTAAAGCAATCACGATCGATCAATCGTCAACAATCAGTAGGCAATGGAAGTGCCAGAAATTGTCCGTTTCAAACGTTTGGAAAAAAAAAAGAAATTAAAGCGTAAAAACTATCCTGGATATGTTTTGTGGAAGTGATTTAGGAAAAAGGAAGGAATTGTGTGTAACAGGAAACTGCGAACTATTTAGTTCTTTCATATTTTCGTTTAATATAATTTCTCTTTTGAATTATTTATAATTAACTAGCTTTTGCCGACGGATTCACTTACGTTAGTGTAGATTTGAGAAGAAGCTCCCGTTCGCATTTATAAGGATACAGTTGAATTGTGTGGTGGTAGGGCATTCGTAGGTGGTAGGGCTGTCGCCAAACCTCTGTTGATGTGTTCCAGCAGTTGTACTTTAGAGCTAGTCACCTTCAAGCTTAGCTTGTTTACCATCTTACACCACATCGTTATTTAACATCAGATAAGATTGTGGTTAAAAAAGCCATTAACTCTCATAAATTAACAAATCACTTCTGAAATATTGATTTTTCTACTGTAGGACGCCGGAGCGGCGTCACGTAATCCTTTAGTAGTACTGGTAGTGTAAGTTGTAGGTGGTAGAGCTACGCTGAAGCTATTACTGGTTTCAGCATGAATGGGTCGGCTCGCCCGGGGTAGTACCACCCTCTCACAGAAAACCGACGTGAAGTAACAGTGGTTGCGCTGTTGCGTTTCGTTCGGCTAGTGAGAGCGCCGGAGGCCCACATATTTAAAAGACCGGCAACGCACTTCCGACTCCCCTGGTGTTGCTAGTGTCTATGGACGGCGGTGATCACTTACCATCAGGTGAGACACCTGTTCGTTTGCCCCCTATAATATAAAAAAAAAGTACCACGTTACTACTTTCAGAAAGTTGAAGAAGAAAATGAAAAATTTGACTCCGTTTATGCAGACTAGTAAGCGTTTTGTCAGCTGGTTTACGAATCTATCTTCATTGAAGGCGAACAGGCATTTTGAAAAGGGACAAATACAGAACACGCGTAAAGGATTACATTTGGACAACATACAAGCATAAATATATGTTAATTGGTATACAAACGCCACGTTTAATATAGGCATGTGTGTCGCTACACTACTTTTTTAAAATCTGATATGTGAATCATAAATCTCTTTTTAAATAACAATCATACTAAATTCAATTAATCAACAGTACAAAATTGATACTAAATTCCGACAACCAAATTTCGAGAAAGCTTCGCCCAGTAAATATTATTTTATATGTATTTCAACATAGCATTTCAATTTAGTTATTACATAACAACGGATTTATTTTATATAAGTATATTTTGTTTTGCACGATTTCTTATATACTCAATGAAAAAAAAAATTGTCGCATTAAATCAGTCTCATAGAGAAATCGATAAGTAGCGAAGAAAATGTCAAATTCTGTCAACATAGTTGTCTAGTTCTTGTAATAAAAACAAAGTATTTAAGATTCGCTCTTACAAAAGTGAACATATTTCGGTTCTATATTCGACAAAAGTCATTGATGTCAATAATTTCATTCCCATAAGAGTTTCGGTCGTAACGCGGCGTAATGACGTCATTTCCGTCCCATACTGCCAACCGAAGCAATATAACCGACATCACGGCCTCGCGTCGATTACGTAGAAGCATTTGGCTCGTCGGGCGAACATTTTCTTTACATTAAAACGTATGAGCAGACAGACAGTTTTTAAAAGCATATACGTCGCGTGCAAAATACAGGAGTAATAAACCGGTGGAGTAGTCTGTCTAATTTTATTTCATAAAAATAGTAGATGTCATGGTAACGTAAAGCCGCGTTGTAATTGGTTCATTTCGAAAAGGCGCTAAACGCTAAAATCTCTTGTGTGTTGTAATAAAAAGAAATACAGACGAATTATAATGCAACCTTGTACAACTTTACATTATCACGGAAGAAGGACGGAAAACAGATACGTCAGCAATTAGAGAAAAAGAATTATGACAAAAGTCGAAACTACGAGACAACTGATTGAGAAATATGAGCGTAAAAGAATAAGACAACCGTACCGACGTGTGAAATTAATTAACAAAACCGAGCACTGTATTTGATTTTTAATTTGGCACGTCTTAGAGAAGACCTACATAGTCGGCTAATTTCTGTTTGGTCTGGCGTTACCTTCGTCTAGCACAGTCATTGCGCTGTACGATAAAGAGAACGCTTTACAAAATCGAAGCTATCTGATCTTTGTGGGACGTCTTACTCTTCACCTTGACGTGCTTTAGCAAATTCCGGGTATTGTAAATCGTTACAAGCCAAATTGTGTTACTGGTTAAGTTTAATTTCTATCGCACGCAGTTTTATGCTATTTCTATCGATCTTATCCTTAGTGACAACTAACAGTAAAGCGATGGCTCTAGAATGTGTATATCATATTATGCATAATATGGTGTCACAATCGTTCCTACTGACAAACTATGTTCAGCCCCCAGTACATTCGTTTATACGATAATAGTTTAAAAATTAATTACAGATCCACTGTAAGTAATCGAATATTATTAGCTTTTATATATTCAAATGTAAATGTAATAATGAATCAAAACTTTCTTTGTAGTGAAATGGGTGAAACTTATAGGACTATTTAAGTATATACCATTTTTAGAATTTGTCGAGAAGTATCCATCGGTCTGATCCGTGTTTTCTTTTTCTAGGTTTAACCACACTGTTACTTCACATCAGTTGTGACAATAATTAAATGTTATTCTATAGTTGTACCCATAGTATTAATGTATCGCAATATGTTTTTTAATTACGAATTCAAATTGAGATGTCAACTATTAATGCTACTTCATTTACGTTATTAACGGTGAAACCGTTGCAGAGAGCGAAAGTTTTCTAATCATTTTAAAAAACTAAAAATACTTTTGTAAAATCTTAACAATAACCGACAGTGTATACGTTAAAGTGCTAGGCTTTTAGCACACAATCACTTTCCTACCTTTTTAAAGAAAACTCCAGTAAGTGCTTGCAGCACAGTTTCGAGAAGATTGCGCTTTTTATCTCAGTAACTTTGTGTCTTTTTTTCTATAATGTCGTATATACATACTAAGTATATCATTTTGTATTTAATATTAATAAAGACCTTTGAACGGAGAATATTCATGAAGAATTTTTCGTCGTCCATAATAATTACTGTACTTCAGATCACAATTAAATTTGAAGTAACCCTAGTAACTAGGACTAATATTTCCTGCTTAATACGGGTTATAGCTTTGCACAAACCTGCAGGTTTATTTGATTCAGTATCATAAGTCAAAAATTAATGTCAGTTGATTTGAATATCTGTAACTATTATCAATCGAAATAAATGTACGCTGTATAATAGTAAAAGAAAAATCCATGCTCAACATGGAATTAACAAATAGCATCATTTCATTTATCACGTGTTGATTACCCATGTAACAGAAAGAGACAGGTGACATTAATTTCTAACACACATGACTAAAAAATTAATATTGTATAGGAACGCTCTAATTGTTTGACTGTATTACTCTCAAAATAAATCCTGTTAGGTACGGGAGACTAAAAAATACGGTGAAATTATTATCTAAATACTATGTCAAAAAAGGTTTTTGCCAATTTCATTAATTTCGTCCGAAAAAAAAGTATGTCGCTCGTTACCCGTAACGCTTTTAGTCGAATGACGTCATTTCCGACTGGTACATCCGAAGCAATATAACCGACATCTCGGAGCAGCGTCGATTACATCGAAACATTTACCGACGGATATTTTTTCATATAAGCACAAATAGGTCCTTGGGGGTTCACTGCGATGAAACTTGAATCCACCATTAGTTTATAAGCCTTGTTGCATTATAAGATACAAGAACTAATTTGTTTTTTTTTTATTTGAAGTAATTGTAATACTGAAATGGTATCGTAAGCACTGTACATATGGTATCTATTTTTTTTTTATTTATATGTTTTATCGTGTGACAACAATTAAAATAGGAATGAAGTTGCCGGAACACACTTTTAGGTGCTTGCGACAGATTTTCAACTTAAAAAGAGTGATCACGCGGATTTAGTAAAACCCTATCACCTTGCTATGATCTTCTTGATATAGAATGTTTTCTTTCAATATTATGTGAAAGAATCATCATCATTGCTCCAATTTTAATTTAAAAAAATAACGCTCATGTCTTTCATTTCCTTCTCGTCTGATTGTGTCGTTCGATCATGATGTTTTCAATCACCGAAAGCTTCGGCTCGTTGGAGAGATTCGAACCTACATCGATCGATGCAGTATCTCAACACACTAATCAATGAGTCACCATCACTCCTTTTATAAGACAGGGCACTGACAATTTCTATAAATATATATGTAATATGTCTCGGAAGTAAATATTTCTTGTTTGGCACTCCAACACACCATAGACGGTATGATATCGATCATCGACTATCGCGTTTAATTTTAACGCCATCTATACGCTCATTTGTGTAACTATATTGGTACTTGTGAATATTTGATATATTGTTCTTGTTAACTTGTTTGTTTTTATTTTAATATCCTATGTCATTTCCACATAATATCAATCAATTTCGATGCTTTTCTTTTAATGATTGTATATTTTACTTTTAGATTAAGATTTGTGATGCCCTAAAGATCATAGTTAGAAATATTGATGGCAGTATCATACAAGGATTCCTAAAGACTGAGAAGCCACTAAAAGATGGTTCTCTACAGCGATAGTAGTAAGCAAGAACTTACAGTCACAGTGTTTTAGAATCATCTCTCTTTTTTTAAGCTTAACATATTTTCATTTATGTCATCATTTGACACTTGGTACACTTTCATTCCAATACTAGTCTATTATAGTCAAAACCAAAAGCCAGAAATCGTGGTCGTCTAGCGGTTTGACCAGTGAAATATGAACCCGATATCCACAGGTTCCAACCCCGGCATATACCAACGAATTTTTCGGAATTTGCGTACATATACTAATGTAAATTAGTAACACTATCGGCTGACGGTGAAGGAAAACATCGTGAGGAAACCTAAACCTGTAAAATGTTCTTGTTGTATCAATATATATGGGAAGATATAGAACTGTGAATTTCTCAGAGTTTGGAATCGCTAATACGTCGTGAGCTGACGTGCTGATTATGCCCATAGCTTCTTTTGGGAAGAGGCCTATAGCCCTGCAGTGGGTCTCTAACAGCTTGATTATGATAATGACGATAGCCAAAATAATATTTACAATTCTTCACAATTTCGCATCAAAATTCCTATATTATACGATTTTATTCAAACCCTTAATATAAATTCGGAACAACTTTCCAACTTTCACGCTGAACGGCATTACTCAATGTCTATCACACGGCAGGTTAACGGTTACCCTACAAATTCGTATACATTACCGATGAAACTCCCACTCGTCCACGTCTATACAATATTTTCATAATACGAGACATCCCCGTGTAAGCTTTAGCAAATGAGCTGTAAAGGATTGCTAAAGAAATTGATGCTTCAATAAAATAAAGAATCCGAAATGGTTTCTTCGCTTCATTTCCGACAAGCAGTCCGAACGTGTGTTAGTAGATTTGTAGTTGTCCTCTTTATAGCGTCCGTATCTTTTAGTTTATACTATACACAAAAATATTTCAAAAATAAAAATAAAAGATTATTTGTTTTATAGCTTATTTATTGAGTAAGATAATAGACTACCTAATATCTTACTAGGACTTCTAGGAGCGGATCAACTACCATACAAAGTGTAGATAAGAAAGTACGTTAAACGAAAATGAAATAAGAGTATGGGTAGGTCGTTTGTTGTGGCAAGGGGTATTGGGAACAGAAATAGCAATTTGTATAGACAAAATTCTCTTCTTTTTAAAAATGAAACCAAAATTGAAAATAGTCATATTCAAGACATATTCAACTGTGATTTGATTTTAGTAATTTTGAGCAACTTTTGGAATAAAGTAAAAAAGTCTGAAGCGATGATGGTTTAATATATAGCGTGTTTGAACGCTGTCTCAATCGATGTAGGTTCGAGTCCTTGTAACGAAGTCGGAGCTTTTTATGAAGGAAAATATCGTGAAGAAACCGTAGCGTGGTGGTTGAGCTTTCTCTAAATCCACCATCCGCTATCTACCACCCTCGAGTTGAAAATTGAAGAATATGTTCCGACAGATGCATTTGAGAGCCAGACTGACGTTAAGTTTAGTCTGATTATTGTTTCAGATCACATCATAATTAAATATCAGATGATATTGTGATCAAGTGAAACAAAAAGTGAAATATAAAAAATGTAGATTAAAATAGATCTAAATTATAATAAAAAAAAATAGTTTTGTTATAAACTTATATCATCATCACATCAGCCTGTTAGACCCACTGCAAGGACATATACCTCTTCCCAAAGAAAGGTATGGGTATAATCACTACGCCAAGTAAAGACGTATTGGCGTTTTCAGACTCCGAGAAATCCACATTTATTTATTTTCCCATACTACAAGTTTCTCAGGTTCAGACTACCTCACGATGTTTTCCTTCATCGTCAGCCGATAGTGTTACCAGTTTAAACGGGTAAAGGTGTGCAAATTCTGGAAACTGTGTACTTACCATGATTTAACATTCCACTAGTCAAACCACTCGCCCGAACGGCTTTATTAAAACTAATTGATTCCCGCTCGCTTCTTGGACAAAAGTGAATACTGAATTCTTAATAAATGGGACAAAAGAATCCAATAATAAGATACATATAGATTTATAATATCATTATACTGAATGATATAAATTTGTATTTCAATACTAAAGCCGTCAAGTAACCAGAGAGCAGGCGGTAATACACCCATTTCATTGTGAACGAACAGAGTGGGTACGAACGCTACGTGATACGAATGCAAAAAGCAATACGAAATGTTATTTATGGTCTGTAACCTTTTTGTTAGAGTGAAAGGAAGGTAATTCTGTATTCTTATAAACTATATACCTGTATAATATATTAGTATATACGTTGGTATATATATCTAAGATTAATATATTAACGCCATTTGCACGATTGCCATTGAGATTGGTACTGTTAAAAGGCCGCCTCTGTTTGTCTTTTTTTTTTAAACTATACTGTTGCACTAACTGAATATTTTAATTGACTTTACAATTATTACAGTGACTCCCGAATTTCATTGAGTGATTAGAACGGAACTCCGCGAGGTCTGAATCCTGATTGAACTGACTTATGAAAGTTTTGTAATGAATTAAAGTAAGTGCTGAACTGTATATATGATAAAACAGCGTCTCATGCTAAAACGCCGAGTGCGCTTTATATGCATAGTGATAAGGGTTATAACAGTACCATTAAGTGCATTAGGTTGTGGTTTTTGTACCATCCGTTTTATTATAAGTCGTCACTAGTCTTCTTCTCGATGACTGGGATGTTTTCCGAACCGGTGGTAGTTTTGACGTTCATAAGCGCCTTTTTAGGGCCTAAATTGAACAAAGTATTTTTGATTTGGTGGCGCTACAGATCGTACAACTTCTCTACCATTCAATCGGTCTCCATGAAAATAGCTTTGCGTAGATATTTGAATACGAGAAATACTCGTACAACTCAATTATTTATATTTAACATAGGCGAAGCCAAGGGCACAACTAGTATATAGTATAAATTAATCTTTAATCTTAATACATATTATAAATAAGAAAGTTTGTGAAAATGCATGGATTTTTGCTTCTATCACATGCGGAAATGCTGAACGAATATTGTTGAAACTTTACATTACTATAGTATATATATATATATATATATATATAAGAATAAGATACAGGTTAGAATTTATAAATAAACTTGATAATTTTTGATCCTGTTCGTAGCTGATATGATAAGGAATACCGTGATGGATTGTAAATCTGACAATGTCTGTTTTTTAAATATTTGTATTAATTGTGATTAAATGAACTTACTCACCATATTGGTGTGGGTGAACACAGGAGAATTGAAAAGCACCACTAGTTCCCAGGTTTAAAATTTTATTGGAATTATCGCAGGTTCTCTAAGGCTCGTGAATTCTAGAACCGATGTGAATTCTAGAACCGATGTGAATTCCTCTGGCAGAGATATTACAGTCAAAATAAATTACAGGATGCGTTTTAAAATTAATATTGCGAGTCCTGGATGTTATACGCTTTATTGAAAGCAGTATTTTTTTAAACACATTCGTTTAACACCCCTTTAACCCCTAGGCTGATTTTATTCAAGACCCAGATCTCAAAATGGGCGGATTATGTATTTATTTAGTTTAAAAAATTCACTACATCGTACATTGTAAATTACATGGTTTATTAAAAAAAAATTCGTACAAATTATAATTTTACTATACATAAATGTTATTTTTTCAAAATGTTGTAATAAATCAGGTATTTTTTTAAGTTTATACTGCCAGCAGTCTGTTGACCTGTGCCTCATGAGGTCTACACTCGTTTGTATGGAACTTATCCTCTAAGGTTCTGGACAGTTCAGGAGTTAATTTTACAAAATCCTACCATCTTAGGGCCAACTGGGCGTGCGCTAAAAAACTGTTAGAATTACACGAAGATAATATATGAAATCATTTATAAACATACTAACGTAGACGAAGTCACGAGTGTCTACTATTATTCGACATGGCTAAAATAATTTGGAACAGATACATAAAGGACTATTCAGAGTTATTTGATTTATTTGAGGTACTGATAAAAATTAAATCAATTTAAGAAGTAAATTGAGTTAATTAAGATAATTTAAGAAGTAACTTAAAAGGCGTCAATATTATTTAAAAAATGTAAATAAAAGACAGAGCATATTTAATCCCACGTTTACATGAAGAAATAAAACTATTGTCACGGGAAGTCACGCGGTACTGTCTAGTATATAAATAGGCAGGTATCCAGGAAATGTATTAAAATATCCCAAAGCGAGACAACATGAAATGTTACCACAATTGTCTTAAATTGGAATATCGCGTGTCACCGGAACGTAACGTTAAACCGAGTTTATACTTTTGTTATATCGTACGGTGGCTGTTTTTTTGATAATCGTTTGCCTCTTGATTTTTTTCCTTTCTATTTATATAAACTAATATTATGTAAACAAACCGAAATGTATTTATTATAGCACTTCTTTCATTTCCCTGTACCATATGTGCTTTGTTCACGTGTGATTCTGGGATATGCAAATTAATTTAATGAAAAACTTTATTAAGCAACTCAATTAAGACTTCGATAATATATATTTGTTCACTATTCAAGCGGAATGGTTAATTATTTGTCCCTATTGAATAGTTACCATCATGCATATGACAATAAATTCATCAAACTGACATTGCTATTAGCTACCGCGAGGAAGCCTAGCTTAGTTACAGAGAGGCTTACAAGCGGCATGAAAGCGATATCTGCCGATAAATTGTGGATCTTTCGTTGTTTTAGTACACTGTAATTACCGTCATCTACAGTGCTGTTAGTTTGCAGCGATATAATAAATAAGCTTTTATTTTATATTACTGTTGCGGCATCTCCTCGGACCGAACCATTCGGTTTGCACTTTTTTTTTTATATTATAGGAGGCAAACGAACAGATGGATCACCTGATGGTAAATGATCATCGCCGTCCATAGACACTAGCAACACCAGGGGAGGCGCAAGTGCGTTGCCGACTTTTTAATATATGTGGGCCTCCGGCGCTCTCACTGACCGAACGAAACGCAACAGTGCAAGCACTGTTACTTCATGTCGGTTTTCTGTGAGAGGGTGGTACTACCCCGGGCGAGCCGACCCATTCATGCTGAAACCAGTAATAGCTTCAGCGTAGCTCTATCACCTAGAAGCGTAGCTCTACCAAGCTAGTAGACTAAATGAATTGATGATTATTTTTACGCTGTCCACATTAATTTAAACCAGTATTTACTCTCCAATGTACCTGAACTCCGTTTAGTAAGTTAAATAAATACTGAGAAATTATTTTTGAGACTCGATAATTTAACAGAATAAATAAAAGGCGCATAATGTTGAAGGAAAGTTCGCAGCGCGATCGCTAAGTTCCTTCAAAACTCGCAATTCAAATGTTATTGTTTATGGAACAATCACACGAACTGAGAAACCAGAGTCGAACGAAATATTCGCTGGAAAATCCTACGTGAAAATGCTGAAACATTTCGTTCGAGTTACTTTAAACTTTGATTCTATGAATGTTTGAATACGTTTTAGTTAAGTTTGTTTCTGTGTTTTAAGATTAATGGCCGTACGCTTATTATTTATATTTTGAATAAATTTTGCTAAAGGCTTCGTTAAATGTAAACTGTAACTAACTGACGTAGTAACAAAGCTTCTCGCTTAGAACTTGACGACTTTATTGAAGTGAAACTTCTTTAGAAACGTTGTGATTTCATACCGGATGCAACGGAAACAACGACAGGTAAGAGACACAAATACAAAAATGTGTATCCAGAGCGAGAGAGTAAATGTCGATGTATATGTATATTGCACACTGTTTAATACTTGCTTGTATTTGAACATTTAACGTGTGTTAGTACATGTGAAAGTACGTGTACTACTGTACACTGTATGCGCAGCACGTATTACAGCTTTTTAGTAAGAAGTCATCGTGGTGTGTTATTATTTGACAGTGTTTGTGAGTATTTTTATATCTTGTTTGTTGAAACTGAAAATATGGAACTTGAGTAATATATTATGTAACATATGTTAAATAAAATATAAAATAAACAAATAAACTTTTTTAATTATCCTACCCTTGTTATATATATTCATCTCATTCTTTCGTCAATTTACTGAAGTTTCACTTCTATCGTGTGTGAATCGCACACACACCTTTTTATTTTTTTGACCATGTTTAACTAGATAGACATATATACAAGAGGGTAATAGATCGTGAACGTTCGTTATATGGAGACGTTTGTTCCCTTCATTGCTTACACGTGATGTCAAGGGATTCACGTGCAGGAGACCTATTACTTCTGTATACACTATCACTGGTCGCAAATAAAATAATACGCGTGCATGATCCCAATAAAAAGATAAAAGGGCTAGAACTACATCATTCTTTGTGTTGGGAGCTTTAAGGTAGAAATAAATAAGCAGGTTACTATAAAATATTGACTTGAACTTGACGTACTGACCACGCAGCGCCGAAACGCGTGGTGACAACCTCTTACTTTGACTTGCGCTACGTGCGTCTCTTGTTTGAAGAAACTCTAATATTCTTATTCTATCTTATTTAAATTTATTTATAGCAGGAAATAAATAAAAATATAATTCGGCATATTTTTTGTTACTATAAAAAAGTTAATAAGCTTAATCTAAGGACAATTGGCCACTGAAATAGGATTACAATTATCATCTCTCCATTTATCGCATGTATTTTTTAGTATTGTATTTAATTTTGATTTTAATAATTCTGTTGTACTGACGAAATTTATACCGTTTATATTTACCAAAGTATTTCTTATTTTGGCCTAATACATGATTTCAATATAGCTATCATAATTCATTGTAGGTGGTAGAGCTACGCTGAAGCTATTACTGGTTTCAGCATGAATGGGTCGGCTCGCCCGGGGTAGTACCACCCTCTCACAGAAAACCGACGTGAAGTAACAGTGCTTGCACTGTTGCGTTTCGTTCGGTCAGTGAGAGCGCCGGAGGCCCACATATATTAAAAGGCCGGCAACGCACTTGCGACTCGCCTGGTGTTGCTAGTGTCTATGGACGGCGGTGATCACTTACCATCAGGTGACCCACCTGTTCATTTACGCCCTATAATATAAAAAAAAAGGTTGATATTGTGAATGCCTTTATATGTGTATTCAACATTAAACAACATTAAAGATTGTTCGCAGTAATTCACCTGCGTTAGAATCAAATCTCTTGGCTATGCAATAGTAAGAGTTATAATACCGCTATGTTATAAAGTCCATATCTCGCTGATATAAATGAATATCGTGGCCATTTCCAGTTGGTGTCTTCATCAATCTATCATATATTCATATTGATGGATTGTATTTTTATATCACACATCGTTTGACAATAATCTTGCAAACATTATCTAATTAGCTACATACATTTCAGGTGCGTTGTTTTTTAATAGACTTTTATATATGACTAGCTGTTGCATGCGTTTATTTTATAATTGTAAATTACTTCTTATAAGATCAGCTATCTGTCAGTGAAAGTCCCATGAAAATAGGTCCAATCGTTTTAACTATCAGTATCACCGCTGTAATTTTAACTATCAGTCAGTGACAATTCTGTCAAAATTGGTCTAGTCGTCTCGGAGATTACTCGGAACAAACAGACAGACAGATAAGAATTTAAAAAATTGTATCTTTATTATCAGTATCGTGTATACGTTAATATCCAATCGGTAAAAAGTCGTTATTTTGATATTACATACGGACACTTCATTTTTATTATATGTATAGATATTGGACGGAAAGCATACCTACCCTGTTGTAAGACTACAACAAAAAAAAAACGTTCAGTGATCTTGGAAACCTTTGACCACGTGTAAATAAATTACAAGCTACCTACCCTTTAGTCTCCGCAAAAAACGGCTTAACGAATTCACGACAAGTTCACCTATTTGATTAAATCTGGGAAGGGTCTGTAGGCAATTCATTGTATTGTTTGCGATACCCTTAAGGATTTTTTTAAGAGATTCAATTTACCTCAACATTTTTACGTTCGTTTTATGGAAGCTGAGAGTAGGCTGGTAGGGAAATTAGAGACTATTGAATTGTATTTTTGACAATGAGCGCTTGTTCCTTATAATTGCATGGAAATAATCTTTTGTTTTATATCAAACTTTGTGAACTTAGTTTAAAATATATTTTTTTATCAAATGTCACTTTTTTAATTTAATTTTTTGCTAATTATTAAAATGTTATTAAACTGCAAGTCTCCATAATGCAGCTTCTTTGTCCTTAGGTGTTTGAAACCGTTTGTATACTCTAATCTTCTGCAGGCGCTCTGCATGGTCTGAGTTGGCAGATATGTCCATATGTTTTTATAATATAAAGCGGTATTTCGATTCTAACTGTCCTGATGCAAATTACTCAACTATGCAAAAACTTTCATAGAATTTTAGAATAAAATTCAGAAGAAATTGATTTTAGATAGCTGTTGCCCGCAGCTCCTCATGCGTTTTTTTATAATTGTAAATTACTTCTTATATGATCAGCTATCTATTAGTGAAAGTTCCGTGAAAATGGTTCAATCGTTTTGGAGATAGTACTACAGACGAATCCACGGATGACAGCTAGTAATTTTAACTATCCGTCAGTGAAATTTCTGTCAAAATCGGTCCAGCCGTTTCGGAGATTACCCGGAACAAACAGACAGACAGACAAAAATGTTTAAAATTGTGTTTTTGTTATCAGTATCGTGTATACGTTCATATCCAATCAGTAAAAAGTCGTTATTTTGATATTACATACGGATACTTCATTTTTATTATATGTATAGAGATGGTACTGTATTATTGTACTTAGTTATGATTTGCAGATGATGGATGCAGCATTAAATAGTCCATTGATTAATATATGGACAACGTATCAATTTGCTGTCTCTAGTAGATACATACTCTTCATTATAAATGATAACTTTTGTATAATGATACGAGAAAAACTGAAGTATTAAAAACGTGCAACCGTTAGCAAATGACGGTCCAGCCAACTTCCTGGGAACGTAGCACGTAATGGAGATTGGTTTGGCTTTTAAAATGTCATCCGGTGAGGACGCTAACTGGGGCATTTCGTTCATGTTCACAAGCTTGATTAAGTTGGACTTTAGCAACGTTAGCTGGCGTATTCGTTAGCGGCTTGAGAGAGGTAGGATTACTTTTGTAATCCATACCAAAAGCTAATATCACATTTTCGCTTTTAAAATTCTGGAATCATTTAGATGAGCATATTTTATGGTTATTAGTATCTTATAGTATTATTCAACATTTTTCTTAATCTTTTTTTTTCATATTATAGGGGACAAACGAACAGGTGGGTCACCTGATGGTAAGTGATCACCGCCGTCCATAGACACTAGCAACACCAGGGGAGTCGCAAGTGCGTTGCCGGCCTTTTAATATATGTGGGCCTCCGGCACTCTCACTGACCGAAAGAAACGCAACAGTGCAGGCACTGTTACTTCGCGTCGGTTTTCTGTGAGAGGGTGGTACTACCCCGCGCGTCGGGCGAGCCGACTCATTCATTCTGAAACCAGTAATAGCTTCAGCGTAGCTCTACCACCTACAAAACTTGCTAACTGCTGTGAATTATTATTTGAAAAATAGTGTCAATCATAATATAGTGAAGGAACTTATTATTGAATTCATAATTTTATGTATACCAAAGATTTCTTTTTTTTTTTGTAGACACCTAAATGCACCTCCTTTTAATTGCAGTTGCCGAAACACTCCCATAGATACTTGGCGAAATATTTTCAACTTGTGAATGGTGGGTAGTTAAGCGGGTTTACAAAAAATATTTATCACCAAGCCATGGTTTCATCACGATATTTTCCATTACCAGCTCAATTATAAGGGTTCAAATCTACATTGGTCAACGTGGCGCCTGAACACAGTAACCGTTGAGCCATTAACTTTTTTTTTCCGAACCGACCTACATTGTTGGCTTCGTAAGGCCTCTACAGTTCCACCTGTTATAAATATCTAAATATGTATATCGCTTATTATTTTCATATTAGGTAAATGACTACTAAACATTTTAACAATGTTTTATATTTAGAGTACTTCTTATGATTGATCGAGATATGTCAATCTTAAATGATCAATCATAAGCAAGTGTTATAAATGTCTAAATATATCAATTATTATTTTCATGTTGGTTAAATAATTGCTAATGATTATTATAAAGTTCTATATTTAAAGTACTTCTTATGATTGGTCGAGATACTGTCAATCTACAACGACCAATCATAAGCAAGTAAATTGGTGGGGATGAAATCACAATAGCGCGCATTCAGAGGTATGTCGGGCATTCGTTATTCAAGATCGAGAGCAAACACATGGGATATATCGCCTTTAGGCTGTTGTAAGTAAAACGGTACTGTAATAAGACTGACAGTTAATACTGCGTAAAGTGTTTTTGTATTTAAAGTCCTTGCTACTGGTTGATGAACTAACACGGTTTACATCTCAGAAGCGGGATTAGCAACTTAGTGCCCACAACAAGATCTAAAATACGCATAAGTATTTGGTGAACATACGCAGAAAACGTAAGGGTAATTTATTATTTTATTTCGTTATGTTTATCTACCCTCGTGGATCCTTATAAAGAATATTTTATTTGAATTTCAAATGAGGCGAGGTCGTGATTATCGAAGTAAAAATGAGACAACAAGTTTATTTTAGTTGTGTATAGACCTACGGTTTTAAAGTTTAAAGTAGTAACTACGAGCATACATTTTTTTTGATACATCAAGACTTGCTAAGGCCAAAATAACAAGTGTAAGCGTTTGTTAGATGTGCTGACCCAGCTTGTTGACGAATTTAGTTCTTTTGATTATAGTAAGCTGTTTTGTTAAAGCAATAATAATATATCCGTAGGTAATGAAAAAAAATCCTGTATTAATTGTAGTGTTTTTTCTTGTAATATACGTTGAGTCTGTGACTACGTGGATGAATTAAGGTATTCTCGTAAAATGGTGGCGCCTCCACAAACTCGTAAAATGCTGGCGTCTCCACAAAGATTTCGTGACACAACATGAAACCGTATCCATGTAGCGGGCGTATGCGCTTGAGACTGAAAAAAAATTGTGGCAGTCTCTGCAGTCGGTTGCAGTCCGGGCGGTCCAGGGTAAGGTTATCGCCACGGGCGATTGGTCAGTCCCGCTCCAGTTTGCATTATATGAGAAGGGCGAGCTAACGATATCGTCGTCATCGGCGCTCCAGGACACGATCACGTGTTCTGGAATGGCAGGTAACGCGCCGTGCATAATCGAGGTATTCACCTAGGCACAGAACTTTCCGCCTTCGACACCGTCCTGTGAAGTAACACGTCGCCGTAATCCCGAGTGAAATAACAATTTGTTCATTGAAATATTCGGTTGTGCTCTTAGGGCTTTGTATAATACAAGCGATCGCAATAGGTATCAGGTCTTAAATAGTGTAATGCCTGGATATTGATCCTTTTATGCAAAGAACAAACGGTTAATACATGCCTTCACAAAGTTGACTAATCTGCACGGATCTAGGGTGGAGCGATAAGTAAATAGTCCATTACGCCTTACCAAAATTAACAGGGGTAGCTAAAACTTGGTATCACGGTTCCCTCGCTTCTATTTTTTTAGGCCAGAATGGAAACTAGTTAAAAGATTTTTCCCCAACTAGGGATAATTATGCTCATTTACTAACTAAAATGCTCCACAAAAAGGTACGCCATAGGGAGTTGCTCTTATATCAATGTGAAATGTGAGGAAAACGTGCAGTCGACTGTATCATAGCAATATAGAAGATCGTGGTGTTAGATTAGAAGCACAATTTGAAGACTGCAAAAAGTGCTGCTTTGTTGTGAGGGACAGCAGCTGAGGTAGACACTAAATTTTGATTGCAAAAACGGGCAGTTCGAGTAATGTACAATAAGGGACCTCGCGAATCATTAAAGGCTAAGTTTCAAGAATTCGGTGTCTTAAATCTGGCTTCCCAATACGTTCTTGATAATTTAATGTATGTTCGCAAAAACTAGAAATTGTCAAACTGGTCGTTCCATGTTTTAGACTCGGTAAAACCAGTAACAGTGTTAGATTTTTTGTAAGATTTTTTGTATAACAAAGTCCCAAAACATATTACCGATTTGCTAGACTATGAGTAGTGCCATTTTAAGCGGGTTTTGGTGTCGAAAGGGCTTTTATAGAGTGGATCGATAAGTGAACGATGGTAATGTCTGGAATTGACTCCTTTCTGTACACCCACTAAAATTGATTGTAACATATACATATATAATATAAACATATACATATATAATATATGTGTATGTTAAAAAGATAAGCGCCTTCTTAGGGCCTAAATTGTATAAAGTATATTTGATTTGAGTATCTGGTTGATTTAGGAAATGAGGGTACTTTGGTCCGTCTCGGTGAAGCTCAACGTTTAGTATTAGACTGGAAGGTAGGAGAGGTGCCTTTATTAAGGGGATAGGTTACGTACCATATAGCCCACTTGGTAATGCGAATGTCATGATCGAGGTGCAGGAGTGTAGTAGAAAATTACGTGAAGATTGGTAGTAGATGACTTTTTAAACAATTTCCCGGTACTATTAAGACTACACTTTCACGGAAGGACCCTCTGTCAAAATGATAAAGTCGGAATCCGGTGTTTTAAGCGTGGAGTCTTATTTTATTTGCGCACTCTTATTCGTAGAAGAGACGCGCATTAAATACGGCGAATTAAGGGTGATCCGGGTTAACTAGCGCAAATCTGTTTCAGTTCTTGTGCTTCGTCTTACCCATTACTGTATATGAACGGTATTTTGATATATCATTCGACGAGAGAATGGCCCGTCAAGTATTCAGAGAGCATTTTGATTACTTTGTCGCACCAACCAGTTTATTATTCAGAGAGCATTTTGGTTACTTTGTCGCACCAACCAGTTTATTTATGGCCCAAACGACAAGCTTCATTAGTATACAATTTAAAACTTTTACTAAATCATGCGGTATAAAGCACGTGTCGCCACACTCCCGAAAGAATGTAGCAATAAATCTAGACGGGCCAAATGGCTTATGGGATGAACATTTACCAGACATACAGTTGGGTATTTTGCTAAATGACTTTACGCCTGAAGTGAGGGAGAGTTTAGACAATATTAAGACTAGCGCTGGTGGCCTTATTAGGACACAACAGGTGAAGTAAAAAAAAAAAGACGGTAGGATAGGTATAGAAAGATGGGAATGAATTAGAAGGAAGGCGATTTGGTTAGAGTATAAAGAGGTGCGATAGGGATAGAACAGTCAAAGAAGCTCGAACCTAGATGTAATAGAAGTCCCTACAGAATTAAAAATGTGCTCCCCAACGATAGATTCGTGGTCGAGGATATGCCTTTCACAAAGTCTAGTTAGAGGTTTGCGGCTATAGTAGCTATTGATAAAACATATCGTTGGATTCGTTTCAACGAACCCGTACCAACCGATTCCGATTCTGGTTGTGGCGATTTGTAAATTGACGTATAAATTAATGTATTCATACAAATGAACATGGATATTGTACACTCACAGAAATAACTGGTTTATTAGAGGCTGGCTAATAATCGATTATCAAATTGGTTGTCGTTGATTACACAGTATGCTTAAAGTAAAAAAAAAAATAAGAATATGATGTTATGATAACAGCAATGTTAATGTGATTCTAGGTACCGATGATTAGTGTCATGTATCATCGCAAGTAGCTAAAGTATTTAGTGGCTGAAATATTTGCTCATACAAATGAACATGGATATTGTACACTCACAGAAATAACGGGTTTATTAGAGGCTGGCTAATAATCGATTATCAAATTGGTTGTCGTTGATTACACAGTATGCTTAAAGTAAAAAAAAAAATAAGAATATGATGTTATGATAACAGCAATGTTAATGTGATTCTAGGTACCGATGATTAGTGTCATGTATCATCGCAAGTAGCTAAAGTATTTAGTGGCTGAAATATTTGCTCATACAAATGAACATGGATATTGTACACTCACAGAAATAACGGGTTTATTAGAGGCTGGCTAATAATCGATTATCAAATTGGTTGTCGTTGATTACACAGTATGCTTAAAGTAAAAAAAAAAAATAAGAATATGATGTTATGATAACAGCAATGTTAATGTGATTCTAGGTACCGATGATTAGTGTCATGTATCATCGCAAGTAGCTAAAGTATTTAGTGGCTGAAATATTTGCTCATACAAATGAACATGGATATTGTACACTCACAGAAATAACGGGTTTATTAGAGGCTGGCTAATAATCGATTATCAAATTGGTTGTCGTTGATTACACAGTATGCTTAAAGTAAAAAAAAAATAAGAATATGATGTTATGATAACAGCAATGTTAATGTGATTCTAGGTACCGATGATTAGTGTCATGTATCATCGCAAGTAGCTAAAGTATTTAGTGGCTGAAATATTTGCTGGTCAATGTCGTCGACCAGTAAATACCGTTTCATTAGGGTCACGTACTGATGAATTGGTGTGAGGTGCCAGGTAACGGGTACCTCACATTTTAGCAATTAGTGCAACAGTGTCTACTTGTCAAGGTCATGGACCAATAAATACACTACCAATATAAAAATATGTGGCTAGGCTATGGAGGGATGTCAGGTAACCGATATCCTTAAAAGCAATGTTAACGTGATTGTAGGCTTTGATGAAAGTATTTAATGGCTGAAATATTTGCTGGTCAATGTCTTCGACTAGTAAATACCGATTCATTGGTTAGAGTCACGTACTGATGAATCTGTGTAAGGTACCAGGTAACGGGTGCCTCACATTTTGGCAATTAATGTGTGGCACCGGTAACAAACATCGTGTCAGACGGTTAGAAGCGCGGCTAATGGTACCAGCTGCACCGCGCGCGATCTGCGCACCTCGACACTGCGAGCAACCCCCGCACGTCGTGCACGCAGTCTTCCGAGATAGTCATCCCACGCTACTGGTCAAGATACCCGTGATTAGTGTCATGTATCATCGTAAATGGTTCAAGTATTAAATGGCTGAAGTATTTGCTGGTCAACGTAATGGATCAGTAAATACTGATTCATTGGTTAGAGTCACGTACTGATGAATCGGTATGAGGTGCCAGGTAATGGGTGCCTCGCGTTTTAGCAATTAGTGTAACAGTGTATATACTGGCCAAGGGCATGGATCAATATATATACTGCCAATAAAAAAAAAAATAAAAAAAAAAAATAAAAAAAAAATGTAACGATGCCAGGGATGTCAGGTAACAGACACCCTTAAATTATAAAGATTTGCTGATTAAGGTTATGGATTATGACATAATGTAAAGTAATTGTATTTGAGCTTTAATTAGATACTAAATGTAATGTATCACTAAGCCAGTGAGTTATATTGATTTTTTTAATCGTATGGCTAAATAGAGTATCCATTTTTGTAATTACAATTGAACATTTAATTCTCTCAGCCATTTTAAGGCGTCGTCGGTAAGATTGATCAGTTTGTCGGGGGAACCGTTGTATTGTCGAAGTGGACATTCCTCGATGGTGTGTTGGATTGTTTGCCTTTCCGCCCCGCAATCGCAATGTGCAGCTCACGGTCTACTTTCTGCACATGGGCGCTACCTAACCACACCGGGGAACAATATTCAGCTACGGGATACACCAACGGAATGGCTGTAGTTCTCAATACATCGGCGTTTGCGTCCCAACTAGTTCCAGTCAGTTTTAGAAGCACGTTATTTCTAGATTGCAGTTTCCGCGAAGTCTTTTCAAGATGCTCTTTGTATGTAAGTGAACGGTCAAGTACAACACCCAGGTACTTGGGGTAATGGTTGTGACGCAACTGTATGCCATTAAATGAAACCTTTAGTTCAGCCTGGCTAATTGGTTATTCAAATGGAAACAACATGTTTCTGTTTTACTTAGGCTAGGTATCAAACGCCAAGTTTTGAAATATTCTGCCAGAATTTTCATGTCTTCTGATAATATAACTTCCATATCTGAGAATACCTTTGCTTGGGTTATCAGGCATATGTCATCAGCGTAAATAAATTTTCTGGAGATAGTACCTGGTAAATCATGTATATATAGGTTAAATAAAGTTGGGGCTAAAACAGAACCCTGAGGAAGGCCATTATTTAACAATCTGAAATCCCTATCTAAATCCAGCTTGTTCTATAGGTAAGACCTCTTCGATAAAGTTGTATTGATAATAATTCGTGATTAGTTTGATTTCTTTCAGGACTTAAACACCTAAAGATTATTATTTTAAACAGAACGTATGTGACGCCATTATATTTTTTACATATTTCTAAATGAAATAGTTGGAGTACTTAACGATTTTTTTTTTTTTCTTACCAACGAGGGACTCGTTGAAAAAAGGATGGCCGAGCTGTTATAAATATCTAAATATGTATATCGCTTATTATTTTCATATTAGGTAAATGACTACTAAACATTTTAACAATGTTTTATATTTAGAGTACTTCTTATGATTGATCGAGATATGTCAATCTTAAATGATCAATCATAAGCAAGTGTTATAAATGTCTAAATATATCAATTATTATTTTCATGTTGGTTAAATAATTGCTAATGATTATTATAAAGTTCTATATTTAAAGTACTTCTTATGATTGGTCGAGATACTGTCAATCTACAACGACCAATCATAAGCAAGTAAATTGGTGGGGATGAAATCACAATAGCGCGCATTCAGAGGTATGTCGGGCATTCGTTATTCAAGATCGAGAGCAAACACATGGGATATATCGCCTTTAGGCTGTTGTAAGTAAAACGGTACTGTAATAAGACTGACAGTTAATACTGCGTAAAGTGTTTTTGTATTTAAAGTCCCTGCTACTGGTTGATGAACTAACACGGTTTACACACCGGACTACAAACGCTTCAAATGTCAGTATAAGTTATTGAGCTCCATTATATAATGAAGGATGTAAAAATGTCATACATTAATTCCCTTGAGTTTCTAACTGCTAATATAGATGAATACAAGAGAAAACTTTGTAGGTGGTAGACCTACGCTGAAGCTATTACTGGATTCAGCATGAATGGGTTGGCTCGCCCAGGGTAGTACCACCCTCTCACAGAAAACCGACGTGAAGTAACAGTGCTTGCACTGTTGCGTTTCGTTCGGTCAGTGAGAGCGCCGGAGGCCCACGTATTTAAAAGGCCGGCAACGCACTTGCGACTCCCCTGGTGTTGCTAGTGTCTATGGACGGCGGTGATCGCTTATCATCAGGTGACCCACCTGTTCGTTTGCCCCCTATAATATAAAAAAAAAAGAATACTGTTGTAATTAACCATTCCGAGAGGCATCTTTTACATATCTCTTATAGATATTTCCTTACCAGTAGTCTTGTTTTTGAGGAAGCGATAAAATATTTCAGTCGTTTGTTTTATAGAATTGTCAATGTTAAGCACAACAATGGATTTATTAGTGACACCAAAGAACCTACACGTTCCATTGTGCATACTCACTGCATATTCACGTCGACAAAGCATTCATTGATGCGTAAATTTTCCAATGAACTCATTATGGAGCGATGCAAATTTGTCCATAAATTTGACTCTTCCAAGCCTAAATATCAATACATATTTTAATTTATTTCTGTTTCATATGAAACTTATATTTTACAACATTTATTCTTGTGACCCAAATACGATTCGGGGGCTCAATTAATTTTGCTTTCTAGCGATTCCTTTTTTTTTTATTAACGTGTGAAAATCCATCATGGACACGCCACTCTCTCGATGAAGAGAGACTCTTAGTCACTAAAACCCCACGGTGTACCGACCGCCGCTTTGGTTGGGGCGACACGGGATCGTGCATTGGTATCATCATGTCAGCCCGGCGGAAGGCGGCCGAGCGTCGTCCTTATACGGACGCAAGCTGGGGTACACAACCAATCGCCTCCCCTCGTCAAACGAAACAGTGCAATGGGGAGATGGGATGTTTTCTACGAAATCATACATTATTATTTTTTTTACCAAGGTTGAATTAGTCCAAATTCGCATATAATCACTATTGTCCTGTGCTGTATTCAGCATATATTCTTATCCTTTATAGGTTGTAGCATTTCGCCACAATTTGACTTGTTGTTAAATTACGATATGTTCTTAGATAGTAAACATTCTAAACCTAATAAGGGACTGGCTCTTAACTGCAGTTGCTGGAACGCAATAATAGGTCCTTGGCGACAAATTGGCAGCTCGACAGTCGTAGAAAAATACTTACTATCATGAAACTCTAATTTTTATTAGTAATAAATGATATACTATTATTTTTTAAATAGTTTAATTCTAAATCCCGACAAGAGAGTAACAATCGTTAATTGTATTTGTGTCTATTATACAACAAAACGCAATAATATATCTAAATATATAATAACCTGAGATATTATATTATATCATTCATAATTTCCAGATAATTCTCTCTAAAGCATAAACATTCAATATTTAATTTAAACTTTCCGATCCCATTCGCCGGAATCGCTCTAAAAATCCTCTCGTAACAAACAACGTATAAGATGTTTCCCGAGGGCCATTGAAAAGTTGTCGTAACTCGGTTTGTATACTTTTTAAAAACTTAATTGAAAGAGTACTTTTTTGTATCAGCTAAGTCGTTAGATGTGTATCAAATGAAATTTCAGATGCCAGTGTTTAAACAGATTAAGGAAGTTTTGAACATTGGTAAAGGTTTTTTAATTTTTTTTCTATACTGTCATTTGATATTTTCACATTTTACTTTTAAACATAGATTCTGAAGTATAAGTATAGCGGTTAAAGAATTACAAAATGTATAAGAAATGAAATAATTCCTGAGTTTGAGTTTTTTCTAAGTCTTTTTAGAAATAACATTGATTTATGTATTTGCCTTCTTCAATATAAATAAAACAGTTCTACCATTGTGACCGTATCACTGAAAACTGTTTTTATTTTACTGCTTATCTAAGAAAATATCAAAGTAGCTTCATTTAATATACAGTTATTAAAATTTTAAAAAGTCTACTGAGTTTTGAAGCACTACGCGTTCATAGACGATTGTTTTCTTGAAGCGGAGAAGTGGGAGCAAGCACGGTACTTATATTTTTACAACTGGGCATAAAATATATTGTTAATAATATATTATATATCGGAGAAGCGTTATCCTCACGGTCACTCATTATGGGTATCAGCAGGGATCCGACCGAGAAAATGAACACTTTGTAGGTTAAAATAAACTATTACTTGGAACCACAATAGGTAGGTACTATTTACTTAGTAGGTAACTCAAATACATAGTACAGTTCCTAGGCAAGTATCACTTAGAGTGTTCAGAACGATGTGGGAGCCCGATTAAAAAAAAAAAACTCCTTTTTATCAACGTCATCCCACCTAATCTAGACTCTGTACACGTCACTTTGACGTTTGTGTGTTGTCAACGTTCCATACTCATGACCGGGATGCGACATATATATCTCGTTACTCCCGAGGGTTAAGTTCCCCGAAAAAGTGAACACTTGCTAATCTCGTACAAGAAAACCGATGCACGTCTTTCAGTCTGTAATTTCAAAAAACCGTTATCAGGTATCACAGATTTACAGATTCGATTTAATCCGCCACAAAACCTGTGTTATCCACTTCTACAATATAGGTAAAGTAAATATGAACATAGTTAAGGGTCCTTCTATCCGAGGCTCAGTTTAATGACCGCGACTCGAGTAAATATAGCGCAAGTAATTTGTCATCGCTTTGGTCAACATTGAAATTTAGTTTCCGATGTATAAGATTTTATCTGCTCACAAAATTATAGGGGAAAAAAGGAAGCCAGAAAAAATTGCTTACATTTCACGGCATACACTAATGCCATTTTATGGCTTTCACCCAAAATAAAATTTTATCTAGGCCAAAAGCAACTGTCATGGCGTCCCATAAAACATATAACATTCATATCGTAAAAAGACAACTAAATAAGGCTAATAAGTAATACATATATATTGCTATAACAGACATGTATAAGTAACTTGTTCAATGACGTCATGTCTGTAAGAAATTTACTAATCTTTTGGCATCGTACATGTAATGTATACTTATATTTAAACGTGGGTATCGCTGCTGCGAACAAAGAATATTACACAAAAAAAGGTACAGTGTTAATAATGAAACAATGTAACTAATGCTAAAAATAAAGCATGCTAATATGTATGGAACGTGACTCATAAATCATACTAATTCTTTCCAATATGTAGAAATTAGTATCTGTCTTCTCTTTTCCTTTTCCTACATGGAAATATCTTATCATCCGTGACCCCATCAGATGACCTTTTTATTATCGATTTTTGTATACATATCGTTCTGAAATTGTTTTTTCTAAATGTATTATTGTATTGTATTAATTTCTCTATACATATAACATCTTTTTGTTTTTACTATATTTTGCCGCGCCCTAAATAGAGAAGTTTGTTTTCTTTTTTATAATGGATGAAATTCAAAAAATACTACACTGATTAAAAAAAATCTTTCATCTATAGAAAGCTACATTGTCAGCGAGTAACGTGTTATTCTACAATAACATGAGCGAAGACGCGAGAAAAAGCTAGTTGTGATAAAATTGACTAAAACGTGGCAATGGAATATAATATGAAATGGTTGATACGGTTAAAGTAGGACATTTACAGGCCTATTTTATAGAAGCATTATCACAACACATAGACAAATTATTTTACAATAGAATTAATTTAGCAAATTTCCTTGGGATCTCAAGCGAAAAATACATATGAGCGTGTTACTTTCGTAGAACTTTAACACGGGCTCTCAACTGTGTAAACAAAAAATTCTGAAATACGTGCTTTACCAAACCAACGGCTCAGAAAGTGTGAATCTCGCTGAAATTTAATAAGTTTTTTAAAAGTCAAAGACAACCTTCAACGCAAATTAGGGTAAAACATTTTTAGTTTTTGTTACATTATTTTAAATAGATACAATGGAAAATGGTTTTAATGTGGCGAAATTTTTGCACGTTATTAATTACTAGGTCATGCCCGTGATTTTACCGATTAGTTTTGCCGGTGCCGTGAAATTACGGTTTTTATCTCGATAGATCCAGCTGTTTTTATTTTTATGATTGTAATGCAAAGATGACAAAGGTCAGTTAGTGCTTTTTTCTTCTCTGTTTATCAACCAATTTTCTATATTCTATTAACTAGTACGCACCTTCCCTTGCATTAACCCAAAAGTTCGATATTTGTATTATTATTACTGGCAAATTCCCGCCACTTTGGTGGTAGAGCTACGCTGAAACTATTACTGGTTTCAGAATGAATGGGTAGGCTCGCCCGGGGTAGTACCACCCTCTCACAAAAAGCCGACATGAAGTAACAGTGGTTGCACTGTTGCGTTTCGTTCGGTCAGTGAGAGCGCCGGAGGCCCACATATATTAAAAGGCCGGCAACGCATTTGCGACTCTCCTGGTGTTGCTAGTGTCTATGGACGGCGGTGATCACTTACCATCAGGTGACCCATCTGTTCGTTTGCCCCTATAATAATAAAAAAAAACTTAGTACTTACGTAACTTATAGTTACTTTTACCGATTTTAAGTTGCCTCTTCCAAATGTTATAACCACTGCTTCGTATCTATCGAAAAGCAGGGTAACCTTTATAATACACTGAAAAGTTCCCTACTTTCTATAGAAGTTTCAACGAAAATGTTACTGTAGTTTCGATTCGATGACGATTCGTATTACAGTTTGAAAAACTTTCTCCAAAATAAACCGTTTTAGATTTATTTTTTTTATATTGTTTTGGCGGGTTTAGCGTTTGACCAAAATGTTACCTGATATTAAATGACGGTGATGTCAGGTGGTCGGTGACAGATTTTCAACTTAAAGTGAATAGGTAGGTAGACGGGTTTCAAAAAAGTTCTACCGCCATACTTTCCCTTGAGAGTTAAATTTACATTTCAACGTATAGACATATACAGATCTTTGCTTATTAGTAAACACACCGGTCATAATAATTATAATAATAATAAAAAAAAACGAAACCGAAATGAAGAATGTTTGAGAAACAGAGTACCCCCGACGGCTACATTTGTAATGTACAGTGCGTTTGAATTATTCAAAGCGTGCGCACATTTCGCACGGGCGCGGGCGGTGCGGGGGTTAAAATTAAGGTTCCCCAGGATTTTCATTTATTAAAGAAGTAATTTTAAGCTAATTGGACGACGTGGCCGACCCCACTACCGGTGTTCCGTAATTGTACTTACACGCTTATATTTAATTTCTTACGTGTTAAGATTTAAACCTTACAAGAAGTTGATTTATACGTGTAATATTGATTATGAATCTGTTGCAGTTCGAAACGGTAGGTTTCGATATTTAAATACAATTAATTTTTTATCATTTTTGACTAGTTAATTAATTTATTTCGAATGTGGCTCATCTTTGGTAATTATCTGTGCAAGCAATGTTAAGATAGAGTTATATATTTAAAATGCATATAAATGAAAATCAAGTTTTTTTTTTTTATATTATAGGGGGCAAACGAACAGGTGGGTCACCTGATGATAAGTGATCACCGCCGTCCATAGACATTAGCCACACCAGGGGTGTCGCAAGTGCGTTGCCGACCTTTAAAATATGTGTGCCTCCGGCGCTCTCACTGACCGAACGAAAAGCAACAGTGCAACCACTGTTACTTCACGTCGGTACTACCCCGGGCGAGCCGACCCATTCATGCTGAAACCAGTGA